>CM060443.1:34190928-34645658 GCA_030545235.1 Helianthus tuberosus | reverse complement strand
GTGAGCGGAACGTCTGGCGGCCCATGGATTTGAAACAAAAATCTCGTTGCCGTTGGGTGATCGAGGGGGATGAGAACTCTGCTTTTTCCATAGGCTTATCAATAACAGGAAAAGTAAAAAAACGACATTCCGGGGCTGAACATTGGGGGAAATTGGGTTACTAACCCGAAGTTGATTAAGAAAGAAATATTTGGCTTTTTCAGGAATAACTTTGCGGAGATAGTTAGTTCCAGACCCGGATTGTGTTGTCCAGGGGTGATAAGGCTTTCGGAGGTGGAAGCCAACGACATATCTGGGCAGTTTTTGACCAAGGAAAAAAAAGAAGCGGTGTTCGAATGTGAGGCTGATAAAGCCCCCGGGCCCTGACGGATTCAATTTTAAATTCTTGAAACAATTCTGCTGGTTCTTCGAGGAAGATTTAAGAGACTTAATGGCTCACTTTTACGATACGGGCTCAATCGATAGGGGGTGCAGCACTTCGTTCATTACGCTTGTTCCTAAAATCAAAGATCGGATTGGTATGAAAGATTACCGTCCGATAAACCTTATTGGGGTTATAAGTAAAGTTATATCGAAGATCTTAGCAAACCGATTGAAAAAGGTTATTGGGAAAGTGGTGTTGGGGTCCCAATCGGCTTTTGTTAGATACATATATATTCTTGGCAGCCCCCTAACGTGAGCGAGGTATGGTCGTTGCTTAAAAAAGCGGGCAAAAAAGCTTTCATTTTTAAAATCGGACTTTGAAAAGCCGTACGATAACGTCAATTGAGGTTTTCTGTTAGAGATGATGATCCAAATGGGTTTCTCTTCGTTATGGTGCAAGTGGGTTTAAAGGGGTGCTTGTTTTCCGCTTGATCCTCAGTTTTGGTCAACGGTTCTCCTACGTTCGAATTCCAATGTCAAAAAGGATTACGTTAAGGTGATCCTCTTTCCCCTTCCTTTTTCTTATTGTTTTGGAAGCATTTTCTTGTATAGTTTCTAAAGCATGTGACACGGGGAGATTAAAAGGGGTAAAACTCCCTAACGGGGGGCCCCGGTGGTTTTGCACCTATTATAAGCTGACAATGCTTTGATAGTGGGGGAGTGGGAGGAGGAGAATATTTTAACGGTGGCTAGAATTCTTCGGGTGTTTTACGCATGCTCATGGCTGAAAATTAATATTCACAAATCAAACTTATTTGGGTGTGGGATTTGAAGAGGATGAAATTGCCCCGTTTGGCGACGGTTGTGGGTTGTAATAAAGGGGATTTTCCTCTTTAAATACTTGGGAATTCCTTTAGGTGCTAACATGAACGGGTGAATAATTGGGACCCCCATTGTGAAGATTTTCAAAAATCGTTTAGCTTCTTGGGAAGCACATTCTCTTTCGATCGGTGGTTGGGTGGTTCTAATCAAAGCAGTTTTAGAGAGTCTCCCCATTTATTATCTATCTATCTTTAAAGTGCCGGTCAAAGTGGTTGATAAATTGGAGTCCCTAATGAGGAATTTCTTATGGGGTGGCTTGGAGGATGTTAGGAAAATGCATTGGGTAGCGTGGGACAAAGTTTTTTCGGCTTGCCATGGTAAAAGTAGGAAGTGGTCGTGTTTGCCTTCCAATCCGGCGATGTCGGGAGTTCGGAAAAACCTTATGAGAATGGAGTCAATAAAGGGTAAAAGAATTCATAGTTTAATTAAAGGGGTTTTGGGGGACGGATGTAGCATTCGTTTCTGGATCGATCATTGGTATGGCGATACCCCGCTTATGCTTAAATGGTCGAGTTTGTTCGCATTAGAAAAAAATAAAAGTTGCTAGGTGAGTGATCGATTACCGGCTGCGGGAGTGGACGAAATTATGACTTGGGAGTGGTCTAGACCTCCGGTTACCCCGGAGGAAGTGGCGGAGTTGGATGATTGCTCGGTTGTGCTAGCCGACATTTTTCGATCTTCTGAGAAGGATAGGTGGTGTTGGTCGCCGGATGTTTCGGGTCAGTTTTCTATGAGCTCATTTAAAGAATTGGCAACGGAGCATGTGATCACGGAGAATATTTATTCGGCGACAGGTTATAGGTGGATCCCTTCCAAATGCAACATTTTTATTTGGAGGGCGGTGCTCGATCGTATCTCGACCAAACAGGCGTTGGTAAGGAGAAATATATCGTTGACTCGGAAGATTGCGTTCTTTGTGGGGAAGTGCTCGAATCCGTGGATCATTTATTCACGGCTTGCAATACCTCTTTACGGGTATGGAATCAGTTAAGTGATTGGGCCAAGCTTCCGCCTATTTTTGCCTTTTCCTTCCAGGATCTCCTTGATTATCGTAAAAGTATCGGCGGTGATAAGAAGACAAAGAAGATTGCCCGTGGGCTTGTCGTGGTGACTTGTTGGTGCTTATGGAAAGCTAGGAATTCGAAGATCTTCTCAAACGGTAGAGACAATAGTGATGAGATCTTTGGGGAGGTGAAGTCTCTTAGTTTTTTATGGTTAAAAAGTAGGTCCCAACATAGTAACATTGTTTAGAGAGACTGGTGTAATTATTCTTTGTATTTGTTGTAGTCGGTCTTTGGTGCGATCCTGCATTTTTTACCAGGCTGGTTTTAATGAAGTTTACCTTAAAAAAAAAAAATTCTATGCCATTGCATATGGGTGATGGTATCTACACATCCCCTAAAATTTTTGTACATCCCTCAATAGAAACCATATAGGCCAATACGCTTCCCATAGGGTTTGAAGCATTAAATGCGACACCAATAGGAAGCGTATTGAGCAATACGGTTCCTATTGGTACAATATTCTCTGTCGCGCACGCAGTTCAAAACTATAAAGGTTGAAAAGTGACCCAATAGGAAGCGTATTGCCCAATACGATTCCCATAAGTTTAATAGGAAGCGTATAGGGCAATACACTTCATATTAGTTTTACTTAAAAATTATAAGTTGCATCAAATTTTTAACTTATTATTGTTATCTTATAATGTTTTTATAAAAACACTTATTAAACAAAACAATATATATATATATATATATATATAGGAAATGTATGGGGCAATATGGTTTCCTTGGACCCAAAGTATAGGAAGCGTATGGGGCAATATGGTTCCCCTGGTCCCCTAATCTGAATCCTTTTTATAAAAATGTGTCAAAAAAAACGTTTATACATTATTGTAATACCCAAAACATATTTATGATAACCATGTGGGGTGGCGGACACTGTTCGACATGTTATCGGGCAGGATAGCCCGTGGGATCGTTTATTTCGAATAGGAGCCGCACCATCTTATCGGCCGTTGATGGTGGAGTTTCTCTCCACATTCCGCTATAGACCTCGACCAGATGACCGGCCGAACTCGGATTTTGATGATCCGAACTTGCCGGCCCTATCACCCGAGATCACATTCCGTCTGTTCGGCGAGGTATTTGAGATGTCGCTTCGTCAATTTGCCGTCGCTACCGGTTTTTACACAGACGAGGAGTTGGTTCAGGACGTGTATACCACGGCTATCGATCGTATGCCCGAGGATGAGTTGATTGCCTGGTGGCCCACCATCGGTGAAGGTCCATACACCAAGGCGGAGGAGGTCCGATCCAGGGAGATTCGCGACCCGTTAGTTCGTTACTTGCATCGTTGCTTTAGCACGGGCATCGCGGCCCATGGCAAGAGTTGCGAGCACATAACGAAGGCCGATCTTTTCTATCTCTATTGTTTATTTACTGGTCGTCCGTGCGCCATCCATCTCTGTCTGGTGGATTATTTTGTCACACGTTGGAAAAAGCAGCGTCGTGGAAGTATATATGGAGGATCGTTTATCGGCCAGATAGCCCAGAGTGTTAGTCGGTACTTTGGTTGGGTCGAGGATAGGTATCCACCGCCGGCTCCCTGCAAATATTTGGATATGAGGTCGATGATAGGGATGAAAGTGGCGGCAAACATTCCTAATGTTTGTTATAGGTTTGTCGGGACGAACCGTCAGGTTCGGGCATGGCAGCTGTTGGTACATCACCCGCGTTTAGAGGCCGAGGAGGTTCAGATGCCTCAGATGGCTGAGCAGGATGGCGGGCATGATGATGTTGAGGTCCCGCCTCAGCATGAACAGGGGGATCATCAGCATCCACAGAGAGCTTATCGCGCGGTTAGGTTGCCTCGGTCAACCAACCGTCTTCTCGATAGGATTTTGCGTAACCAAGATGAGCAAATGCGACTTCTAACACTGCATGGTCAGGAGATAACATCCCACGGTCGCCAGATGGATCAGATGCATGATAACATAGGGTGGCTGATGACTAGCATGGCTGAAATGTATAAGTACATGGGTATATCGGTTCCACCCCGTCCATCACCACGAGTTTATCCGGACCAGGGCCCGTTCTTTACGCAGCAGCCCGAACCGTCCATGCCATCCTTTACCCAACCCCTCCCGTCCATGCAGGTATATTATCTTATTTTTATTTCATTTATCTACGAGCAATTTAATGTTATGTAATGGGTATTTTGTTTAAATTCTTATAGCCTTACGACCCGTCCTATACTCAGCCCGACCTTTCCTTGCCACATTTTCCTCGGTCCAGCCAGACCATGCCGCTCTTTCCTCTGTCCAACCTTTCCATGCAGGTATGTTATTTTGTTTTATTTCATTTTCTACGAACAATTTTAATGTTATGTAATGAGTATTTTGTTTAAATTTTTTTATAGGCTCCAGGCACGTCCTGTACACGGCACAGCCCGTCACCCTCTACTAGGCGTGGCCCGAACTTTACAGAGGAGGAGCTCGCCGAGTCTGACGAGTATTGATGATGACCGTGGGAGTGTATTGCTTAATACGCTTGGACTCAGAGGAACCGTATTGCCCTATACACTTCCTATACATTGGCTTTAGGGGAACCATATTGCCCCATACGCTTCCTATACTTTGGGTCTAGGGGAACCATATTGCCCCATACGCTTCCTATACTTTGGGTCCAACGAAACCATATTGCCCCATACATTTCCTATATATATATATATATATATAGGAAATGTATGGGGCAATATGGTTTCGTTGGACCCAAAGTATAGGAAGCGTATGGGGCAATATGGTTCCCCTAGACCCAAAGTATAGGAAGCGTATGGGGCAATATGGTTCCCCTAAAGCCAATGTATAGGAAGTGTATAGGGCAATACGGTTCCTCTGAGTCCAAGCGTATTAAGCAATACACTCCCACGGTCATCATCAATACTCGTCAGACTCGGCGAGCTCCTCCTCTGTAAAGTTCGGGCCACGCCTAGTAGAGGGTGACGGGCTGTGCCGTGTACAGGACGTGCCTGGAGCCTATAAAAAAATTTAAACAAAATACTCATTACATAACATTAAAATTGTTCGTAGAAAATGAAATAAAACAAAATAACATACCTGCATGGAAAGGTTGGACAGAGGAAAGAGCGGCATGGTCTGGCTGGACCGAGGAAAATGTGGCAAGGAAAGGTCGGGCTGAGTATAGGACGGGTCGTAAGGCTATAAGAATTTAAACAAAATACCCATTACATAACATTAAATTGCTCGTAGATAAATGAAATAAAAATAAGATAATATACCTGCATGGACGGGAGGGGTTGGGTAAAGGATGGCATGGACGGTTCGGGCTGCTGCGTAAAGAACGGGCCCTGGTCCGGATAAACTCGTGGTGATGGACGGGATGGAACCGATATACCCATGTACTTATACATTTCAGCCATGCTAGTCATCAGCCACCCTATGTTATCATGCATCTGATCCATCTGGCGACCGTGGGATGTTATCTCCTGACCATGCAGTGTTAGAAGTCGCATTTGCTCATCTTGGTTACGCAAAATCCTATCGAGAAGACGGTTGGTTGACCGAGGCAACCTAACCGCGCGATAAGCTCTCTGTGGATGCTGATGATCCCCCTGTTCATGCTGAGGCGGGACCTCAACATCATCATGCCCGCCATCCTGCTCAGCCATCTGAGGCATCTGAACCTCCTCGGCCTCTAAACGCGGGTGATGTACCAACAGCTGCCATGCCCGAACCTGACGGTTCGTCCCGACAAACCTATAACAAACATTAGGAATGTTTGCCGCCACTTTCATCCCTATCATCGACCTCATATCCAAATATTTGCAGGGAGCCGGCGGTGGATACCTATCCTCGACCCAACCAAAGTACCGACTAACACTCTGGGCTATCTGGCCGATAAACGATCCTCCATATATACTTCCACGACGCTGCTTTTTCCAACGTGTGACAAAATAATCCACCAGACAGAGATGGATGGCGCACGGACGACCAGTAAATAAACAATAGAGATAGAAAAGATCGGCCTTCGTTATGTGCTCGCAACTCTTGCCATGGGCCGCGATGCCCGTGCTAAAGCAACGATGCAAGTAACGAACTAACGGGTCGCGAATCTCCCTGGATCGGACCTCCTCCGCCTTGGTGTATGGACCTTCACCGATGGTGGGCCACCAGGCAATCAACTCATCCTCGGGCATACGATCGATAGCCGTGGTATACACGTCCTGAACCAACTCCTCGTCTGTGTAAAAACCGGTAGCGACGGCAAATTGACGAAGCGACATCTCAAATACCTCGCCGAACAGACGGAATGTGATCTCGGGTGATAGGGCCGGCAAGTTCGGATCATCAAAATCCGAGTTCGGCCGGTCATCTGGTCGAGGTCTATAGCGGAATGTGGAGAGAAACTCCACCATCAACGGCCGATAAGATGGTGCGGCTCCTATTCGAAATAAACGATCCCACGGGCTATCCTGCCCGATAACATGTCGAACAGTGTCCGCCACCCCACATGGTTATCATAAATATGTTTTGGGTATTACAATAATGTATAAACGTTTTTTTGACACATTTTTATAAAAAGGATTCAGATTAGGGGACCAGGGGAACCATATTGCCCCATACGCTTCCTATACTTTGGGTCCAAGGAAACCATATTGCCCCATACATTTCCTATATATATATATATATATATTGTTTTGTTTAATAAGTGTTTTTATAAAAACATTATAAGATAACAATAATAAGTTAAAAATTTGATGCAACTTATAATTTTTAAGTAAAACTAATATGAAGTGTATTGCCCTATACGCTTCCTATTAAACTTATGGGAATCGTATTGGGCAATACGCTTCCTATTGGGTCACTTTTCAACCTTTATAGTTTTGAACTGCGTGCGCGACAGAGAATATTGTACCAATAGGAACCGTATTGCTCAATACGCTTCCTATTGGTGTCGCATTTAATGCTTCAAACCCTATGGGAAGCGTATTGGCCTATATGGTTTCTATTGAGGGATGTACAAAAATTTTAGGGGATGTGTAGATACCATCACCCATATGCAATGGCATAGAATTTTTTTTTTTTAAGGTAAACTTCATTAAAACCAGCCTGGTAAAAAATGCAGGATCGCACCAAAGACCGACTACAACAAATACAAAGAATAATTACACCAGTCTCTCTAAACAATGTTACTATGTTGGGACCTACTTTTTAACCATAAAAAACTAAGAGACTTCACCTCCCCAAAGATCTCATCACTATTGTCTCTACCGTTTGAGAAGATCTTCGAATTCCTAGCTTTCCATAAGCACCAACAAGTCACCACGACAAGCCCACGGGCAATCTTCTTTGTCTTCTTATCACCGCCGATACTTTTACGATAATCAAGGAGATCCTGGAAGGAAAAGGCAAAAATAGGCGGAAGCTTGGCCCAATCACTTAACTGATTCCATACCCGTAAAGAGGTATTGCAAGCCGTGAATAAATGATCCACGGATTCGAGCACTTCCCCACAAAGAACGCAATCTTCCGAGTCAACGATATATTTCTCCTTACCAACGCCTGTTTGGTCGAGATACGATCGAGCACCGCCCTCCAAATAAAAATGTTGCATTTGGAAGGGATCCACCTATAACCTGTCGCCGAATAAATATTCTCCGTGATCACATGCTCCGTTGCCAATTCTTTAAATGAGCTCATAGAAAACTGACCCGAAACATCCGGCGACCAACACCACCTATCCTTCTCAGAAGATCGAAAAATGTCGGCTAGCACAACCGAGCAATCATCCAACTCCGCCACTTCCTCCGGGGTAACCGGAGGTCTAGACCACTCCCAAGTCATAATTTCGTCCACTCCCGCAGCCGGTAATCGATCACTCACCTAGCAACTTTTATTTTTTTCTAATGCGAACAAACTCGACCATTTAAGCATAAGCGGGGTATCGCCATACCAATGATCGATCCAGAAACGAATGCTACATCCGTCCCCCAAAACCCCTTTAATTAAACTATGAATTCTTTTACCCTTTATTGACTCCATTCTCATAAGGTTTTTCCGAACTCCCGACATCGCCGGATTGGAAGGCAAACACGACCACTTCCTACTTTTACCATGGCAAGCCGAAAAAACTTTGTCCCACGCTACCCAATGCATTTTCCTAACATCCTCCAAGCCACCCCATAAGAAATTCCTCATTAGGGACTCCAATTTATCAACCACTTTGACCGGCACTTTAAAGATAGATAGATAATAAATGGGGAGACTCTCTAAAACTGCTTTGATTAGAACCACCCAACCACCGATCGAAAGAGAATGTGCTTCCCAAGAAGCTAAACGATTTTTGAAAATCTTCACAATGGGGTCCCAATTATTCACCCGTTCATGTTAGCACCTAAAGGAATTCCCAAGTATTTAAAAGGAAAATCCCCTTTATTACAACCCACAACCGTCGCCAAACGGGCAATTTCATCCTCTTCAAATCCCACACCAAATAAGTTTGATTTGTGAATATTAATTTTCAGCCATGAGCATGCGTAAAACACCCGAAGAATTCTAGCCACCGTTAAAATATTCTCCTCCTCCCACTCCCCCACTATCAAAGCATTGTCAGCTTATAATAGGTGCAAAACCACCGGGCCCCCGTTAGGGAGTTTTACCCCTTTTAATCTCCCCGTGTCACATGCTTTAGAAACTATACAAGAAAATGCTTCCAAAACAATAAGAAAAAGGAAGGGGAAAGAGGATCACCTTAACGTAATCCTTTTTGACATTGGAATTCGAACGTAGGAGAACCGTTGACCAAAACTGAGGATCAAGCGGAAACAAGCACCCCTTTAACCCACTTGCACCATAACGAAGAGAAACCCATTTGGATCATCATCTCTAACAGAAAACCTCAATTGACGTTATCGTACGGCTTTTCAAAGTCGATTTTAAAAATGAAAGCTTTTTTGCCCGCTTTTTTAAGCAACGACCATACCTCGCTCACGTTAGGGGGCTGCCAAGAATATATATGTATCTAACAAAAGCCGATTGGGACCCCAACACCACTTTCCCAATAACCTTTTTCAATCGGTTTGCTAAGATCTTCGATATAACTTTACTTATAACCCCAATAAGGTTTATCGGACGGTAATCTTTCATACCAATCCGATCTTTGATTTTAGGAACAAGCGTAATGAACGAAGTGCTGCACCCCCTATCGATTGAGCCCGTATCGTAAAAGTGAGCCATTAAGTCTCTTAAATCTTCCTCGAAGAACCAGCAGAATTGTTTCAAGAATTTAAAATTGAATCCGTCAGGGCCCGGGGCTTTATCAGCCTCACATTCGAACACCGCTTCTTTTTTTTCCTTGGTCAAAAACTGCCCAGATATGTCGTTGGCTTCCACCTCCGAAAGCCTTATCACCCCTGGACAACACAATCCGGGTCTGGAACTAACTATCTCCGCAAAGTTATTCCTGAAAAAGCCAAATATTTCTTTCTTAATCAACTTCGGGTTAGTAACCCAATTTCCCCCAATGTTCAGCCCCGGAATGTCGTTTTTTACTTTTCCTGTTATTGATAAGCCTATGGAAAAAGCAGAGTTCTCATCCCCCTCGATCACCCAACGGCAACGAGATTTTTGTTTCAAATCCATGGCCGCCAGACGTTCCCGCTCACAAATATTTTTTAGGCATTCAACCTTAATCCAAACCTCCTCTTCGGTAAGATCCCTGACTTCGCACATGTTATCCAACTGATCCAATTCTTCTTTATCCCTCAACACATCATCTTTGTCTTTGCTTATCATTTAGTTTCTCCAAATTTTTAGTTTGTTCCTAATATGTTTAAATTTGTTTGCCAGATGCATATTCCCAAAATGCATATTCTACCATAGAGTTTTGATTTTGGAGATGGTGGTAGATTTAAGGTTTTGATTTGTTGTGAGATCTATCTTTTATTTTGGCCCTTTTATTGACATCTTGTCTAGATGTATTCTAATCTAAGTGGTGACATATAATCATTTTCAAATGCGACCCCGATGTTTATTAGGCTATGTGTTATATGCTTTAAGGGGGCGTCATGGGTGCTACGTTAGTTGGGCGTGCATGAGCTAAAAACACTACAATTGTGGGGCGCGGTCGGGGGAGGCGTGGGGCAAGGAGGAGGCTCGCAAGTTCGAAACTCAATTTCAAAACAGATATTGAAAAAAAATCTCCACCTAATCGATAAACCGAACACACACTTAAGAGTAACCGTAGTTTTATTATATTAGAGAGACATAACTCAAGAACCACAATACAATAACTTTATGACTCTCATACATAACCCTAACCTTGGCTATGTATTTATTGTTGAAACCCGACTTGGTCAACAAAAAAAAAACATTAAGCAAAACCCTATACTTGCCTACGTATTTATAGTTGAAACCCGACTAGAAAACATTAACCAAAACCCTAATTACCCCTAAAACCCACTTGTTATTAAAGTTACAAAGGTTGGCCACCAACTTGTGAGGCCTTAAGGAATTATATGGCCAACATTCACCCCCCAAATTTCTTGAGGCGAATTAGATGGGTCTTTCTCCCCATGCTTGTCCTCTTGTCTTGATTCTCTTTTACAATAACCATGGCTCGTTTAAGGGGTGTTTGACTTAGCTTTTCCAAACTCCTTATGACTTTTTGGAAAAGTTAATAAATCACAATAGAGTGATTTGTTGACTTTTCTCCTCACATACACTCCCAATCCCAAATAGGGTTGTTCACGAGCCGAGCCGAGCCGAGCCGAACCGAGCGGACCTTTGCTCGTGCTTGGCTCGTTTACAAACCGAACCGAGCGGAGCGGCTCATTTAAAACTGAGCCTCAAATCAAGCGAGCGTTTTTAGAGCAGTAAATTTTCCGAGCGAGCGTCGAGCGAAGTTTGAGCGATTTGAACAACCGTGTCACCCGATTTAAATTTGCTGAGAGAGATACTGACAATGTTTGGTCTCAAGCTTTTATGTCCTTATAAACATACACATTTCGTGGCATAATATTTTTCTTATGAATTACAATGTTGTGGCCAACGAGGCGATGATCATATTGCACGAACAATTACGTTGAGAGCAGGAGACGATCAACTTAGGGTAACGATATGAAACATTGAGGCGATGAGCAGCCTGTCGTTTATTGGTTTAGGTTTTAACTTTTAGATTTGGTATTAATTTTTTTATTGGTGCGGTTGGGTTAGTACGTATAGATACAGTTGTAAATTTGTATATAGCGGACCAAAATCTAATAGAGTGGTATATATAAAACTATAAATTTAGTTTATATTCAAGTATATATGTCTGTGTAATGTGTGTATATATATAGGTGTGTGTATATATATGTGTATATACATGTTTATATATGTATATGTATACGTAGGTGTATATGTATATATATATATATACAAATTAAAAATAATAATTCGAGCCGAACCGAGCCGAGCAGACCTTTGCTCATGCTTGGCTCATTTACAAACTGAACCGAGCAGAGTGGCTCGTTTACAACCGAGCGTCAAATCGAACGAGCATTTTCCGAGCAATATCCGAACGAGTGTCGAGCGAGTGACGAGCGGCGAGCGATTTGAACAGCCCTAATCCCAAACACCATTTAACTTTTCAAAAAGTCGATAATAAGTTGGCGACAATAAGCACTCCCAAACACCCCTTAGTTGTTTCATCACATGTTGAGCCCTTTTGGTTTCTTCCATTATAGGTAGGTGGTGTAACAGGTTTACGATCGAGTCGTTTTGCACAATCAATTGAATCGGTTACATTAGAACCCATCGATAGCAGGACCCTATGTCCGATCAACATAACACAAAATCGAACTCTCCTCGGTACAATCGTATTAAAAGTGGCGACTCGCACCCAGTCACATGGCGGTGGCGACTTTGACTCTAGAGGCAGCAGCATGCAACTTCCGGCTAGGTAGGTTTATCGATTAAGTTTCTTGAACTTGGCTCAGATACCAATTTAAGTCCCGACTCAATGATAAACCAAACATATGTTTAAGGGTAACCTTATTATTTATATTATGGAAAATCAAAATGACTCAAAAACCACATACAAATCCCTAAACTTGGCTGTGTGGTTATAGTTGAAACCCCACTTTATCAACAAGAAACATTAAGCAAAGCCCTAATTACCACTTAGACCCTAAAACCCACTTGTTATTAGAGTTACACAGTGCTGTTGAAATATAAGCACATACAATAATCACTAACAACCATCTTCCTGTGCAAGATATAACCTTTATAATTCTCTAAGCAGAACCCCAATGAATATCTAACGAATCATGACTAACACTAAATTCTATCTTCGTTATTGAATTGAAAATCAAACAGTTATTAATTTACAACAGGTAGGTTTCTCTATTGGGGGTCATTGGTAGAGAATATGTTCTACCCTTACCTGTAACTGGCGAATGATTTTGAACCCCACAATTGTGTGTAAACTCATTTGGAACAACTTCAAAAGTAGACCGACGAGAGTGGTGGACGGCAGCTGGTGAATGGTCCATTTTCGTCTCTGAATTCGGGTGTCTAGGTGTTCCACTGCACAAAACAAAAACATTGATTCCAAGTATTTTCATTTCACGAGTAAAAGAGCAAATGCTGATACTTTTAACTACAGAAAATAATGTAATGTAAGAATGTAAGATTCTAAGTTCTAACAACTTACCAGTGAAACTGTTGTCTTTCATATTTAACGAAAGTGCATGGTGAGTGTTGCATCATATCTTTGGGGAGTGTAGGCAAGTCTCTTTGATTATGCGGTATTTCCTACAATAAAAACACGTATGGATCTTGGAATAACAAGAATGGCAAATAAATAATGATACAAAAGCTGGAAACTTACGTTCAATCTTAGACTGGAAAACTTTTGCTTGTTGGGTGAAAGATTGTGATCAAACTTTTGCTTGCTGGGTGAAAGATTGTGATCAAATGAACGACGCACAAAAGGATGTTCGAGTAACAAAGCAGCCGATGGACGTTTTTCTGGATTTCTCTGCAAACATAGATTAAGAAAATCCTTCCCTTCTGATGATAATGTTTCGGGTATAGTTGGAGATCTGTTTAATACATTAAACATTGCTTGCACCTATTGGCACATGTAGGGAAACTAATTAGACGACGATGGAAAACATCTTAATATTTAAATGAGTAAAATGTCATTTTCGTCCTTGAGGTTTGGCCAATTTTGCGACTTTCATCCAAAGGTTTGTTTTTTTCGCATCTGGATCCAAAAGGTTTGAAATCTTGCCATTTTCATCCGGCTTGTTAACTCCATCCATTTTTCTCCGTTAATCGGGGGTATTTCCGTCTTTTTTGTTAACTTAAAGGACAATTCAGTTTTTTTCATTTTATGTAAAAAGACCGAATACCCCTGAAAAAGACCGAATTGCCCTTTAAGTTAACAAAAAAGACGGAAATACCCCTGATTTAACGGAGAAAAATGGATGGAGTTAACGAGCTGGATGAAAATGGCAAGATTTCAAACCTTTTGGATCCAGATGCGAAAAAACAAACCTTTGGACGAAAGTCGCAAAACTAGCCAAACCTCAGGGACGAAAATGGCATTTTACTCTATTCAAATAGAAAATTACCCAAGTGAACTCGCTCCATGGAGGTTTCCCGGTCAGCATCTCAATCACCGTACATCCCAGACTCCATATATCCATGGTAAATGCATGTTCTCGATTGATATCTTTTCTCATTACCGCTTGCAGAAGCTGCATGAAAGAAGTGAAGGTTAGCAACTTTACGATCCTAAATATGATGCCGAAATTCATAATTACAAGACATACCTCTGGAGCCATCCAATGTGGACTGCCCTTTAAGGAAAGATCAGTTGTATATGCAGAAAGCTGTAAAAAGAACAAGTTATTCACAATGAAAAACTAAAAACAAGACAACTTCATGTTAGAGGTGGTTAACTTGAAACATATAAATATTAACTATAGAGTAAGCTGCAGTTTTACACCCTGGGGTTAACAAGCAGGATCAACTTTACACCCTATTTTGAAAATCAATCAACTTTACGCCCCCTTATTTCCCAATTGCATCAGTGTTGGACCCTCTGTGAAGTCAACAGGCGAAATGACCATTTTACCCTTTGACCGTTAGTAGATAATGGTTAACTTTGACAGCGTTAAGGGGCAGGGTCCAACATTGATGCAATTGGGAAACGAGGGGGCGTAAAGTTGATTGATTTAAAAAAAAAAAGGTGTAAAGTTGATACCACCTGTTAACCAGATGGTGTAAAAATGCAGTTTACTCTTTAACTATATTTCAGCTTACATGTTTCGCCAATCCAAAGTCAGCAAGCTTCACAACACCAGATGCATCAACAAGCAAATTTGCTCCTTTTATATCTCTATGTAACACATGCGTAGATCATTGAGAGCATATATTGGTAAATTTAACTACCAATACAGTTACAGTCCCTCGAAATATATATAAATATGCTAATCTTCCTTTAAATTATTTCAACTGCAATGTTAGCTTATCTGCTTTTGTAAAGAATAATGATACCTGTGAACAATCTTCTTGCTGTGCAAATAAGCCAATCCTGAGAGGATATGACGTGTAAAGTTTCGTACTACAGATTCTGTCATAGCTCCACAGTGTTCTCGGACATATTTATTTATGGGCCCAGGGTGAACATATTCCAAATATATGCAAAATCGGTCATCGACCTGGATACAAGACAGAAGTCGGTCAATAAATATTTTTAATAATATTGGAAGGAAGAAACATAAATGAAACGTGAAGAAACTCACTATTTCAGAACCCAGATAATGTACAATGTTTGGATGCTCTAAATTTTGAAGAACTCTTATTTCCTGAAACGGATTAAAATTTGAGAAAATTAATATATTCAAATATCTGAGCATACTATCTTCAATAGCCTACCTTCATGTGAATGCAAAGAAACAAATTCTATTCAAGTAGATGATGAATTAGGAGAGCAATATGCAAAAAGTGTTTTTAACAAACTTGAAAATGCAAAGCTCAAGGGATGTGAAATACTATACAAATGTCTATGAATGATGCGTATTATTTTAATAACCTTTTGTGATTAAATCATGATGGTTCGCATGATTTTACAAATTTAAGCATATTATAGAACTAGTTTTAGGTTCAAATGAGAATAAATTCTTTTAAGAAGAAAAAAAAATTCAACCAATAAGAATGTTTCATTTAATATTTGTATTTAATGTTATTGTAATTTTATCTTGGTAAACTTACATAGATCATTAATCTGTAATTTTCTTTTTAAATAGTAACTACATTAAATTTGTAACTTATTTTCAAAACATATATTTTTTTCAAAAAAATAAAAATAAAAATTTAGAGTGTAGGATAAATTACGAGGTATGTATAATAAATTACGAGTTGTGTGGGATAAATTTCGACATGTAAAATGAAATTGACTAATTAATTAGTGATAGAATAATTAATATCAGGAGTTATATACTATTTAATGTTTTACCATTATACTCCTTTCTTCTTAAATCGAGTTTCTTTTCATTTGATTTGCCCCTTATAGAACTATATAGTTCATACTTATAATCTGAACTCTACATCCTAAAAGAAGGTTTTGAATTTGTTTATCAATCCCCAACCATATATGCTTTCACATATGGATCACATTATCACAGCTAATGATGTCCTCAAACAATATTGAGTTACAATCCTGCACAAGTTGTGGAAGATGAAATATGTGGCTTAAAACTTAAAACAATGGCATAGACAGTGAAACTTAACTTAAATATATGCATGCATAGACATTGATCCACACACATGCTAAAGACTGTATTGTTCTTTATTAAAAAAATACAGTGTTTAGCATAAGTCAGGTCAAAATTGGTCATTTCTAGCGGAGTCAAAAGGGTAGACTGAGTCAGGTTGGAACGAGCCTTAAACACTGTTTTGTTCTTTATT
The DNA here is from genome assembly GCA_030545235.1 of Helianthus tuberosus. Taxonomy (NCBI): domain Eukaryota; kingdom Viridiplantae; phylum Streptophyta; class Magnoliopsida; order Asterales; family Asteraceae; genus Helianthus; species Helianthus tuberosus. The sequence goes on along the minus strand of CM060443.1, from coordinate 34,629,433 downwards.
GAAAATTTCATTAAACAATTAACTTGTCAAATATAAATGATTAGCAGATTTTTTAATAATAAAGCCATTTAAAAAATTTTATGCATCAAAATTCTAAATACATTTTGGATGACTTTCCAACCCATTTGACCTGCTCAATTTTATTTGACCAGTGTTTCAAGTAGATTTAGAATCAATTTTCTTCTACAAATTTGCAAACTAAGACCAGAAAACATGGAAATGTGAAGCGGTTTAAGAGAATAACCTGCTCCAACTGCTGTATGCATTCGGATGATTTAGGATCATCAGGAATGACATCAACTTCTTTCATCGCGCACAAGCTCCCTGTTTCACTACAAGAAATAAACATAAACATAAGCTCACTGTCATAATACAGATTTGTAATTATGCTCATTCCATATTACGTACCGATTGGTTGCTTCGTATACAGTACCATAAGTACCAGACCCCAAAAGTTTCCCTTTTTGCCATTGACCTTTTATCAATTGTGCATCAGATTTATCCAAACTTTGACGTCTGGAAACAGGTCTCGAAGGTGGAAGAGGAAGTGGGTGAACATTAGTATTGTTGTTCTCGGTTCTACTAACCGGATAAGGACTTTGTAACGGTGGACTGTGCGGTTGTGAACGTTTTGTTGCTGTTTCAGAAGATGGTAACATATGGAATTCCCGATGGCCTGCAAGCGCAGAATCGAAAATATCGAGTGTGCTAAATCTTTTGGGGCTAAGTGTAGGACTAGTGAAGCTGCTAGTCGGGGCGCTTCTTGCTGAAACTTGCAACCTGATGTCACGGTGAACCTTTTCACCATTTATGTCTTGAGGATAACCCTTCCGACGACTGTAAGTTGAAGGCTTAGGTGATATTGGGATACCACTACCCTTGGTACTACTCATCCCACATCGATCATATCTGCGATTACAATGAAAAATTGAAAAGGATAATGATGAAGCTACCCAACTAATGATAACGAAAAACCAAATAACAATAACTACAATAGATAACAACTCCAAGAATCTCTGCAGCCACTAAAGTCCTAAATTCCTTTAGACATTGAGTTACCCTTTATGAAAGATTTCCAAAGAACCGAAAAAACAGTATTGGTTATAAACCAACTAATGATAATGATAAAACCTCAATAATACACTTAAACCACATATATAATTATGACTAACAAACAGGCTTAAAGATAAACTCGGTTGACATTCACTTGCAGAATTCCAAATTTACATTTGTTTTCCTCCTTACATATATTTTGCCTCCATTTTGGCCCATAATTATTATCATTTTCTCCGTCAAAAATATAATGACTATGACTAAAAGGACGTCAATAACTATCGCAATATTTCAACTACAGATAATAATGACTAACAAACAAATGTAATGATAAATCATAAATCAAGATAATAGTAAGCATAAGACTATGGGGTGTCGGACGTGGGTTGGGGCGGCGGTTTGGGTTCAACGCCGGCTGCTCCACCCCGGGCAAGCGTTGGGCATGGCGTTGCCCCTTTGGCGTGGGGATTGAGCCTGGCATGGGGCGGGGGGTTGGGTGACACGGCTGGCTTTGGTTGGCTGGTTCAGTGTAGGTTTTTTTTTTAATTTTCTTTGTAGTTTCTTAAAAAATTCCACATGGCTGGCCACGCCCAGCTAACCCTATCATTCCATAAAATACAAATTCATATAATACTATCTTAACTAGGATTCATGTAACTTAACTGATCATGATTTTATCTAAAAAACAAGTATTTTCATCTAAAATATTAACCATTTTAAGAGCATTATTATTATTATTACTTATAAACAATATTACTTAATTACCGGAAATATGAAAGATCAATATTACCTTAACATCTAATAAAAATTCAAATTTTAAGATAATGCAAACCTGTTCAACGATTTGAACAGGTAGAACCAGATATAGTATCCGGTTTAACCGGTATAACCAGCGCGGTATTTAAAACATTGATAACAACAAAAACTTACCGTCCATTTCCACCAGCACCACATCCTTCTGCCGGCAACCGCTGATCATCACTAGGAAGTGGCAACGGTTGCGGCACGGCGGACGAGGACCAGTGCTCCGGCAACCGGTGCGGCGACCGTGAATGAGAACTCGGAGAAACAGGCAACGATTTCGACACACCACCGTCATCTTCCACCGGCGCACAATAGTCCTCCACCGTCAAGTGGCGGAGTTTACGCTGCCTAGTGAGCCTCTTCATCGAATTATTATCGCATGAAGACGAGGAATTTGAAGACGGAGACGATTTCGACGAATTGTTGTTATGGTGATTAGAACTGTAAGTAAATGAATTGATGAAATTAGCAGGTGAAGAAAGATGAAACCTCCGTTTACTGAAGAATTTACTCATCAGTAAGCAAATTGGCAACACAAAACCACAAAATGAATGAGCGAAACTTAGGGTTTTAATGATGACGAGTCGTCGGCTTCGTTACGTTCATGAATTGAAGTCATACAGTAAGGAACACGATCATATCATCAACAGCAACAGCAACAGCAACGACATCATCATCATTCTTCCACAGTGTGTAAGAGAGACGAGCGAAAGGTCAAAAGTCCATGCTCGTGTGCATACTCGGTCGTGGCTATACGTATACTTTCTGTATGTATTGTTGTGTATTGGATGGAAGGGGAGACTGGAAGAAGAGATCTTCCGTTGAAATTTTCAAAAGCAGACGAACCCAAGTTTTATTTGACCCCCGGTATTTTCTTGTATTTGATAATATGATCCCTCTTAAAAGATCTACCATCTATAACATACATTATGACATCATAGAACCTTTAGAAAGTTTACCCTTGTAAAATGAGAACCACGAATCGACACTTTGGTGCTGTTTGTTTTTTCTGCACGAAAACCTCTTCTGCTGCAGGCCACATCTGCAGGCATCTGCAGGAGAAGAGGTGGACCAAATGTCTTCAGTCTGCAAGGAGAAGAGGGTTTGTTTTTTTTTTATATAAAACCTCTTCTTCTAGGTTTAGAACACACACCACACAACAATCTGCACCTCCACTCTCTCTCTACTCTCTCTCTAGTCTACAATCTGCACCACCGCCATCATCACCACCGCCATCATCACAACCACCGTCACCACCTCCGCCTTCACACCTCCACCTCCACCGCCATCATCACAACCACCGAGCCTGCAACGAATCGAACAAAACGACCGTCACCACCTCCGCCTTCACACCTGGCCGGAGCCTGCAACGAATCGATTTAGGGTTTTCAATTTTAGGGTTTTCGATTTGGGGGTTTTGTTTGTGATGTTGTTGATGATGATGATTTGGGGTTCGATTTGATGATTTGGGGGTTCGATTTGGGGTCGGAGCAGGGGTTCCGAGGTGGAGGTGGTGGCGGAGCAGTGGCGGAGCAGTGTCGGAGGTGGAGGTGGTGGCGGAGCAGTGGCGGAGCAGTGTCGGAGGTGGAGGTGGTGCCAAGAAGAGGTAAACCTCTGCTTGGAGAAGCTTACCTCTCATCACTTCCCCAAGAAGAGGTTGGGGAGAGATAAAAAGCACTTCTCGAAAAAAAAAAAAAGCAAACACTCTTCTGAGGCTAAACCTCTTCCCGCGTCTGCACGGTGCAGACAGAAGAGGCCAGGAAGCTCTTCTTCCAAAAAACAAACACCACCTTTATGTTTATCCGGTTACAGGTTCAAAAGGGTCTGTTAGGTTGAATAAAGGGTTTGGTGGGCTAGAACCTTAATTTTATTTGGTCATGTGAACTGAGCTGCGTTAAACTAAAAAATGTTGCATAACAATAGTAACATCAATCTAAAAACAAAAACATAAAACTTTTCTACCGAAATCTGTAAAGCGTACACACGATTCAACCCTGAAAACGGAACTGTATAAGGTTTGATGGTTAGATCCTAGAAGGATTGATCTTCGATGAAGTCCGAACTTTTCATTAGGCGGAGGATTGATCTTGAAAGGATAACTTGTAAGATTAAATATATTATGGTATAATATTTAATCTAGTAGCCATTATAATCATTTACATTATATGGATCAAAATATATAACAACCTATTAAATAATTAGTTGGTAATTGTTGATGGACCTAATTACCCTTATTAACTAATTAGGGTTTCCTCATGGGTGCATATATAAGGAGAATAATGTGGAGGTTAAAGGGTTAGACAATTACACAAACCCTAATAACACATAACATCAATCTCGCCTCTCTCTCCCAACCGAACACCCTATTCGGTTTCTTCATCACCATCATTAGATTGCACCCTAAGGAGAAACCAGATCAAGCTGACAATCATGTCAAACACTACTGCTGGCCTGTCTGATGCAATCAAAGGTATGTTTTCATGTTTTACATTATGTTCAAAACAGAACTGAACCAACATGTGGTATCAGAGCGTATGTTGATTAGTCAGTTCTGTTTTGTATCCGTAATTTGGTATAAAAAACTGGAAAACAGTTTTGAAAACCCAATAAAATTCCGTTCTTGCCATCCGAAATCCTCATTACAGATGATTTCGGATGATTACGGATCTGGGTTTCATCATCTCGAATGCATCTCGGATCATTACGGATCATCTCTGATCATTACGGATCATTTCGGATCATTATGGATGATTTCGGATCTGAGGTTTCATCATTACGGATGCATTTCGGATGAATGTTTGAATGTTTTATCTTAGGGTTCATCACATGTTCATAAGAAAAATCGAAAATTCCTTAAGTTTTGGAATGAATTTGGATTATTGGGTGTTTTCCCGTTTTTGATCTAATTTTATCTACTTAACAATTTTTCGAAATCTGATAATTTTATTAATGGATATAATTTTTGATATAAACAGATAAATATAACTAACTTTTAAACAGGAAACATAATCCCATAATCCCAAAATTTCGGATTTTGAACCTTATAAATTAATAACTGCTTAAATTAAGGATTTTATGGCTTGAGTAACACATTTCGGATGAACATTCCGGATGAACATTCCGGATGCACATCTGTTCGTCCATCATGGATCAATAACTCTCTGATCATTCCGGATGAACATCTGTTCGTCCATCACGGATCAACAACTGTCTGATCATTCCAGATGAACATTCCGGATGAACTTCTGTTCGTCCATCACGGATCAATAACTGCCTGATCATTACGGACCATTTCGGACTAAGCATCACCATTTCGGATGAATCTCGGACTAAGCATCATCATCTGAAATCATCTGAAATGACTCGACTTACGCGTCTTGGACACATTCAAAATCATCCATTTCGGATAGTCCGAAATGATTCGAAATCATTCATTTCGGATGAATCCAAGACATGATTTATTCGGAATCATGAGTGTTCATAACCAAGACTTATCCGAAATCCCATTACTTTATTAAGCAGTTGATATGAACTGAAAGTTAGCTCGGAGCTCCGCCCCGAACCCCCAGCGAACTCACCACGGAGTTCGATCCGCGCTAACAGGTAGTTTGCTATTAAATGATTGGTTTTGTAAATACTTAGTTAATTAGTAAGGATTAAATAATATTTTACAAAACCAAAATGGCTTTACTTGAATGAGCTTCTGATGTATCATTTCTGGCCAAAGCTGATTTGATACATCTACTTATCGTTCAAGTATTACGAAAGCTATGTTAAGTGTGCATCATAAACATGAATGTCTTAATATCTGGCCAAAGCTGATTTAATTCCTTCATAGATGGCATACTTAACAAGTGCATAACTAAAGTGATTGTCTCAATTTCTGGCCAAAGCTGATTTGTTACAACCACTTTCCACACATGCTTAAATGATTACACTTCTGGCCAAAGCTGATTTGTCTTCGTTTAAGTAGAACTTTAAATAAGTCTATTATTTTGATGTTAGTAAAAGACATATCACAATCTCTTCACATAATGATCCTTATATTAATGATCCTTCATTATTTTTTTTATGATCATTTCGTCTGCCTTATTTTAAGTACCCATAACTTTTCTCACTATAATTTTCTTCTATAAATCAATATCTCACCCACTGTAATTCTTAAACCTAAAATGTTTTGCTTTATTTAAAGTTTTTATAAGAATTAGCTCTTAAATTAAATCCTTGATTATCTCTTAAGACACGATAATCCTACTGCTCTCTTCTGGTAAAGGTACTACAGAAGATAATTAGAGCATGATGAACAGGACAAATCGAACATGATGTCTCTTATGATAATCAAGATCTCTCTAACATAAATGTTATCACTAAGGTTATTCCAGATTAAGTTTTTCCTAAGACTAATCTATTATGTGTGGTTTAATCACAAGAACTCCTAAGATGCATGCCTTCATTTAAATTCTAAACTATAAAGTTAAGCGGTATATGTGAACACATTATAATGTACAAAACCATGACCCATAAAGTTAAGGGCTTACGCATGAAAATAAGTACAATTTTCCGGTACATAACATACTTAGATTTTCACTTGTACAATTTGATGCCTTATAAATCAACTATAACACTCAAAATTACCAAAGTATAATGAGTGTGTTGATAAGCAACATATGTACAAGGAAATAAATATTAGAAACTGGAAAATAAGTTGGTACTCACCTTACAACCACTTAAAACTTTAAAAGAGGATTGTTCTAAGGCCCATAGAAAAATTACAAGTAAAAATTCCAACTCTAAGGTTCTTCAAGGGAAAATCCCACTGCATAATTATGCCATTAGACTAGGCATAAGCAACGAGACTATCTATTATTTAGAAGAACAGTTGGATAAGTTAATTAGGTAGTCACTTCCTAATGATATCTAAGTCTGCTAATTTTTAAATATTCCTATTAACACATGATTAGTTGACTCTAGTTCTAAACGTTTCCTTACCATAAGTCAAACAAATAATTAACATGAGAGTTAGTGACAAAATTAAATGTTAACGCTATAAGAACCATAATAAGCAGTCTTCTAACAACGCTTTTCGATACCTTATATATTCTGAAGATTAATCAGAATATAGTATCATAATTAAGCAAAGTTATGAACGTTGTGAGGTTTGCATAGTCAACATAAAGTCACACTTACCTTAAACTCTCATCTTATTTGTTCTAAATATCTGGATTGAAACATTACTAAGATGGAACTAGATGATACCTTACACTTTCACAACTTTTGTCATCATGCAAATGAGAATTTGACAAAAGGAAAATGAGACTTATAAATTTCATCCATTATAACTGAAATTCATGAGAAATCATGACATGGTTAATGAGGATGATTTTTTATCTAATCTTATCTAAGTGATTTTTAAATCATGACATTAAAGCCCTAAAATATGACTTGGCTTAAGGAATAAGTATGGGTCTATCATAAGTCATTCTTTGACATTCGTGGAACTTATTCTAAATGGAATATTCAGACATAATTCATTTATCATTTGAAAGACTATCAACGTGTATCTAAATTTTGTCGCATATGGCCCACGGTCTTAGAAGAAATCTATTCATATATATATATATATATACTTAATAATATTTCTATTAGATATGTCCCTAAAGTTTCTTATGATATCTGGACATTAAAGAAATCAAATAAAGTCTAACGTATATGTGATAGGTTCCCACTTCACGTAGCTCATTGAAACTTCTCTTGTAGCATTTTAGAGATATTAAAGATCAGTGGGAACATTAAGTGTCTTAATAATAACTTGCAATAGTTGCAAGAGGTGGGGAGTGAAAATTTTACATTACCTCAATTTGCACCTCTTGTACAAGACACCGCTCCATCACGACAATGTTCTATCAAAACTTATCTCCTTAAATCTAATGCTACTCTTTCAAAAGTTTCATTGTTGCCTAATTGTGGGCGCACTTAGATTTCTTACCTAAACTAACCTAATCCTCAACAAGAGAAACTACAACGACTAACGTCATTAACTCGTTTCTCTATTAGAATTTGTTGGTCGTTACATTTTGACCCTAAGCATGCTGAGTTCCTAAAGATTTCTAAGGTTAGTGGGAGCAGTCAAAGTCCTTATCATGACTTGCAAGGAATACAAGAGGCGGGGGGAAGAGTGTCATTAAATTTCACTCCAAATTTAACTCCGATTACACCTCTTGAACACCATACTGCACCAACTCTTACAAACTTAGAATCCTGAAAATGATAGCAACCTAACCAAGAGCTAATCCATAAAACTGAAACTTCTAATGAACCCAATAACCAACTCAGGAGGTCATCTAGGTTTAAAAGCCTACTAACTTTGATGATTACATAACCTCCCTAATTGAAGTTGAAATGGATTTTGGAAAAGTTTACTGATCCTATCTCTTCTAATTAAGCCATTAGTGCCAATCAATCTTCTAAATGGAATAAAATAGTTTTCTAGTAAAACTGATTTTATGTGTTTGAATAACGTTTGGGATTTGATTGAATTACCTAAGAGTGTTCACAACCAAAACCAAATCCTAATGTAAACATTAAGACACAAAGAAGCATGATTAATTGACAAAGGTTACATTCAGAAAGAGATGAATTATCAAAGAGTCTTTCTTACCTATCTTACAGAAGATTTCTTTTAGGATCATCACTGTTCTAGTAGCTTATAATAGTTTAAAGCTACATTAGATGAACATTATAAACAATTTTCCCTAACAAATGGCTGACAAATTTACATGTTCATTAGATAACAACCTAAAGTTTCAAACTGAAGGTTAAGAACACTTTATTTGTAAGCCAATAATATCCATGTATGGGTTAATGCAAACATCATAATGTGATGAAAAGCTAACGTAATTATTTTCATCAAGAATCAAGTGGATTAATGTACCTACCTCAAAATGAGTGGGAACAACTAAGATAAACTTGTCTATATAGATGACATTCTTTTGACAAGTATGTGTTACATAAGTCAAAGCATTGTTAACACAAACTTTGATATAATATATCTCAGAGATATCTCTTACGTGATAGATATCATAACATACCGAGATAGACCCAGTGGGACATTAGTTATGTTCCATAAGTTTAACATTAAATGGGTCCTTACGTATGTAACAAACAATACTACTCTTCCTTTAGAGGATAATAGGATAAATGAGATTATTTATTTACGCTTCATTAATTAGAATCCTTATGTAAGTTCAAGTCTATACTCGTTTAGATATTACTCACATTGCAACACACTAGATATGTCTAGATTAATGTGAAACATCTAATGGAGTATTACAATATCTTTAAAAGAAACGAGAGGCTACAATTTAAAGAAGAAGTGAGAATTAAAAACCGGTTTATTACTTTAACTTTGTAATGTTCAAAGATAACAAAATGTAATTTTGGGTATATCTTTATGTTAGCAGACAAAACCTATCTATGGAGAAGTCATAATGGACTGATATCAACAACCTAAGTTATAACGACATAATATAGTCACTAAATGTTGTTGGAAATTTATCAGTGGACTTATAAGTTTATTAACTCCATATAATTAATGTTTTGAAGACTTAGTGTGATAAAGTCAGCTACCATAACTCCTTGAACAGTAACAGTTCAAGAGGTGCTGCATTAAATTTCGATACGCAATTAATTATTTGTTTATGAACGAATTGAGGAAACTAAGTTTTGTATCGAATACATTCATGATATGCTTAAGGATCCTATAACTGAAGGGATATTACCCATAAGTCTTATTTAGAGAGCTCATAGACGGGTATTAATTTGATGGCCGTGCGCAACTGCATATCGTACTATGAATGACTAAGTATTAGTTAATTTTCCTCATCAGTTTGATTTTGTATGTCTCTAAGAATATGTCAAGCTAGCATAATGGCATATAGACAAATAAAGTTACAAATCAAACAAAGGGCTTATGCGTATTTTGATCATAATGATTAGGTTTTAAATTAAGGCTATAGTATGACTAATGGGGGTCCTGAGTCGCATAATGATTCAACGGTTGTATTTCTCTGCTATAGTACTTGTTTAAGGCTAAAATGAGTGTTAACTCCTGATCAGGCTTATCTAATACTCATAGTAAATGATTACTCGGCTAAGTGGGAGAATGTAAGATTAAATATATTATGGTATAATATTTAATCTAGTAGCCATTATAATCATTTACATTATATGGATCAAAATATATAACAACCTATTAAATAATTAGTTGGTAATTGTTGATGAACCTAATTACCCTTATTAACTAATTAGGGTTTCCTCCTGGGTGCATATATAAGGAGAATAATGTGGAGGTTAAAGGGTTAGACAATTACACAAACCCTAATAACACATAACATCAATCTAGCCTCTCTCTCCCAACCGAACACCCTATTCGGTTTCTTCATCACGATCATTATATTGCACCCTAAGGAGGAACCAGATCAAGCTGACAATCATGTCAAACACTACTGCTGGCCTGTCTGATGCAATCAAAGGTATGTTTTCATATTTTACATTATGTTCAAAACAGAACTGAACCAACATAACTTATACGCGAGGAAGTTGAATGGTTTTAATTACATTTAGTTTTTTTATGAGATATAAAAGGAACTAGGAATAAATGGAAGCTCGATGGTTGTTTATCCAAGATTCTAGTGGTTCTAATATAATACCCACAGGTCGGAACCGGAACCAACCCGGAACCTTTTATTGATGAATTCTTAAACCTACAAACCGACCATTCAAAGGCAAAAAAGCTTGGGTCATTGTGGATTGATCGGAGTGTCGCGCTCCGGTCAAAGATAAAATTTATAGTCCCAAATTACCCTTAACAAATAGTTAGTGGTAGCAAGGGGTCGAACCACGAAGAGTATGTGGTTTGCGAATGGATTTGATTGAATTGAAATATGAGTCACAACTTATGAAGCTTGCTATCTTGTTTTTGTATATTTTTGTTTGATTGAAAAATGTGAATTAAAATTACTAAAATGATTGAATGGATTAACTACTAATGATCAACAAATTGCAAGAAAGGAAATTGATTGGTTCAACAATAATAAGAAAACAAAGCTCACACCCGATTTCAACTAATGCAAGACTTAGGCTTACTATGTATTTTAATTAGCTTTACTTGAAATAATTCATTAACGGGTCGCAATCACAAAGCTTAGGTGCCAATCGCTATCAACGTCATAAACAACGGACCATGATGCACTTTGTTACTTTGGACTAGCAAATCCTATCAAAAGACAAGCCATAAATACGTGTATTCATTTCACAAAGTCAAATTTAATCATTCACTCGACAATTTGCAAATTTAATACCAACGTAGGCCAATTGTCTAAGATTCAAATGTACTTCAAGTTGTCACAAAACAAACATCAAAACATAATAAACCCTAAATCTTACAAAAGTCTACACCGGGGTGAAACCTCCTAGAAATTAGCCGCGCATGATCGAAAGAACTTGATCACCGGTTGTTGGAAACTTGATCTTGATCTTGATCATCTTGAAGTTTGGATAATGATGGAATGGTGGTTAGGGTTTGTGGTGGAGAAATTGAATGGATGGAGGATTGAAGGATGATTGTAATATGATGAACTAGGGTTTGGATTCGGTTGATTCGGATGATGATGGATGTTGAGGATGGATTGGTAGGTGATAGATGGTAGATTGTGGCTCCAAAATGATATTCAAACCTTCAAAAATAAGTGTAACTCCCGAATTGGTTGGTGAAGATTCGTTTTAATTCGTCAAACAAGCAAGGAAGTCAACAAAATGTGTCGACAACATGGAGAAACCGTCGCCGACGGCTTGAAGTCCCGTCGGCGACGGTGTGTATTTATTCCCTTTCATCCGACGGCCTATGTTGCTGTCTACGAGCGTTTCTGGCGACGGAACATTGCACATACCGTCGGCGACGGCCCATATGGGCGTCGGCGACGGTGCCAGGAATCCCATCTTGTTGTTTTTTCCATTTCTTAAGTCTGGTTGACCCGTTTCACTTCCCGGTGGACCCGTTTTCACTCTATTGACCCGTAAAGCTCCCGAAAAGCTCCTTAAACTCTGCTAGACTGCAAAACAAGTATCTAATCAAAAGTAGGCTATTCGAAATTAAAACTTACGTAAAAACATCAAATTAAACAATTACAAGCACCGGTTTTCGACCACGTATCACATCCCCACACTTGTCTTTTGCTTGCCCTCAAGCAAATCTGTTTTTCACTTTCACGTGGGTCGAACAACGAATACACTCCCCATTCCCGAGACGAAGGTTAAGGTCCAATCTCATGCTAAAGTTCAAACTCTTTACAATTTTCAATATATTTAACGGTGAAGTAATTTCACATACAAAAATGGTTATCCAAGATTAACCCGCCCGTGAAACCAACAAGTCATGCATATCCCTCACAATGTTCTCTCCACTCGGCTTGTAAATTGGCTAATGTTTATAATGTATTAGCACTTCAAATAATATTCACTCAAAACCGATTAGAACACATACCCGCATAAGCTTGCAACTCAATCATTCTCCACCATCGATCACGAATACTAAGCACAAGTCATAAGGTCTTTGTAAGGGTTGTAATGGGGCTAGGCTAAGGGTAGGAAATAGGATATTTTAAAGTGGCTGAGGTGATGAAAATTCGATTTTTATTACAAACCACTAACTTAAACAAAACTAAATATAATATCAACTATGGGGCAATAACCTTTCGCCCTTTTATTCACAACTACTAACACATCTTTTTGTTATTTTCTCAATGGTTTTCTCGTATTTTTCATAACATTTTCTGATTTTTCTCTTTTTCTTTATATATGCATCAATCAAAACACAACTGTACAATTTAACTCCTATAATCTAATTTTCATCACACGGGTTTAAAAGAAAAGGTTTAACGGTTATAGGCTAAAGGTTGGTCAAACGAAAGGATTAGGCTCAAAGTTGGCTACTAAGGGATGATTTTTGGGTACGGATATATAAATGGTGTAAAAGGAAAAGGTTTACCTAATGCCTTAATCATTCTCGTGCTTGTATTCGGTCTATGGTCTCAAACGTATCAAAAGTTGCAAGTTCTACAATATATGACTAATGGTCCACTCAAACAAAGAAACATAGTTATGTAATCTATGATATAGAAGTGGCTCAAAACCTCACATATCTAAAAAGGGTATGGTATGTGACATGCATAAAATACTAGTTCTTAGGCAGATTATTCCCAAATAACCACCCGCTAAATACCCGTCATGCTATTAATTTGAACTTGACCATGACAAAAGACCAAGTGGGTTGTGACATCCCTCGTTGACTTAGTTACTTGTGCTTTTAAGATCGTTTTTGGAACAAGAAATTTTTGAAATTTTTTTGAAATTTTCCCCGATCCCCACACATGAGGTAAACATTGTCCTCAATGTGTAGTGTTTAAATGAACGGGTCAAAATCTAAAACTTTTACTACTCCCCCATCCCCACACTTGAGGTAAACATTGTCCTCAATGTGTAAGAACTAGAGTTTTTAGAACACACAAGAGATGTGACACGACTAACTTCCCCAAAATTTCACCCCGGAAAAATAATATACAACTTACAATCCACATATTTTCTAACTAAAAATCAAAAGTAAAAAGAAATGTATGCACCTGATTTTTGAGCTCATTCCTCTTGTGCTCTTCTTCGTTTCAAGAAAGCGGTTGTCCCACGAACACAATGTACCTACAAATCTTAACCCTTGTGTAGAAGCATGCTTCTCACAACCATCAAAATTTGTTAGTTACCTAGTTCTACCACTTTTATGAAAATATTACCAAGCCATATGTTATTTCACTTTGATTTATGTGGAAAATAATTTACAACAATAACAAACCTAACTCACTTTCGTAGGAATCACGGTTGCATTTAACTTATGCAACAAGCCCTTTTAAACCCCCCAATAGCTTGGGAGGACGAGAGGTCTCGTGAGGGTTATATAGGGAACACACCCACAACGTTCATTTAACTAGGCAAAAAATAAATAATATGAAATAAAAATAACAAAAACAAAATAATATACAACACAAAACATACCTTGCCTCTACCGATGATATCTCTCGTTAGGGTTCACTGGCGGGTTTGGCTGGTATTGATAACCAGTGAGGGCCTCAAACATTTCCCTATAGTTATCGAGTGGACTCTGCTCCCCTTGAGGTAGTGATTGGTAAGGAATCGGGATGAAGCTGGAGCCTATTGCCTTGGGCCAGTGAGGGGTTGGATCGGATGGGCCTCGTGGATGGGGAAGGTTAGGGTAATCGGTCCACCCCGAATGTTCGGCAAAAGGGAGACCGGCTTGATAGTCTCTTTGATGTCGCTCCTGATCGTGGAGCACCTTGGCATTATTAATAGACATTTGGTTAGAGACAGCTAAAGCTCTCCATCGGCGTTGCTCCAATTCTCTTTGTGCATTTTGACGCCTCGCCTCTTCTTCCTCCCATGCCCGTCTTTGGGCCCTAGCTTCCTCTTGCAACTGTAACAAGCGTTCCATTTGTGACCGTTGTAACGCTTGTTGCAATTGTTGTTCCTCCATTTGCTTCTCCATCCTTTTGCGAAAGGATGCTTGGAACGCCCACTGTTCTTGCGAGTACGCACCTTGCGCCTCTTCCCAAGCCTTCCTGCTCACCTCGTATTCTCTTCCTTCACCAATACATGTCGACACATTATCATAAACCGCTTGTTGCCTGCGATTACAAAACCGGTACGTCGGCCCCGGCCTTTGGTTCACAAAATCTGCTACATCGGCAGAAATCTCCCGATGCTTCCTCATGTATCTTTGCCTTGGTCCCCGCGGACCGGAAGGCTCTGTCTTATCCTCCATATCAGGCATCTCCTCATCTTCATCTTCCTCTTCATCACCCTCTCTCGGTTCAGTGTATCGGTAGCTGTTTCCTTGTTCATCCTCGACTGTGTGAAGATGACCAAAAGCCTTAACTGTTATCTTCCAATGTCGCCTCATGGAGGTGAAGTCGAACTGATCGATTGGTTTAGACACCCACAGCGACTCCTGAGGCAATGCATTCTGCTGTAAAATCATTGCGCTAATCAATCTCACAAAAGGGATCATCTTCCGCTTGAATGATTCCCTTGTATCCCATGTATTGATCATCACAATTTGGTTCCATGATAGCCTTGGCGTCCCATACAACAACGAATGTAAAACCCGGCAGTCGGGTGCCTTCACTTTACCGCGGTCTCCAAACCGCACCAAAACATTCTCCAACGAAATGCCTTGTAGTATTTTGCCCTCCAAAGACAAATCGTTTCTCGAATCCCCTGCACCCCCAGAACCTAGCAATAACATTTGCTCCGGATCCGCTCCATTCTGTTTATTATCCAAAAATTGATCATAATCGTAGTAATCATACGCTTCAACCCCAAGCGAATCAAACCTTGCTATAGCATTCATGTGCTCGAATGACATGATCATTTGGTTTTTGCCAATATTGCCGATCAACTGCCACGTAGGAGCCGGCCCATCAGAATGTTCAAACCGTAGAGTAGACAACCATTCACAAACAGCCCGCAAATACACCCGGGTGGTGATATCCTCGCACCAGTCAAGCACTCGTTCCCACCCAATCTTTTCAAACCTTTGAACTATGCCGATTTTTTGGAACTCTTCGACATTCAACGTACGCTCACATACTACCCTCTCGGGTACGGGCTTTGAAACACCCGTTACCATCTTCATTTTCCACATCTTCGCCTCTAATCTCTTGTTTCGGTACTGGGAAAGAGCCTTCAGTTTTTCATCTTTCCAAACTGAGGCCGACCGACTATTCTTGGCCTCCTCCCAATCCCAATCTTGTCTATAGAGTTGCCCATCACCTTCGTCTACATTTCTTAATTGTTCCCAAAGCCTTTGATATTGCCCAAAACCTGAACCGGCTCCCGAAGACGAACCTTGTTTCGGAGGTTTTTGCTTTCTTACTTCCTCTAAACATAGCTACAATCAAAAGACAAGACAACAATTAGTATACCCAAATCCTCAATCAATCTCAAACTTTGAACATAATATGCAATGTTGAATTTCAATCAATAATTAGATGTAAAATCGCCTTTTTAAACTTCCAAAGTCGCTCATTTTAACATCTACATATCACAAAATTTCATGGTTTTAACAATATTCAACATTACAACTATGCTCAATCATGCAACAATCTAGTGTAATCACATCACCAAGACTAAAGCATGCTCAAATCCCACCCAAATCAAGCAAACATTCTTAAATTTATGCTAAAACATCATACATTATGATAAACAACCTACTCTTAAACAATAAGCTTAAAATTTCAAAAGAAATCAACAATGTATATGATAATCATGCATAAACTTACAGAAATTTCATACCTTTGATGTAGATTGATCAAGAAAAACTAAGAAAAGTGCAAAGCAAGAAATTTTGATGAACACTCTTCAAGAACCCTAGAAATCACGCCCAGAAATCTTGCAAATGAGCAAGATTTAATGAAAACCGTGATGGGGGTTTTGTTCCTCTCGAAAAATTACTCAAGATAGGCCCAAAAATCAGTGGATTTGGTGGAGAATTGAAGGAGTTATGAGAAGAAGAAGGATTAGGGTTCTTGGTGTGAGTTGGAGAAGATGATGGAATGCAAGAAAGAGAAAGTAACGTGTGAATCTGAATGATTTGAAGTTGAATGAGAGTGGATATGATATGGTGAAGTTTTTGAGTCACAAGAATGGTAAAAATCGGTTTTATGTTGAGTTTGGAAGGTAAAAAGGGAGTTTGGGTTAAAACCTAGGCATTAGACAACGTTTCACGTAGGCTGGAAACTGAGGCATCGTTGCCGACGGGTCAGGGGACCGTAGGTGACGGTTGGTGAAAAGTGAGATGGCCAGCGACGGCCTAACTCGCTGGCTACGGTGGAATTTGGGCGACGGACATATTGAGGCACCGTGGGCGACGAAGACATGTACCGTCGACGACGGTCTCCCCATATTCAACTTTTTTTTTATTATGAAAAATAGGATGAAATTTATGAACTTTTTCTAAAGGGACTATGTACATTAAAAATTCCTAAAATTTATTAAAAATCTTTTTGTAAATTTTTATAAGTTAAATTTTAAAACGCGGAAACCGTTACCGGCCCTACCACCCCCCGAAAAATCATGTATTGTCCCTAATACACACAATTAAGTCTAAAAACATACCTTTTGTCTTCTAGACCCGTTTATGATGTCCAGAATTCACACAATTACAAGGGTTAGTACAAAACGAGAACGATTAATCACAACAATACTCAAACAATTAAATAAAATGTACATAACTTTACAAAATTCATTACCGGTCCTTTCAGTTGACCTCATAATGTAACACCCCGTGTTTTCACAAGTCAAAGTCAAGGTCTAAGTCAACGACCGATTTCGTGCAACTTGACTCGTAGAAATTTCTTTATTTTAATTATATTATGTGGAGTAAGTGTTGTTAATTGCTTAAATCGATGTGTGGTATTCGCAAACTAATCGACTTACGACTGTGAACAATAGGCAGTAACAATGCGATAAAGTTTACTAATCAATAATCAAGCTATGTTAATCAAATCGACATCAATTCGCAACTCGAGCTACGAATTTTTACTTGTTATTATACGTGTGTGTGTGTGCCTTATGTGTTACTTGTGCATGTTTATTTATGTTATGTTGTGATAATCAAGCGAACTCAATCGAAACTTGGAATCTAACTCGAAGTGCAATCGAACTCGAATCGTGAACGAACTATGATAGATGGTGGAAAATAGATTACGCGAGATATGAGTGTTTGAAACTAAAAGTAATTTGACTAGGAAACCCTATCGTATCGAACCGCTCGCAATCGAAATCGAGATATCAAAAATCGTCGCGCAAAACACACGAACGGTGCGACTGATCGATCAGGCTTCCCAGCCGATCGAACAGCTAGCCGAACGGACTGCTGTCCGATCGGACAGGCTGTCTGATCGAGCTGCCTGGCCGATCGGCCAGCCCTTTCCTCTTTTGTCATCCTATAAATACCCCTGTCATTGTCATTGTCATCCTTTTCCACTTTTGGAAACCTCTGTTCGACCAGCACGCTCAGCTCACCTTTTCGCAGATTTCTCTCGATTCCGGTAAGATTTCATCCTAAATCTTGTACTTTCTTGATCTATACACACTCCTACACCTTTCTATCTTTCAAATCTTAACTTTTAACCGTGAAATCATCAAGATTCAGGTATTCTAGGAGGATGTCATCATGGGTTCTTGAAGAACTTCATGATTTGGCCTCAATCCACCAAGAATAGCTTGGATCTAGCCGACTTCCACATAAACAAACAAGGATCTTTCATAGATCTAAGCATACACGCGGTGACAAGGATTGAAAGATGGATTTTCCAACCTTCCTTCAACCCTTTGTCACTCAATAACTTCAAACCGGTAGAAACGGGGCCTGAGTCGGTTTAAAAATCACTTAGGTGGTTGTATGGCTCAAGATCCAGATTCTATCCACAAGGTTAACCGACTTCGAGTTAAATGTTAAACTTCATTCCGAACAGGCCACCGACCGGATTTGGGTGATTCCTGTCCGACCCGGGAAACCAAGTAAGGACGAGGCATCTATGGTTTTACTCGCTGTCAAAATACCTTGATAAAACGACAAACAAACAAAACAACCAAGTGTTAGACGAAAGGGCTGATCAGGTCAGAATGTTGACCGATCGGACTGCTGTCCAAACGGACAGCCAGCCGATCGGATAGTCAGCCGATCGACTGGCCAGCCGATCGGCTAGCACCTGGTCCCACACAATCAATTCATTTTGAAGACTAGTATTGAACGAACTGTTGTTCGATCGAACTATTGTCCGATCAGATTACTCTTCGGATCATGAGATACTATGCTTCAATACTTAATCGAATTTTCAACATGTTCAATGCACTAGAAGTGCCACCCGATCGAACAGTCATCCTATCAGGTGACACCCTGTTGTCCGATCGAACAGCATCTGTGTTATTTGATCGATCAACTATCCGATCCACTGCACCACACTTTGCATATTCATTTAGAGTCTTTGACTAATGTTGACTTGCCAACCGATCGGTCAGCAACTCATTAAGTTTTGACTTGTTGACCTGTCCGATCGAACACTTGTCCGATCCAAGGCAAATCACTGCAATACCTAACCGATCGGGTAGCCGGCCGATCGAACAGCCGTCCGATCGACCGACCTGAAAGGCAAGGGTATTTCAAGGTTTTCAAATGCTACAACGAAAACTTCGAAAGTCAAACCATCATACACAAACACATCCTTCTCAAAGGAAGGAACAATCCACTCGAACAGCCATCTGATCGGCCTACCGACCGACCGGACAGCCGTCCGAGCAGACTGTCAACCGAACAGTCAGCCGTCCGATCGGGCTACCGTCCGATCGACCAGCTGTTCGACTCTCCAACACTTGTTTCCCGTTTTACGTTTCACTTACCGTTATGCTACCGAATCTATTCAGGCTAACCGTACTCGCCAAGCGCTCCCTTCAATCCATTAATCGATGTGAGTATACTCGATCCCTTTTTGCTTTAAGCACTTTTGGGTGTTACATACGTTACAAATATTCAAACTACAACTATCACACTACTCAAACTATTTGAACGCTAACCGTTAACGCATGTTATACGTGGCTTATGAATGCTTGTTTGTTATGTTTACACATGGAATGCTGTCTACCTGCCTTAGCAACGATAGTACTATAGTTTGGACTCAGCACCCGTTCACACGGGGGTTGTTAAGGATCTTTTACTTGCATGAATTACGGTGGTAATCATGTATTGCGAACTGCCTCGGGCAGTCAACCCGTAGTCATTGGTATCGATGGACCTATGTCGATATCTAACCTGCTTCATTTCACTATGTGTACGTGCTGGTTATGCGTAAACGAATTCGAACTCTATATGCTATTATCAAACTTGTATGCTCACCTTTACATTTTATGTATTGACTTTATTTTAACGTATGTGATAGGTGCATAGGATGCATATGTGGTAGAAAATTGAAGCTAGAATAAAGCTTTAGAGCCCAACAAATAGTTGTATGTAGATAACGAATCAGGGGTCTCTAGAAGCAGATAAACAATTGCTGTCTATTTAAATCTGAGTTGTCGGAACATAATATTTGACTGGATTTATGTCTGTAATAATTATTTTGCTGTTTGAGATACGGTATGGGATGTATTATTTAAATTGAATAGTATTGATAAATGTTATGGAAACTTCTGGACAATCTGTTTCGCTCAGTGCCACGCCCCGATGATTCCGCCATCGGTTGGGGTGTGACAGATTGGTATTAGAGCCACAACTATAGGGAATTAGGCAAGACTCGACCTAGTCCGGGTCGACGTCTTAGTGACCTAGACTATAGTTAAGAACCAACAGACCGAACTTACGTGCAGTACCCAGCTATTTCTCGCTATCACTGCACTCGAATTTTCAAATAGGGTCAAGCGATTTCGTCGGGATTAGGTGTGAAAACCGCAAACTCTCGACTAAATTGTTTGGTCAGTGACGATTTTATCGATTTATCAACGATTTCCTCATTATTTTCAATAACAAACGAGGAGAATTATACCAAATCAAGAGTGAAATCCATATTTTGATGAATAATCTCCTTAATTTTGCTAAAACAAGGAAGAAGTTGCTAAGCTAGGGGTGAAACCCTAACCTTGACAACTTGCTCCAAACTTTTACTCATCTCACCAAAGCCTCGACGAACTTCAACGACCTGAATTCATAAGTATGACCCAGGGAGTACGTGTTAAATGCCCAAGAATCGAGGCGGAAACATGATCCCGAAAGTCGAAGTGTGACGACAAGTCTGTTGAGAATAGTCGAATCACTTTGGGTAGTCAACGTCTAGTAGCCGCAGACGATCTAATTCTCAATTTTATGTGTTTGGAGTCGGCAGCTGTCGCTCTGATAATTCGTCAATTTTATGTGTTTTATGTGCTTTTACCTATTTATGTGTTTAAATTTTTGAAGAATTACTCGATTTTGCTTTCACTTCAATCAACACGCACGACTCGCACTACATTTCTATCCCAAATCGCTAACAAATCGCCGAATTTTGGACAACCCTATGCTACACTACGCTATTCGATATACTAAACGTGATCGCTATACTCGAACGATCGCGAGCCTTGAATAATAGGTTTCTGTTTTCTGACTGCCTCTGAGTGATTGAATGCGAATGTGTTTCCTTGCTTCTGTGCTTTACATGCTTAGGCGTTATGTGACTATGTGCTCTACGTGCTTATGTGTATATGTGATATTGTGCTCCATGTGTTATGTGTGTACGTAAATGTACGTGTTACTGAGCTTTAGTAAGTAGTAAACGTGTGAGGTGAGATTCAAATACAATGTGTTGAGTTCCGTGGAGATGTCTATTGCAGACAATGTCGTCTGGATCACGTCATGCACTTTCTCGTCAAGAGAAGAGAGACAGACGTCTTGCTTCCATCATTGCTAAAAGCGTAAAGAAGGCTATGAGTGATGTTTATGAGAATGCCAGCAAATCATCTGAAGAATCAAGGACCAACGCTCCTAAAGCTGCCGCAAGGCCCTTCAGCTTCAAGCAATTCAAGTCTTGTGGGCCAAAAGAATTCACGGGCGAAGGAGGTCCTACTGTTCTATTCCACTGGTTTGATTCCATTGAGGTTACTCTGCGACAGAGTGGTTGCCCTGATGACCTTCGAACTCTGAATGCTACCGGCGTTTTCCAGTCCCGTGCATTAGACTGGTGGACGGCCGAGAGGAACAAGCGAGGGAACGATGCAGCCTACGGTCTGTCATGGGACGAGCTCAAGGAAGTTATGCTAGAGGAATTCTGCTAGAGGAATTCTGCCCTCCTCACGAACGTCAAAAGCTAGAAGATGAATTTTGGCACATACAGCAGAAGGATGGTGACAATGCTGGTCTCACCGCTCGTTTCAAGCAGCTCAGCATTATCTGTCCCGATCAAGTCAAGACTCCCGACATGACGATCAAGAAGTACATCTGAGCCTTGCCTGACTGCGTTGCTGATTTCGTGCAAGCGGCTAAGACTACGACGATCGAGGAAACTTATCTACTGGTCGCTGAAATCAACGACAAGCGAGTTAAGGCTGGTGTCTGGGATAAGATTTCGAAGCATCTGCATCAAGCTACTACTACCGCACCAACTGCTGAACCCACCTCATCGAGCAACAAGAGGAAGAACAAGAGAAAGAATAGCACTAGAAACAAGAACTGTGCGATCACTGCTACACCAATTCAAGCTGTGCCTGCCCAACAGCGTCAAGTAGCAGCGCCTGTGGCCAATGCTCCGCCTGCAAAGCGTGCATACACTAGGCCACACCCGCTCTGCCCTACTTGCACCTACCATCACCCAACTGCCATTGCTTGCCGTTATTGTGCTCATTGCAACGTATACGGCCATTTTACTGCCAACTGCCGTATTCGTCCAGCTCCTGCCAATCAAGCTCTACTCACTGCCCCACAGGGTCAACAAGCTCCTCCGGCACCCGCAGTCAAGGCCAGAGCCTGCTTCGCATGTGGTGACCCGAATCATTTCGCCAACATGTGCCCAAACAGGGTTGTGAAGCAAGATCCTCAGCAACCACAACAGCAACAGCAACAACAGCAGCAGCAACAACAGGCTGCACGCGCCAGAACTTTCAACCTCAACGTGCGTCAAGCCCAGGCCAACAACAACGTGGTCAATGGTACATTCCTTGTGAATGGTATTTATGCTTCGTGTTTGTTTGATACTAGAGTCGATAATTGCTTTGTGTCGTTCGAATTTGAGAAACTCCTTAGTCGTAAACGTTCCCAACTCTCCTCGACATTCGATGTTGAAGTCGCTACCGGAAGAACCGTCACCGTCAATTCTGTTATCCGTGATTGTACTCTTGAGCTCAACAATCACGTCTTCCCAATTGACCTTATTCCGATGCAACTCGGAAGTTTTGACGTCATAGTAGGCATGGACTTTCTTCGAGAAAACCATGCTGAAGTTGTGTGCTTCGACAAGATGATTTGTTTTTTGCTCGCAAATGGTGACTTACTGTGTGTTTATGGTGATACTACTTCAAAGGGGCTCAAGCTTATGTCATGTGTCCAAGCTAGCAAGTATCTCCGCAAGGAATACAGGGCTTTCTTGGCTAACATTGTAGTAGCGGAGAAGGAAAATAAAGAGAAGAAGGAAGTGAAAGACGTTCCTGTGGTTCGAGAATTTCCTAATGTTTTTCCAGAGGATCTTCCCGGACTACCGCCAAGTCGTGATATCGACTTTCGTATCGACCTCATTCCTGGAGCCAATCCTATTGCTAAAGCTCCTTATCGACTCGCGCCGTCCGAAATGCGTGAACTCTCAACCCAACTCCAGGAATTACTTGAGAAAGGCTTCATTCGCCCGAGCACCTCTCCTTGGGGCGCTCCAGTCCTTTTCGTCAAAAAGAAGGATGGGTCGTTCAGGATGTGCATCGACTATCGGGAATTGAATAAGCTAAATATCAAAAACCGCTATCCCCTGCCTCGCATCAACGATTTATTTGATCAACTACAAGGCGCTACGTGTTTTTCGAAGATCGATCTACATTCAGGATATCACCAGCTGCGTTTACAAGAGGAGGATATACCCAAAACCGCGTTTCGCACCCGATACGGTCATTACGAATTCGTTGTTATGCCTTTTGGTTTAACCAACGCACCAGCGGTTTTCATGGATCTGATGAATCGCGTGTGTAAACCATATCTAGACCGTTTTGTCATCGTATTCATCGACGATGTCTTGATCTATTCCAAATCGAAAGCCGAACACGCACAACATCTACGTTTGGTTCTCGAGATACTCCAGGGGAACCAACTCTACGCCAAGTTCTCCAAGTGCGAATTCTGGTTGGAGAAAGTTCAATTTATGGGTCACATCGTTAATAGTCAAGGCATTCACGTCGATCCTGCGAAGATTGAAGCTGTCAAGAGCTGGGTTACGCCTAAGAACCCGTCTGAAGTCCGCTCTTTTCTAGGACTAGTGGGGTATTATCGATGATTTATCGGAGGATTCTCGAAGATCGCTGTACCGCTTACCTCTCTTACGCATAAAGACCAGTCTTTTGTCTGGGGAACTAAACAAGAGACTGCTTTCCAAACCCTCAAACACATGCTTTGCAATGCTCCTGTTCTCACATTGCCCGACGGAAACAATGATTTCATTGTCTACTGTGATGTTTCCAACCTTGGTCTCGGTTGCGTTCTCATGCAACGGGACAAAGTCATAGCTTACGCATCACGTCAGCTCAAAATCCACGAGAAGAACTATACGACCCATGATCTCGAGCTAGGCGCGGTTGTTTTTGCATTAAAGATTTGGCGACACTACCTGTATGGTACCAAGTGTACGATCTTCACCGATCATAGGAGCCTGCAACACATCTTTAATCAGAAGGAACTTAATATGCGTCAACGCCGATGGGTAGAACTTCTCAATGATTACGACTGTGAGATCCGTTATCACCCAGGCAAGGCGAATGTTGTTGCCGACGCACTCAGCAGACGGAGCTATCTGCTTAGTACTCGTAATGTTCAAGCCCAACACGATCTCGAAACCCTCATCCGCGACGCTCAACATGCATGTTTTAACGAACGCACTTTGAAGAGAGAAAGAATCTACCACGATGGAGCCCAGCTTGTGAGCAAATCAAACGGGATATTTCACTTTTTAGACCGAATTTGGATTCCCAAGCGAACTAATTTATGGCAAATTCTGATGGACGAAGCCCACAAATCCCGGTATTCTATTCATCCCGGAGCCGACAAAATGTACTAGGACCTTCGCTATAAGTACTGGTGGCCGGGTATGAAAAGGGATATCGCTCTCTACGTCGGAAAATGTCTAACTTGTGCTAGAATCAAGGCCGAACATCAAAGACCCTCTGGCTTGCTTGAACAAACACCAATTCCCATGTGGAAGTGGGAAAGTATAGCCATGGACTTCGTAACCAAGCTACCGCACACGTCATCAGGTCACGACAGCATTTGGGTTGTTATTGATCGTTTGACTAAATCAGCTCACTTTCTGCCGATACGAGAAGACTACAAGGTTGAACGATTAGCCCGAATCTACACCGATGAGATCATTTGTAATCATGGGACGCCTCGTGACATCATCTCTGATAGTGATGCTCGGTTTACCTCGCGACTGTGGGAAACGTTTCAAACGGCACTCGGTACATCGCTTAATCTAAGTACCGCTTTCTACCCCCAAACCGACGGTCAGACTGAAAGAACGATCCGTACTCTTAAAGACATGCTCCGTTCGTGTGTTTTAGACTTCGGTGGTAATTGGGATAAATACCTGTCGTTGTTCGAATTCTCGTATAATAACAGCTATCATTCTAGCATCCAAATGGCACCATTCGAGGCATTATACGGAAGAAGATGTCAATCACCTATTGTGTGGCACGAGATTGGTCACTCGTAACTAACCGGTCCGGATCTACTACAAGAAACGACATACAAAATTTTCCAAATACGAGACAACCTAGCGAAAGCTCGGGATCGACAGAAAAGTTACGCCGATAAAAAGCGCAAGCCCCGTGAATTTGGCATTGGTGACTACGTACTCCTAAAGGTATCACCTTGGAAGGGTGTAGTCCAATTTGGCACAAAGGGGAAACTCGCGCCTCGATATGTTGGACCTTTTAAGATTTTGGAAAGAATCGGAAAAGTCGCCTACAGACTCGAACTACCGGAGGAACTTAGTAACGTTCACCCGACCTTCCACGTATCGAACCTCCGAAAGTGCATAGCCGACCACGACTTACATGTTCCTCTCGATGATCTGCAAGTGAACGAAACATTACACTTCGTGGAAAAGCCTGTCGAAATCATGGATCGCCAAACCAAGCAGCTCCGGCACTCACGCATTCCTATTGTGAAAGTTCGATGGGAAGGCAAACGAGGCGCGTAGTTCACTTGGGAACTCGAAAGCGACATGAAGGCTAAGTACCCACAGTTATTTAAAGATAAAGTCTAGAGAGAGAAGGTTCTCAAACGTGAATCATGGCGGTTGAACAGCTTTCAGCTTAATTTCGGGACGAAATTCCCTAAACAAGGGGAGGCTGTAACACCCCGTGTTTTCACAAGTCAAAGTCAAAGTCAAGGTCTAAGTCAACGACCGATTTCACGCAACTTGACTTGTAGAAATTTCTTTATTTTAATTATATTATGTGGAGTAAGTGTTGTTAATTGCTAAAATCGATGTGTGGTATTCGCAAACTAATCGACTTACGACTGTGAACAATAGGCAGTAACAATGCGATAAAGTTTACTAATCAATAATCAAGCTATGTTAATCAAATCGACATCAATTCGCAACTCGAGCTACGAATTTTTACTTGTTATTATACGTGTGTGTGTGTGCCTTATGTGTTACTTGTGCATGTTTATTTATGTTATGTTGTGATAATCAAGCGAACTCAATCGAAACTCGGAATCTAACTCGAAGTGCAATCGAACTCGAATTGTGAACGAACTATGATAGATGGTGGAAAATAGATTACGCGAGATATGAGTGTTTGAAACTAAAAGTAATTTGACTAGGAAACCCTATCGTATCGAACCGCTCGCAATCGAAATCGAGATATCAAAAATCGTCGCGCAAAACACTCGAACGGTGCGACTGATCGATCAGGCTTCCCAGCCGATCGAACAGCTAGCCGAACGGACTGCTGTCCGATCGGACAGGCTGTCCGATCGAGCTGCCTGGCCGATCGACCAGCCCTTTCCTCTTTTGTCATCCTATAAATACCCCTGTCATTGTCATCCTTTTCCACTTTTGGAAACCTCTGTTCGACGAGCACGCTCAGCTCACCTTTTCGCAGATTTCTCTCGATTCCGGTAAGATTTCATCCTAAATCTTGTACTTTCTTGATCTATACACACTCCTACACCTTTCTATCTTTCAAATCTTAACTTTTAACCGTGAAATCATCAAGATTCAGATATTCTAGGAGGATGTCATCATGGGTTCTTGAAGAACTTCATGATTTGGCCTCAATCCACCAAGAATAGCTTGGATCTAGCCGACTTCCACATAAACAAACAAGGATCTTTCATAGATCTAAGCATACACGCGGTGACAAGGATTGAAAGATGGATTTTCCAACCTTCCTTCAACCCTTTGTCACTCAATAACTTCAAACCGGTAGAAACGGGGCCTGAGTCGGTTTACAAATCACTTCGGTGGTTGTATGGCTCAAGATCCGGATTCTATCCACAAGGTTAACCGACTTCGAGTTAAATGTTAAACTTCGTTCCGAACAGGCCACCGACCGGATTTGGGTGATTCCTGTCCGACCCGGGAAACCAAGTAAGGACGAGCCATCTATGGTTTTACTCGCTGTCAAAATACCTCGATAAAACGACAAACAAACAAAACAACCAAGTGTTAGACGAAAGGGCTGATCAGGTCAGAATGCTGACCGATCGGACTGCTGTCCGAACGGACAGCCAGTCGATCGGCTAGCACCTGGTCCCACACAATCAATTCATTTTGAAGACTAGTATTGAACGAACTGTTGTTCGATCGAACTACTGTCCGATCGGATTACTCTTCAGATCATGAGATACTATGCTTCAATACTTAATCGACTTTTCAACAAGTTCAATGCACTAGAAGTGCCACCCGATCGAACAGTCGTCCGATCAGGTGACACCCTGTTGTCCGATCGAACAGCATCTGTGTTATTCGATCGATCAACTATCCGATCCACTGCACCACACTTTGCATATTCATTTAGAGTCTTTGACTAATGTTGACTTACCAACCGATCGGTCAGCAACTCATTAAGTTTTGACTTGTTGACCTGTCCGATCCAAGGCAAATCACTGCAATACCTAACCGATCGGGTAGCCGGCCGATCGACCGACCTGAAAGGCAAGGGTATTTCAAGGTTTTCAAATGCTACAACGAAAACTTCGAAAGCCAAACCATCATACACAAACACATCCTTCTCAAAGGAAGGAAGGAACAATCCACTCGAACAACCATCCGATCGGCCTACCGACTGACCGGACAGCCGTCCGAGCAGACTGTCAACCGAACGGTCAGCCGTCCGATCGGGCTACCGTCCGATCGACCAGCTGTTCAACTCTCCAACACTTGTTTCCCGTTTTACATTTCACTTACCGTTATGCTACCGAATCTTTTCAGGCTAACCGTACTCGCCAAGCGCTCCCTTCAATCCATTAATCGCTGTGAGTATACTCGATCCCTTTTTGCTTTAAGCACTTTTGGGTGTTACATACGTTACAAATATTCAAACTACAACTATCACGCTACTCAAACTATTTGAACGCTAACCGTTAACGCATGTTATACGTGGCTTATGAATGCTTGTTTGTTATGTTTACACATGGAATGCTGTCTACCTGCCTTAGCAACGATAGTACTATAGTTTGGACTCAGCACCCGTTCACACGGGGGTTGTTAAGGATCTTTTACTTGCATGAATTACGGTGGTAATCATGTATTGCGAACTGCCTCGGGCAGTCAACCCGCAATCATTGGTATCGATGGACCTATCTCGATAACTAACGTGCTTCATTTCACTATGTGTACGTGCTGGTTATGCGTAAACGAATTCGAACTCTATATGCTATTATCAAACTTGTATGTTCACCTTTACATTTTATGTATTGACTTTATTTTAACGTATGTGACAGGTGCATAGGATGCATATGTGGTAGGAAATTGAAGCTAGAATAAAGCTTTAGATCCCAACAAACAGTTGTCTGTAGATAACGAATCAGGGGTCTCTAGAAGCAGATAAACAATTGCTTTCTATTTAAATCTGAGTTGTCGGAACAGAATATTTGACTGGATTTATGTCTGTAATAATTATTTTGCTGTTTGAGATACGGTATGGGACGTATTATTTAAATTGAATAGTATTGATAATTGTTATGGAAACTTCTGGACAATCTGTTTCGCTTAGTGCCGCGCCCCGATGATTCCGCCATCGGTTGGGGTGTGACACATAAGTTGGCACACTTACCACAAAGTTCACCAACTCTACATTCTCATGCTTTTTCTCATTGTTACCATCAAGGAACGGTTTAAGGCGATGCCCATTAACCATTTGCTTCGACCCATCCTTCGGGTCCTTGATTGTAACATCTCCAAGCTTTCCGGCCCGTGTAATCACGTACGGGCCCATCAATTTGCTTTTGAGCTTACCGGGGAAGTATTTAAGCCTTGAATTATAGAGCCAAACCTT
The DNA here is from genome assembly GCA_030545235.1 of Helianthus tuberosus. Classification (NCBI taxonomy): domain Eukaryota; kingdom Viridiplantae; phylum Streptophyta; class Magnoliopsida; order Asterales; family Asteraceae; genus Helianthus; species Helianthus tuberosus. Next base: position 34,600,228 of record CM060443.1, on the reverse strand, counting down.
TTGACCCACTTCAAACTCCTTCGGCTTCAACTTCGCATCATGTGCCCTCTTCATATCATCCTTGTATTTTGAGTCGCACTCGTACGCTTCTTCCCTAAGCTCCTCCAACTCGCAAAGCTTTAATTTTCGCTCCTTTCATGCATCGTCATATTTCATGTTAACCTCTTTAATAGCCCACCAAGCACGATGCACAAGCTCAACCGGTAAATGGCAATTTCGTCCATAAACTAAACGATAAGGTGTAGTTCCAATAGGTGTTTTATGAGCCGTTCTATAAGCCCACAAAGCATCATTCAACTTCGTCGACCAATCCTTTCGGTCGGGTCGAACAGTCTTTTGTAAAATTTCTTTTATTTGCCTATTGGAAACCTCCACGCTTGTTTGTGGATGGTAAGGAGTAGCGATTCGATGGTTAACACCATACCGTTTCAAGAGTTTGCCAAAGTTAAAATTCTTAAAGTGAGATCCCCCATCACTAATGATCACTCGGGGAATCCCAAATCTAGAAATTATATTTGTTTGTACAAAATTGCAAACAACGGTATGGTCATTCGTCTTGGTGGCAATCGCTTCGACCCACTTGGATACATAATCGACCGCCACCAAGATGTATAAGTTGCCATGCGAATTAGGGAATGGGCCCATGAAATCGATCCCCCACACATCAAAAATATCTACAATGAGGATCGGTTGCATGGGCATTTCATCCCTTTTAGAAATACCCCCTAACTTTAGACACTCTACACAGTTCTTAGCGAAATTAAAAGCATCCTTAAAAATAGTCGGCCAATAAAGGCCGCTATTGAGCACTTTGTGCCCGGTTTTGTGACCACTGAAATGGCCCCCACAAGCAAATGAATGCAAGTGCATCAAGACGCTAGGAATCTCCTCGTCGGGTATGCATCTTTGAATGACTTGATCCGGACAAAACTTGAATAAGTCCGGTTCCTCCAACATGTAGTACTTGATTTGAGATAGGAAGTGCAACCTCTTCCTTCTATCCCAATGAGCCGGCAAATCACTTGTGACCAAATAATTAACAATATTAGCATACCATGGTAATATTGAAACCTTTAAAATTTGCTCATCTGGAAAGTTCTCATTAATCTCTTCACGGGAAGAATCCTCCTCTACCACCAATCGAGACAAATGGTCCGCAACCACATTCTCACTCCCTTTCTTGTCTCTAATTTCCAAATCAAACTCTTGTAGCAAGAGAACCCATCAGATTAATCTCGGCTTTGCAACCTTCTTGTCCATGAGATACCTAACTGCAAAATGGTCAGAATAAACAATGACCTTAGTACCCAATATATAAGCATGAAATTTATCCAACGCATATACCACCGCAAGTAGCTCTTTCTCGGTAGTTGTATAATTTAATTGTGCATCCGAAAGAGTCTTACTTGCTTAGTAAATTTCAACCGGTTTCTTGTCCACCCTTTGACCCAATACGGCCCCCACCGCATAATCGCTTGCATGACACATAATTTCGAATGGTAAAGACCAATTCGGTGATTGCAAGATTGGGGCCTCAACCAACTTTTTCTTCAAAATGTTAAAGGCATTTTGGCAATTCTTATCAAAATCAAATGTTTTATCTTTTAACAATAGATTACATAGGGGTTTCGTTATATCACAAAAACTTTTTATAAACCTCCTATAAAACCCCGCGTGTCCTAAGAATGACCGAATACCCTTAACACTTGTGGGATAAGGCAAGGTAGATATGACTTGCACCTTTGCTCTATCCACCTCAATCCCACGACTCGAGACGACATGCCCCAACACAATCCCTTCTTGAACCATAAAATGGCTCTTTTCCCAACTCAAAACCAGATTTTTCTCAACACATCTTTTGAAAACTTTTTCGAGTTGGTCGAGGCATGTATCAAATGATGATCCAAATATTGAGAAATCATCCATGAAGATTTCCAAAGACTCCCCCACCATATCTGAAAAGATACTCGTCATACACCTTTGGAAGGTGGCGGGGGCATTACAAAGTCCAAAGGGCATTCGCCTAATTGCGAAGGTACCGTATGGACAAGTAAAAGTAGTATTTGCTTAGTCTTCCGGATGTATAGCAATTTGATTGTACCCGAAATAACCATCCAGAAAACAATAAAATTTTTGTCCGGCCAATTTCGCAACAATTTGGTCAATAAATGGCAAAGGGAAATGATCTTTGGAAGTTGCACCATTTAACTTCCTATAGTCAATACAAATACGCCACCCGGTTACCGGCCGAGTGGCGACCTCTTCACCTACGTCATTTGTGACGACTTGAATGCCCGCTTTCTTAGGAACTGTTTGTGTTGGGGTTACCCATTGGCTATCCGAGATAGGGTATATGATACCCGCATCTAGCCACTTCAATACATCCTTTTTAACCACTTCTCGAAAGTTTGGGTTAAGTCTCTGTTGTGTGTCGCGAGAAGGACTCATGCCATATTCCGTGATGATCTTGTGCATCACCACCAAGGGACTAATTCCCTTCAAATCCGCAATGGTCCACCCGATAGCGGATCTATGAGTGACCAACACTTTCATCAACTTCTCTTCTTGCTCCCCGGTCAAGTTAGATGCAATGATAACCGAGAGCGTGCTACCTTCACCCACATAAGCATACTTAAGATGTTTGGGTAGCACCTTCAACTCTAGCACCGGTGGCTCTTCCAATGACGGCTTCAACTTTGTGTCTATGCTTTCCGGAAGACTTTCCACTTGATGTGTCCACGTGGGCCTTCCTTCCTTTGCCGCCATGACCTCTAACTCTTTCACTTCTTCATCCATGCTTCAATTCATCTCTCCTTGTAACCTGTCAAACATGAAACATTCCTCTATTGTGTTTTCCTCTTCGACACTAATGTCGCATAAAGGTATACACTCATCAAAAATGTCCGCCATATAGCATTCATCGCCGACTAGAGGATTCGTCAATCCCGAAAAGACATTTAACCGCAACCGATGGTTACCAAAAGTCATGTCGACCGTGCCCGATTTGAAGTTAATTTGGGCATTCGATGTTGCCAAAAATGGTCGACCGAGTATCACCGTTGGTTGCTTGGTTCGGTCCAAAGAAACATAATCTAATACAAGAAAGTCCACCGGATAGTAAAAGTCCTCGACCTTGACTATTACATCCGTGACTATCCCACGGGGTAGTGTAGGTGTCAAGTCGGCTAACACCACGGTGATGTTAGACACTTGAAGTGGACCAAAATAGTATTGGTCATATAAACTACCCGGCAAGATACTCACACTTGCCCCAAGATCTAAAAGTGCCCGGGTCATTTTAAATTCACCAACTTGTATTGAAATAATGGGCGCCCTCGGATCTTGGAGTTTTGGTGGAAGTGCACCCGAAAGAATTGAACTCACATTTTCAGTTAAATCAAGTTTCTTAGGAAACTTGTGAGTCCGTTTTTGGGTGCATAAATCTTTCAAGTATTTAGCATATGAAGGTACTTGCTTGATTGCATCTAAGAGTGGTAAATTGATTTTGACTTGCTTAAAAATTTCCCACATCTCTTCTTGTTGTGGGCCTCGTTTATTTGCCACTTTCTTAGATGGTCCCAACAAAGCTTCGGGATAAGGGGCGGTATTAACCTCCACACCCTTTTCCTTAGCCTTTGGGACGGGAACGGTCACAACGGGTGTATTGTTATTACTTTTTAAATCATTTTTATTTTGACCTGTTTGACCGTTATTACCTTCATCATCACTCGCATCTCCACCACCCTTCAACAAACTTGGGTGGTGGTGGCTCAACACCATTATCTACGACTCGACCACTACGTAAAGTAATTTTATTAATTGGTACCTCACGTGTGTTCTTCGAGTTCGACCCTTGATGTTTAGGGTTCACCGTGGTGTCACTTGGAAGTCCTCCTCCACTTCCACGGATTTGAGCCATCTCTTGAGCAAGTTGCCCCACTTGCTTCTCCAATGCCTTGTGAGATTTATCTCTTACTTCAAACTCCTTCTTCATTTCGGCTTTGATCTCTTGGTGCGAATTAGTAAGAGCTTGATGTGAATTGGTAAGATTACTCACAACATTCATGATGGCATCAAATTTCGAATTTATCGAATCATCACCTTGGGAATTTGATGCACCACCCCCATTTCCACTTTGGTTGTAACCCCGTTGATAGTTGCTTTCACGGCTTTGATACCCTTTGTTACCCCCTTGATTGTAATTCCTTTGATAACCCCCTTGGTTACCACCTTGACGGTTGTTGTAAGAAGAACCACCTTGACCACCTTGATTACCCGATTGAAAATTCGGGTTCATTTGATTCGAGGCATTACCATACCGGAAGTTAGGGTGATTTCTCAAACCCGGATGGTAAGTGTTGGAATTCATGTCATATTGCTTTCGATCCCCATGTAGGTCCCGGTTTTAACTCCGAAACGATTGCGAACCGATCGTGCGACGTGCGGAATCCGTGCACAAACGAGATCGAACACACGAGACGTAATTACAATCTGTGATTCAATATAAGATCTGAAAGCGTACAAACACTTGAATCACCTTTCTCTCACTAGTTTCTCTCTCTAGCCTTCAAACTCTAAGATCACCAAATGAGCTCCAAACTAGTAAAAGTAGCAAAAGTGCTAAATGTGAACCCTAATGGTTCTATTTATAGGCCAAGGGATATAATGAGAGATCTCATTATTTATATAAATGCCACCTTGCCTTTTCCTATTTATAACAATATAAAACCTAGATTTAAACAGTTTCAGCTACGATCTTGAGATGAAGGAGGCGATAGACATATTGCACTAACAGACTCCCCCTTGGATATTGCCGTAGTCAATCTCAAACATTTAGTCAGACTCGTAGCGTCTGGTCTTTTTCTCTCTAGCTTGAACAGAATCCCCGTGGATCTGTCTTCAGCTTCAGCTTCTTTCTTTCGGTAGATCTTCAGGCTCCCCCTTTCGTCAAGCTTCCGTGCTTTGGGATCGACACCTGGCTTTCCGGTTACAAGCTCCTCTGGAATAGTTACGTGGCTCCTTGAATGCACGCTCCCCCTTTCGTTGAGCTCGTCTTCAGACTCCCCCTTAGACTCGGCTATCGGGATCGTAGTCTTGAATCTTCAATCCTCAAACATTTATAAGTAAAACATTTTTAGATTTCCAGGTATCGTAACCTGGCTCCATCAAACTTTCTAAATTAAGATCCTGGGACTAAGATATAATAATATGAATATATCCAGAATTACTTGATACTCTCCCCCTATCAACAATCTTCAAAGATTTGGCAGTATTAAGCGAATAGGATTGGAAACTGGCTCTTTTACAGATTTTAACAGTATAAGCATCCAAATCCTTCACGGTTAATCATCCAAGTCCAACTTAATGACCTTGGAGATATCACAAACTGTTTTTGATTTTTGATTTAAAAATTTCAAGTTTCAATTTAATGAACTTGTTTATTTTCAGAAACACAATCAGCATACTTAGATTTTGAAACTCAGCTCCTCAGACATCAGTTGTCGAAAATAAAGCAGAAATCAAAATCTTTTTGTATTTTTCTGAAATATAAAACAGCAAAGAAATATGTACACACAATATTTTTGTTTGAGTTTGCGTTAGAGGATCATATCAGTTTATGACAAATCACAAGTACCGTTGAGCTTAGTTGCACATTAAGAATTAAACAATTCACTTAGATTGTCGATATACTGATCCACTTAAATTTTCACACAAAGTTCAACTGATTCAGGATACGAATTAGGTGTCTTAAGAACTTAAACTCATTCATGTGTCCCACCTCTTGAATATACTCCCGTATCCAGATCCCAATATCCAGTCTTACAGGTGAGTATACCTAGATGATATATGTAAGGGGTTAAATTATAGTACGAAACCGTGAGAGCTCAGGTCAGAACTTCCGTTCAGCAGAGAGATGACGGCTCGACTTTTGTTGTGTCCCCTTTAGAGGATCTTTTGTATTACAACAGCAATGACTATCAATTTTATTGTTTCATCAATTTGCTGAGGGCGGCGCTATATTTCAAGCAATGCAGAAAGTATTCTCCGGGGACTAGGCCATTGCTTCCGCAAAATCAGAAGTCCCGGGATAATACCCCAGATATCACTAAGCATAAAGACCTAGTATCTCAGAAAGAGGGGTCCTTCAAACGAGATTTCAGGGGTTACCTATATATCCAAGTAGTGTTCCCCACGAAATAAGCAAGTTTGAATTTATGTTTATATCCCGAAAAAGTTTACTAAATGTATAAAAACCTATCGGCATATCATCAGTGAGACTGTTTAACTCTATATAAACATTACATTTCTTTAGCATACTGTAACTGTCTACTGATGTACTATTATTTCCTCTTTTTACACAAAAACTCAATTTTTGAATTTTATCATGTTTTTTTGGCTTTTATCAAATTTTTCAAATGTTTTTGTATTTTCTAACAAATATTACTCCCCTTAAAATGCAAAACCATTTAAAAAAAATATGACAACCCAATGTAGATAGCTTTGTCTCGCCATCCATTTTCTGCTTCAAGTGTACTGATTTGCAGAAAAACTAATATAAAGTACCCCCATGATTTACAACCCATTGATTTTAGACAGTTTGAAAACCGTTTTTCAATCTTGTGAAAGTAATCATGTGTGTTCAGCCGTGAGGGTTTCGGCGTATTCAATCAGAATATTTTTGAATTTTTGACAAAATTTAAAAACAAACATATTTTTGGTTTTTTAAGTTTTTCAAATTTTTAGGGTTTTTGAAAATATTGTTTATTTATGTACAGAAAATGTTAAACTCCCTGTTCAACCAAACCAGGGTTCAGCAGCCTCTTCCTGTGCCAGGCTGCCCCAACTTCCATTCTCACAATCTTTGGTTTTGTTGAGCACATGCACATTCAAACTACTTCAATTACTTGAACAATTTAGCCCAGGTCTGTTGGACCTTAGGCATTTCAACACAATAAGTTTCATTCAATGATGGAAAATCTTTGTCATCTCGTACAAAAACTTTTTCATCTTTGACTTTAACTTTTTCTTCATTCACAGAAGTCACTTGTTTCTTAACCACCCAGTTCTGTCCTTTTGAAGCATTTCTTTTGTAAAATCGTGACTCTTTTTGCTTATTTTGACTTTGAACAACAACTTTTGGTATCCAAAATTGGTTTGGTTTTGTCATATCAACTGAAATTTGCAAATTTTGTGTTGTTCTGATTCTGGGTGTGTGACAATTTTGAGTTTGTCTTGAATCAGACCTAGTCTGTTTTGGTTTCCAAGTTTGATTCGAAGCAAACTTGTTTGTGTTATACCTCCAAGTTTGTTTTGAATCAAATCTGGCTGACCTTTGTTTCACACCCTCAGATTTTTGTTTCTCAACATTTTCAACATCCACAGGTTTCAGATTCGGACACTTTCGTGCAAGATATCCAATTTGATCACACTTAAAACATGTTCTTTTTGAAACATCTTTAACCTGTGGTTGTTGCCTTTTTCTTTTGAGCACAAAACTCTTCATTAGACTGTTGTCTAAATTTGAGTTTTTCCTCTTCTTCAAAACTTTTTCCTTGAACAAAACTCATCTTTTCCTGAGAATTTGGAGTTCTTTTCCAACTTTGTTTCTTCTTATAACCAAACCCAGCCTTCATGTTTTTCTTTTTAAAACCAGGTTTGTTATAAAAAGTTTTACGACCTTTACCATCAAACTTTGAAATTTCTGACTTTTCAATTTCAACCATCTTAAAAACTTTATCAATTTTCTCTGAAATCACATTCTGAATCGGGAATACAATATCTAAGAATAGTTTGTCCGATCCAATCATGGTGTAAACCAATCCTTTTGAATCATCATTCACAACTTTCTCAGATTTTATGTTTTTCAGATACTCATCATGAAAATTACCTTCATCTTCATCCTGTGATTCAGACTTACCTTTTGTAGACTCATCTTTCAAAACACTATCAACAACCTTACTTACCACCTCTGAATCATCAGCTTCATCAGATTTGGTGTAAGTCACATCGATACTTTCGGGTAATTGGTCAACTATGTTCACACCTTTTGCCACCTTTTCCTCATCATAAAAAGTATAATTGTTTCTCAATGGTGGTGGTACCTGATGAAATTCTGAACCAATACCCTTTTTGTTCCTATCAGTATCTTTGTCATCTGGTGTGATGTTGAAAATGCGTTCGAGTATGTACGAAGAGTTATGATAACTTTGAAGTTTGGTAACAACCTTTTCTCTTTCAGCCAGAACTTGTTTAAGATTAGCAATTTCATCAACACATTTGTTTAATTCAAGTTGCTTTTCTTTAAACTTTATCTCGTACATTTCTTTAGTTACCAAAGTTTCAGACAATCTTTGATCAAAACATTTAACTTGGCTCTTCAAAGTATCATAAGCCTCTTGTACTCTTTGACTCGACCACTTTAAAACATCATACTCTTTTTGAAAATCTTGAAACTTATTTTCTTTTTCAACACAACCAACACATTTAGCTGTACACATTTCTTTCAAAATCTTATTTTCTTCTTCAAGACCATGACATTTCTGTGTTAGCTTTTCAACCTTTAGTTTCAAAATTTCTTCTTTTTCAATCATTTCTTTACATTCTATTTTGAAAACATTTTCAAGTTTGCTTGTTTCAATATCTTTTGTTTTGATTGTTTCATCTTTTTCAATACAGGCTTTGCATATTTCTATGCAATTCCTGCATTTGTTCTCATTTTTATCAACAATTTCAACATTCGATAGATCAGAAGATTCATTTACCTCGGTCTCTTTCAGCACTGGTTCTTCTGTCTGATCTTCCTCTTTGTTCTCTTCTTCTTCTTCTTTCTGTTCTTCTTCAATCTTCTGCTCTTCTTCAGCAGCAAACTTTGCAGTACTCTTTACTTCTTTAATCAGCTTTTTCAACTCTTCTTCCTTTCTCTTTTTCATTTCCACTACCTTTGGTAGACTTGCTTCAAAAACTTCTTTTATCTTGTTCATTAAATCCGGCAAGTAACTTTTATCAGAAAGCCTTCTTGTGTTAAAAGTGCCCTCATTTGGAAACAAATTTGTTACTGCATCAAAATCCACTTTTGACGGATCAACTACTGGATTACCCTGTGGGTCCATGTAACACTCTAGTTCTGCATTCCATCTCTTGGCTCTTTGTGCTTCCTTAAATGGTTCATCCAACTTTCTAATCTCCCATCTTGCACTGTCTCTTCTCCACCAACTATCATGATCAACATTTGCGACAAATGCATATCCAACTGCATCTTCTTCAGGGCAAACTTGACTCCAGTCGTAACCTTCATCGTCATGTATAACTGCAAGAGCCCTTGATTTTTCTTCAGGTTGCTTCAATCTTGGTGGTTCTGATTTGTTCTGATGATAAATCGCTTTCTTGTAATAATCTTCTTTGAATGGGTTTTCAGAATCATCAGCATACGCATTTCTGCACTCGCGCTTAAAGTGACCTTTCTGTTTGCATTTAAAACATGTCACCTTAGACTTGTCAAATCCTAGTTTGGTAGATGGTCCACCAATTGACTTCCTCCCCGTGATCTCCATGAACCGCTATGCCCGACGAACCGCACTTGCCATGCACCATCTTATATCAATCAGTTCCATCTCCTCGTGGTCTATTTGATCGTAATCTTCTTTTGTCAAGTTGATGTTGCCAATCTTCCCTGCAACGAGGCTTTCATACGATTCAAGTACAGATGCCAAGAAAACCATCTGTTGTTTCGCTGACTCTTCACTGAAATTCTGCCCATTCTTCAGATCCACTGCGATATTACACTGGAATAAATTCTTTGAATCAGTTTGGCTTGAAGTTGTTGAAGAAGATCCACCGTGAAAACCACTGTGAAGACTTTCATTGTTCACTGAATTTGAACTTTCTGCAGAAAACGCTGTTCTTGGAGATCTAGCCTGTGGTACATTTCCTCTGTAGTAAAGTTCCACATTCTGCTGATTAGCTGGATTGTTGACTTTAGATCTCTTTATCTCCAACTCATGGCTTTCAAGTCTTTCAGTCAGCAAATCCACAGTTAACTCTTCAGGCTTGATTGTATTTTTCAACATTAGAGCGAAGTATTGCCAATCTTGATCATTTGGCAATGAATCAAACAATTTATCCACCAGCTCCTCTTCAGTATATGTAATTTTGTATCTGGCCAACTGATGTGTGTAAAATGCAACATATAAATTACATCAAATGAGGCATAAAACTAACCCTTTTTAAGTACTAATATTGGAAAAAGAGTGTTTTTGTCTTCCTTTTGTATTTTCAGGATTAAATGAGCTCAAAAACACAAAAGAAGCAAAAAGACAGCTAATTCCAACATAAATACAAGGAAAGGAACATTAGTGGACTGCCCGACCCCTCAACGGCACCTTCCAAAGCAAAATAGAGAAGGCAGAAGGCTGAACACGGGCCGTGCTCATCCAGCACGGGGCCGTGCCCAAGAAGCAGCAGAAAAGACAAACCTATAGAAGCTTCTATTGCCCACCACGGGGCCGTGCCCAGCGGACACGGGGGCGTGGCGAAAGTACCGCAGGCGCATTAATTGTAATTGCGAATTACAATTAATGAGGAGAGAGAGTGTCAGACAGGCACGGGGCCGTGCCCAGCGGACACGGGGTCGTGCCCAGCTCTCTGTTCAGCCTATAAATAGGAGTGCTTGGATTCATTTCAACTCATCCCTTGGCACACCACCTCTCTCACACTTCATCCACCACCCACCACCATCACAACACCATCCACCACCATCATCCATTGTCCATCGTAGAGTGTGTGAGTCGTCTCGGGATCCAAGATTGATCGTAAGAGTTCTTGACAATCAAGGCCATGTTTGCCTAAGTCTCTTACATCACTTGGTGAAGACAAAGTGTCTAGTATAATACTTTTTATTTCTAAACTTTTGCACTTTTTATTTGGTTTTGTATTAATGACTTTAATAACTAGTTACTTATGTTGAAGGTGATCTTTCCTTATCGTTTGTCCGTGGTGTCTTGGCATTATTTTACTGTCTATATAAAATAAAGGATTTTCACCATTCATATCTCCACGGTCTATATGGAGGTATGTTGGCTACCTGGTCGGGGGTTAAGGAAACGGTTTGGTAAAGGTCTTGCCATTGTTCAGCGTTTAGAGGTCCTGCAATGGACCTGGGTCAAATTTAGTAGGACCTCCTTCAATACTTCACGGTATTGGATGGCGGGGGTCCAAACTCTTTGATCCCCTCATAAGTCAACTACTATTAATACTATAACCCGGCTATTTAGGACTGTATCCCTGCTGACTCAGACTACTTAGCCGAGGGTAACGTCACCGCCAAAAGCGGGGCCTACCACAATACTGCATTAATAACTTAATTCATTATCTTCCAATAATCCACCCTTTTAGGATTGTATCCTTGCTGACTCAAACTACTGGGGTGAGGGTAACGTCACCTTCAAAAGAGGGGCCTACTACAATAACTAAGATAATCTCTTAACTATGTGCAAAAGTGCGGAAATAATCAAAGGTTATACTAGATACGAGTCGGAACCAAGTGATTCATCTTGTCTATCTGTTTTTATTTTATTTTTATTTTTCAGCATTTTAGTTAGTTTTTATTTTTCTTAGCTTAAAACATTTTTCTAAACTTTTTATTTTGGTTATACGTTGAGGATAAACCGGTATTAAAAGCTCTTGTGTCCTTGGACGACCTCGGTATCTTACCAACGCTATACTACGCTCAACGATGGGTGCACTTGCCCATATGTGTGTTTAGTGTTAGTAAAATATCGTGTTTTATAAATTTAAAACTTGGCTAAAATAAGTGTTAAAAAGGGCTTAAAATATACACCTAATATATACGACACTTTACCGCACATCAAGTTTTTTGGCGCCGTTGCCGGGGACACAAGGATTTTAAGAAAGCTTAAAATCGACGGCCTAATCAGTTTTTCAAAACCTTTTTAAAACGCGCACACTTTTTTCTGCATTTTAGTCTAAATTTACATTTACAGTAACCTGTACACGGGGCCGTGTTCACTGAACACGGGGCCGTGTCCAGCATTTTCAGAAAAACACCCAGTAACAGAAGCTTGAACACGGGCCGTGCTCACTGAACACGCCTCGTGCTCAACGAAATCAGTAAATTTAATTAAAACGCCCAGATACAGATCCTGAACACGGGGCCGTGCTCACTGAACACGGGGCCGTGTCCAGCCTCTGTTTCCGTTTTTATTTTTGTTTTCTGATCTCGAGACTTGGTTGTGGTCTACTGAGTGATTCTTATGGATCAATACTCAGGAGGTTACAACTACACCTATGATGAGGATGATTATAGGGGTAATTATTGCACTAATTGTCGTAATGCACGTTCGATTCAAAATAATCACTCATATCAACCATCCAATTCATACACCTAATATGAGGAGCCCAGGTACGAGCCATCAACTTCATACACATCCTATGAAGACCAAAGGTATGAACCTCCTCCCTCATACTCATATTTTGATGAACCAAGGTATGACCCCTCATACTCGTACTTTGAAGAATCAAGATATGAGCCAACACCTTCGTATGCTTATTATGAGGAACCTTGGAGTGAACAACCCACCTCATATGAGTATTATGAAGAACAAAATTACGAACCTTATCCATCATATGCTTACAATGAAGAACAATGGTGCGAACCATCGACTTCATATGAGTACTATGAGGAACAAAGGGTCGAACAACCGGATTCAAGCTTAGAAAATTCCGATTCTTTTTCTATAACCGAAGTGACCGATAGGATATTAGAACACATTAGAGTTATCGATCGATGTATAAAAGAAGCTCGCGCAAGGGAAGAGGAGTCCCGCGCAAGAGAAGAATTAAAAAAAGAAGAGATAACTGAAAATGTAAAAATGGAAGAACAAATAAGTGAAAAACCGACACATGAGTTAAACAACGAAAAAGGTGAGTCCGACAACGTTAAAATCCAAGAAGAGTCTAATTTTGAAGAAATTAATCTCTTGACACCTTCTTTCGAAAATCATTGTTTAGTACCCACTCATGCTAAGTTTCTAAAAGAGTTAAACACTAACACTAAAATTGACGAAATGGTAAGTGTTAAGTTAACTAATGATCAAACTTCACTAATAAAAGAAGACCCATTTGAAATTAACATCACACCGGTTCCATGTTTCTTTCAAAATTCGTTTATTAGTAATGTCACAATCGATAAAGATCTTTGTGTTAACATAATGCCTAACTACATTTTCGAAAAATTAAGTATTAGTGATTTTTCTCCACTTCAAATACCCATTTTTCTATCCAATCGGAAAGTAATAAAATCAATCGGTATAGTTGAAGATGTCTTGGTTCAAACAAATCAAATGGTAATCCCAACCGACTTTGTCATCCTTGATGACGCTCCTCTAGTGTTGGGACGACCATTTGTAAAAACTCACGAAGCTTTGAAAAACCGGAAGTTCAATAATCTACCTCTTCAATTAGGGGAATTTAAAAGAAGTGTCGATCTCGAACGATCAATGAAATATCCATTCGGCAATAATGACCCCCTAATTGAAGATGAAGATGAACCACCCGATACAAGTGAAGAGATTGACCACTTTGTTGAAGAAGAGGTCGCCATAGAACAAACTTTTAAAGTTCTTTATCGAAACGAGCAACCAAATAAGGAGTCTCCTAAAGACCCACCACTTGAGCTCAAAGAACTTCCAAAAGGTTTGGAATATGCTTTTCTAAACAAAGATGGTAAGTTACCTGTAATTATTTCATCTAAATTAGATAAATTAGAAAAATAAAAAATTAATTAATCTTTTGAAAAAACACAAAAATGCAATAGCTTGGAAACTTGTTGACATAAAAGGAATTAGTCCTTCTATGTGCACACACAAAATTTTGATGAATGATGACTACAAATCGGTCATAAAACCACAACGTCGAGTAAATCCAAATGTTCAAGAAGTGGTTAAAAACGAAGTCATCAAGTTACTTGACGCCGGACTTATCTATCCTATCTCCGATAGTCCTTGGGTGAGTCCCGTCCAAGTAGTTCCAAAGAAAGGAGGTATGACGGTAATAACTAACGAAAAGAATGAACTAATACCAACGAGAACCGTCACGGGATGGAGAGTATGTATAGATTATAGACGATTAAATGAAGCAACAAGAAAGGATCACTTTCCTTTACCCTTCATTGATCAAATGTTAGAAAGATTATCCAGTCATAAATTTTACTGTTTCTTGGATGGTTTTTCAGGTTACTTTCAAATCCCGATAGCACCCGAAGACCAAGAAAAGACAACTTTCACATGTCCCTATGGAACTTTTGCTTATCGACGCATGCCGTTTGGTCTATGTAATGCCCCAGCAACATTCCAACGTTGCATGGTAGCCATTTTCCATGACATGATAGAAAAGACAATGGAAGTCTTCATGGACGACTTTTCTATCTTTGGGGATTCATATGACCAATGCCTCGATAACCTTGAACGAATGCTATCCCGATGTGAGGAAACTAACCTCGCCCTTAATTGGGAAAAATGCCATTTCATGGTAACGGAGGGAATAGTACTCGGTCACAAGATCTCAAGCGAAGGAATGGAGGTGGATCGAGCCAAAATAGATACCATTTCTAGATTACCACCTCCATCCTCCGTACGAGCTATCAGAAGTTTCCTAGGGCATGCCGGATTTTATAGGCGATTTATCAAAGACTTTTCAAAAATCTCAAGGCCTCTAACGAAGTTACTTGAAAAAGATGCTCCTTTCATCTTTGACAAGGATTGCAATCAAGCATTTCTAACCCTAAAGGAAATGCTAGTCAATGCACCTATCATGATAGCGCCTGATTGGAAATTTCCTTTCGAAATCATGTGTGATGCCAGTGACTTTGCAGTTGGAGCTGTCTTGGGACAGAGAAAAGAAAAGCATTTCCACCCAATCTATTATGCTAGTAAAACACTTAATGATGCACAAGAAAATTACACAACAACTGAAAAAGAGTTACTAGCTGTGGTATTTGCTTTTGATAAATTTCGTTCTTATCTTGTTCTTTCTAAAACTATAGTCTATACAGACCATGCAGCCATTCGATATCTCTTCAAGAAGCAAGACGCAAAACCACGTTTGATTAGGTGGATTCTACTCCTCCAAGAATTTGACATTGAAATCAAGGACAAAAGAGGAGCAGAAAATACCGCAGCAGATCATCTTTCACGCTTAGAAGACCCAGCTTTAGAGGCAACCAGGGACGACCAAATCAACGAAAAATTTCCAACTGAGTCCCTGGAAATGGTGGAATATAAGGAAGAACCATGGTACGCCGACTATGCTAACTACCTAGCTAGCGGTATAGTCGCAAAAGGATGGCCACATCACCAAAGAAAAAAATTATTTGCCAATGTGAAACACTACTTTTGGGAAGATCCATATCTTTTCAAAATGTGTGCTGACCAACTCGTCCGACGATGCGTACATGGTGGTGAAGCACGAAGAATTCTCCGCCATTGTCATGAAGGTCCATACGGAGGACATCATGGTGCTTCCAGTACCGCACGAAAGGTATTCGATTCAGGATTTTATTGGCCAACCATTTACAAAGATGCTCAAAATCTTGTAAAGACATGTGATGCTTGCCAAAGAACAGGTAATATTTCTTCCAAAAATGAAATGCCACAAAATGGCATTCTTGTTTGTGAAATTTTTGATGTGTGGGGACTCGACTTTATGGGACCTTTCCCACCATCGAAAGGAAACAAATATATACTTGTGGCAGTAGATTACTTGTCTAAATGGGCCGAGGCCGAGGCACTTCCAACAAATGATGGAAGAGTCGTGGTAAGATTTCTGAAAAAATTATTCTCTCGTTTCGGCACACCTAAAGCTTTAATAAGTGATAGAGGTACCCATTTTTGCAACCATCAACTTGAAAATTTTTTAACAAGATATGGGGTCTATCACCGGGTTTCAACAGCATATCATCCTCAAACAAACGGGCAAGCCGAAGTGACTAATAGAGGTTTAAAACGAATACTCGAAAAAACCGTAGGGTTAAATAAAAAGGAATGGGCTGATAAATTAGACGATGCTTTATGGGCTTTTCGAACTGCTTATAAAACAACAATAGGTACAACCCCATATAAGCTAGTTTATGGAAAAAGTTGTCATTTGCCAGTAGAAATTGCACACAAAGCCTACTGGGCAATCATAAATGTAAACTTAGATCTAGAATTTGCTGGTAAAAATCGATTTTGTCAAATAAATGAATTAGAGGAGCTTAGGAATTATGCATACTCAAACTCTGAAATTTATAAGGAAAGAATGAAAAATTTGCATGACAAACATATTAAACCTAATGAATTTCGGGTAGGAGATTTAGTTCTTTTGTTTAATTCACGACTTCGATTGTTTCCTGGTAAATTAAAGTCTAGGTGGTCAGGACCTTTTTCCGTCACCCACATTTTTCCACACGGTGCAGTAGAAATTAAATCTCGAAATGGGCCACCATTTAAAGTCAATGGCCAACGGCTGAAACTCTATCAAGGATTTATTGAGGATGAGGAAGAAGAGATCTCGCTTCAAACCGTGGAAGAATAAAAACATCATGCCTGGTAAGTTACGAAAGATTGAGACGACAAAATAAAGCGGTAAGTTTTCTAACCATAGCTTATGGGAAAAGGGGGCACTCACACGCGCACTAAAAAAACTCGCTCGGCACGAGGCCGTGTCCGCTGGACACAGGGCCGTGTTCGCGCTGCAGACGGGATAAAACCCCTTTTTCAAAACAGTTTCTTCATTCCACACGCCCCGTTTCCCCACAAAAGCTCTAGTTCCAGGCGATTTTTCGCGAAATTTAGACGTCTCCTATCGATCTAACAACATCAAGGTATGATTCTATCACTCTTAGTAGTTAGATTAGTTACTTGCATGTAGTTAAAACACCAAAAAATTGGGGAAAAATCTAGGGTTCTTGAAGTTCATCCGGATCAAACCTCAAATTTTTGTTTAGATCTGTTTGCATTTAGTTAGATTAGTGTTAAGGAAAGTAAATACACTTAGATTTGGTTCCGTTGCATTTATTTGGTTTTGTATTAAAAAAAAAAAAAAAAAAAAAAAACTCGCTCGGCACGAGGCCGTGTCCGCTGGACACGGGGCCGTGTTCGCGCTGCAGACGGGATAAAACCCCTTTTTCAAAACAGTTTCTTCATTCCACACGCCCCGTTTCCCCACAAAAGCTCTAGTTCCAAGCGATTTTTCGCGAAATTTAGACGACTCCTATCGATCTAACAACATCAAGATGGCAAAGTTCACAAGGTTCAATGCAAGTGAGCTCGATGCAACGGCAAGGTACGAGATACTTCAATCAAGACCCGAGGAGTACCCCAGGAGAGCTTGCACGGACCTGTTAACCTTGGTAAACTAGTTGGACCGATTCAACAACATCGTTACGAGACCACTAGCTGTTGCATTAAACACTAGGCTTCGGTCGGTGCATCAATGCACCATGGAGTTCTACAGTACCTTCAACTTCACTTCAAGGTGTGACCCATTCGACAATGAAGGGGTTGTATTTCGGTGTGGAGGGACAATGTACTCGATCTCCATGGCACAGTTTGGAGCCATAATAGGGCTATACCAAGAAGAGGAATCGGGAAACGAAGAGAATACCGGGGGATTAAGAGATTTGGATGAAAATGAAAGACAAGCCGCATGGGCTCAAATCGGTGAAGGAATCTACAACCCTCGCAGCACCAAGAGTACGAAGCTGAGGGATCCGCTATACAGATACATTCATAGGCTCCTCGGCTACTCTCTTAGCCAAAGACATGACAGTGGTGGCGTCGTTGGGTTAAGAGATTTGCTTGTCCTCCATTGCATTCACAACCGCAGGCCGCTCGATGTTCCGTTCCTCATGCTCCGAAACATGCATCACAACCGCCTTGCTAGTGCACCAACTCCTATTTTCTTTGGGGGATGGGTGTACCGTCTCTTCAAGCACTTCGCCCACATTCCGAGGTCATTTGAGAGGAGCCCATGGTCGGGAACGGTGGATATTTACATATGCCGCTCAATGAACCTAATTTATGAGGCAGAAGACGGAACGGTAACCTTTCAAAGGATGCAAGGTCATGCATGGAACCCGCAGGAAGCGCTTGTCCTCCCAGCTCCGCAACATCATCAGTACCAGTACCAACCCCACGGTGATCCGGGTCAATCCTCCTCGGGAGGCGGTTTTCCTAACTTTCAAAGTTTGCATGATTTGTTGCAGGAAAACCTTATGTGTACCAGGAACACCTACAACATGGCGAGCAACACCTACCACCGGGTCGGAGCTATCGAGAGAAACCTATCCGAGATCCAAGACGATGTCGGATACATACGAGACAACATTGCACGCCATGGAAGGGATGATGACGATGATGATGATGACGATGCTATGGAGTAGGCGAGAGGAGAAGAGGAGGAAGCGGTTGGTTGATGACTTCCCAGGTTAACCCTTTTCACTATTGAACAATTGGTGGCCTGCGTGCCAAGTGTTAGACAATTTACTTTTCCTAACTATTTTCTGCACTTTATTTTTCTTTTTTCTTTTACTTTATGCTTGGAACAATTAACTATGGTACTTTAGGATGTTTGTGTTGCTTGGTGTGGTATTAAGTGATGAAACAGGTACAAACCGAGGCTTGGAATGCTAAGCCTCAGCACTTATAGGGCCAGGATGGAAAAACTGGAGGAAGAAACCTGTTTTTCAGGCTTTCAGACCGTCCACACGGGGACGTGTCCAGCCAACACGCCCCCGTGCTCACCTCCCAGACCTGCTGTTTGGCTACTGTCCTGCAGATTTTTGTCAGACACGTGGCCGTGTCCAGTGGACACGGGGCCGTGTTCACCTTCTGTAAGTTCTCGTTACTGGCAGTTCGCCACGGGGTCGTGTCCAGTGGACACGGGGCCGTGCCCAGACTACCAGTAACATAAACCTTTGCTTTCTAACACCATTTTACACATCTAATCAACCTAAAAATTTATTTTTGGGACACATTGAGGACAATGTGTAATTTAAGTGTGGGGGGGATGCTAAAGCCTTGAATTTTGCAAGTCCTAAATACAAGCCTTACACAAAACTCTATTGGAACCGCTAATCACCCCAAATTATTTTTTCAAAAATTTCATTTTTTTTTTACTTGTCTAGGTTTAACTCGGGAAATTCAAGTTCTCAAAAAGGTTATATTTTTACGAATTTACAACCGATAGCGTAGTGATAAAAAGAACCAACATAAGAAAATTATGAAAAGGCATGGCAAACTTAGTTAAAATTTGATTATATATACTTGATCACATAAAAACCCATTCCCACAAAAGTGAGTTTTGAGCCTTTATTGAGCACAATTACATATCATTAAAACTAAATGCTCATTTTTCGTTTCTTGTGTGAATAGCCGCTTGGTTCTTACGACTCTAGAACTTGCCATGACGATACATTCCCGGTCCTTATCAACTTAAACCCGAGTAAGTAAATGATGGAGGCATTAGGACTAACCCCTTTTTATTTCTACACCATTATTTTTTTCTTTTTCTTTTACCACCTACCCAAAAATCCCCCTAGTTAGCCCCTTTGAGCCTAAACCTTTTCATTTCATCACCCAAACCAAAAACCCTTTTACCCACCAAAACCTTTTTTTTATTTTTAACCCTTTGTTTTAGTAACAAGTTCGGTTTTTCGTAAAATATATATATATATATATATATATATATATATATATATGTGTGTGTGTGTGTGTGTGTGTGTGTTGTTGATGAAGCAAAAAGAAAAACAAACAAGTTCATCAAAAATAACTTTGTTTGAATAAAAGCTTCATCAAAATAAAAAGTTGCAAAAATAGAAAATCTTACGAAAACCGACACTTGTTACGCTTTTCGCCCTTTTTCTACTAACCACTAACCACTATCCCAACCACCTACCTTTAACCCAAGCCTAACCCTTAACCCACAAAGTCCTCTTGATATTTACAAAGGTATAAAAGTTAAAAAGGAGGAGGATTGATTGCTTGGCAAGCTTATGGTAGGAATAAGTTCCATGCCGCTCTCGAGTGATTCACTAAAAATACACCTTCGGCCGAGTGTGAGTGATTTCTCCCGTGAGGTATGTGAACTTGTATATAAATGGAATCAGACTTACCTTTTGTAGACTCATATTTCAAAACACTATCAACAACCTTACTAACCACCTCTGAATCATCAGCTTCATCAGATTTGGTGTAAGTCACATCGATACTTTCAGGTAATTGGTCAACTATGTTCACACCTTTTGCCACCTTTTCCTCATCATAAAAAGTATAATTGTTTCTCAATGGTGGTGGTACCTGATGAAATTCTGAACCAATACCCTTTTTGTTCCTATCAGTATCTTTGTCAGCTGGTGTGATGTTGAAAATGCGTTCGAGTATGTACGAAGAGTTATGATAACTTTGAAGTTTGGTAACAACCTTTTCTCTTTCAGCCAGAACTTGTTTAAGATTAGCAATTTCATCAACACATTTGTTTAATTCAAGTTTCTTTTCTTTAAACTTTATCTCGTACATTTCTTTAGTTACCAAAGTTTCAGACAATCTTTGATCAAAACATTTAACTTGGCTCTTCAAAGTATCATAAGCCTCTTGTACTCTTTGACTCGACCACTTTAAAACATCATACTCTTTTTGAAAATCTTGAAACTTATTTTCTTTTTCAACACAACCAACACATTTAGCTGTACACATTTCTTTCAAAATCTTATTTTCTTCTTCAAGACCATGACATTTCTGTGTTAGCTTTTCAACCTTTAGTTTCAAAATTTCTTCTTTTTCAATCATTTCTTTACATTCTATTTTGAAAACATTTTCAAGTTTGCTTGTTTCAATATCTTTTGTTTTGATTGTTTCATCTTTTTCAATACAGGCTTTGCATATTTCTATGCAATTCCTGCATTTGTTCTCATTTTTATCAACAATTTCAACATTCGATAGATCAGAAGATTCATTTACCTCGGTCTCTTTCAGCACTGGTTCTTCTGTCTGATCTTCCTCTTTGTTCTCTTCTTCTTCTTCTTTCTGTTCTTCTTCAATCTTCTGCTCTTCTTCAGCAGCAAACTTTGCAGTACTCTTTACTTCTTTAATCAGCTTTTTCAACTCTTCTTCCTTTCTCTTTTTCATTTCCACTACCTTTGGTAGACTTGCTTCAAAAACTTCTTTTATCTTGTTAATTAAATCCGGCAAGTAACTTTTATCAGAAAGCCTTCTTGTGTTAAAAGTGCCCTCATTTGGAAACAAATTTGTTACTGCATCAAAATCCACTTTTGACGGATCAACTACTAGATTAACCTGTGGGTCCATGTAACACTCTAGTTCTGCATTCCATCTCTTGGCTCTTTGTGCTTCCTTAAATGGTTCATCCAACTTGCTAATCTCCCATCTTGCACTGTCTCTTCTCCACCAACTATCATGATCAACATTTGCGACAAATGCATATCCAACTGCATCTTCTTCAGGGCAAACTTGACTCCAGTCGTAACCTTCATCGTCATGTATAACTGCAAGAGCCCTTGATTTTTCTTCAGGTTGCTTCAATCTTGGTGGTTCTGATTTGCTCTGATGATAAATCGCTTTCTTGTAATAATCTTCTTTGAATGGGTTTTCAGAATCATCAGCATACGCATTTCTGCACTCGCGCTTAAAGTGACCTTTCTGTTTGCATTTAAAACATGTCACCTTAGACTTGCCAAATCCTAGTTTGGTAGATGGTCCACCAATTGACTTCCTCCCCGTGATCTCCATGAACCGCTATGCCCGACGAACCGCACTTGCCATGCACCATCTTATATCAATCAGTTCCATCTCCTCGTGGTCTATTTGATCGTAATCTTCTTTTGTCAAGTTGATGTTGCCAATCTTCCCTGCAACGAGGCTTTCATACGATTCAAGTACAGATGCCAAGAAAACCATCTGTTGTTTCGCTGACTCTTCACTGAAATTCTGCCCATTCTTCAGATCCACTGCGATATTACACTGGAATAAATTCTTTGAATCAGTTTGGCTTGAAGTTGTTGAAGAAGATCCACCGTGAAAACCACTGTGAAGACTTTCATTGTTCACTGAATTTGAACTTTCTGCAGAAAACGCTGTTCTTGGAGATCTAGCCTGTGGTACATTTCCTCTGTAGTAAAGTTCCACATTCTGCTGATTAGCTGGATTGTTGACTTTAGATCTCTTTATCTCCAACTCATGGCTTTCAAGTCTTTCAGTCAGCAAATCCACAGTTAACTCTTCAGGCTTGATTGTATTTTTCAACATTAGAGCGAAGTATTGCCAATCTTGATCATTTGGCAATGAATCAAACAATTTATCCACCAGCTCCTCTTCAGTATATGTAATTTTGTATCTGGCCAGCTGATGTGTGTAAAATGCAACATATAAATTACATCAAATGAGGCATAAAACTAACCCTTTTTAAGTACTAATATTGGAAAAAGAGTGTTTTTGTCTTCCTTTTGTATTTTCAGGATTAAATGAGCTCAAAAACACAAAAGAAGCAAAAAGACAGCTAATTCCAACATAAATACAAGGAAAGGAACATTAGTGGACCGCCCGACCCCTCAACGGCACCTTCCAAAGCAAAATAGAGAAGGCAGAAGGCTGAACACGGGCCGTGCTCATCCAGCACGGTGCCGTGCCCAAGAAGCAGCAGAAAAGACAAACCTATAGAAGCTTCTATTACCCACCACGGGGCCGTGCCCAGCGGACACGGGGGCGTGGCGAAAGTACCGCAGGCGCATTAATTGTAATTGCGAATTACAATTAATGAGGAGAGAGAGTGTCAGACAGGCACGGGGCCGTGCCCAGCGGACACGGGGCCGTGCCCAGCTCTCTGTTCAGCCTATAAATAGGAGTGCTTGGATTCATTTCAACTCATCCCTTGGCACACCACCTCTCTCACACTTCATCCACCACCCACCACCCACCACCATCACAACACCATCCACCACCATCATCCATTGTCCATCGTAGAGTGTGTGAGTCGTCTCGGGATCCAAGATTGATCGTAAGAGTTCTTGACAATCAAGGCCATGTTTGCCTAAGTCTCTTACATCACTTGGTGAAGACAAAGTGTCTAGTATAATACTTTTTATTTCTAAACTTTTGCACTTTTTATTTGGTTTTGTATTAATGACTTTAATAACTAGTTACTTATGTTGAAGGTGATCTTTCCTTATCGTTTGTCCGTGGTGTCTTGGCATTATTTTACTGTCTATATAAAATAAAGGATTTTCACCATTCATATCTCCACGGTCTATATGGAGGTATGTTGGCTACCTGGTCGGGGGTTAAGGGAACGGTTTGATAAAGGTCTTGCCATTGTTCAGCGTTTAGAGGTCCTGCAATGGACCTGGGTCAAATTTAGTAGGACCTCTTTCAATACTTCACGGTATTGGATGGCGGGGGTCCAAACTCTTTGATCCCCTCATAAGTCAACTACTATTAATACTATAACCCGGCTATTTAGGACTGAATCCCTGCTGACTCAGACTACTTAGCCGAGGGTAACGTCACCGCCAAAAGCGGGGCCTACCACAATACTGCATTAATAACTTAATTCATTATCTTCCAATAATCCACCCTTTTAGGATTGTATCCTTGCTGACTCAAACTACTGGGGTGAGGGTAACGTCACCTTCAAAAGAGGGGCCTACTACAATAACTAAGATAATCTCTTAACTATGTGCAAAAGTGCGGAAATAATCAAAGGTTATACTAGATACGAGTCGGAACCAAGTGATTCATCTTGTCTATCTGTTTTTATTTTATTTTTATTTTTCAGCATTTTAGTTAGTTTTTATTTTTCTTAGCTTAAAACATTTTTCTAAACTTTTTATTTTGGTTAGACGTTGAGGATAAACCGGTATTAAAAGCTCTTGTGTCCTTGGACGACCTCGGTATCTTACCAACGCTATACTACGCTCAACGATGGGTGCACTTGCCCATATGTGTGTTTAGTGTTAGTAAAATATTGTGTTTTATAAATTTAAAACTTGGCTAAAATAAGTGTTAAAAAGGGCTTAAAATATACACCTAATATATACGACACTTTACCGCACATCACCAGCTCCATTTTCAGATGTCCAAATCTCTCGATCATTTTACAAACAGATTCATTTTTCATGCAACTGAATAAATCAAACTCTTTACGCAACAATTTCTTTTTATTTCTTACAATTTCATTACTTCCTACACATTTTCTCTCTAACGCTTCCCACAAACTCCTTGAAGTTTTTTCTTGTTCGAGTAACGAAATAATATCTTCTCTTACTGATTGTTTGATCAATGTTATCTTTTTATATTCAGCCACAACATTTTTTATATCTTTTTCTGTAAACTCTTCTTCATTTAATAACTCTCCTCCTTCTTTTGCTGGTACTTTATATTCATTTTTCAGTTTTAACAAACTTTCAAGAGCGAAAGCTTTTACCCAACCCTCAAATCAGTTTTTCCACCAGTTATAATCTTCAACTTTCATAAGCTTTGGTGGTTTCTGTTGGCTTCCATACATGTTTTCAAATTTCAAATTCTCTGAGATTTCCTTCGAATATTCTCTCATCTCGGATCTTCTCTCTATCGATTCGGAAGTGAACGCGTTATAAAATGTGTTGTAAAATTCTTCACCGCTGTTCGACATCTTGAAACAATTTCTTGAACTTCGCACTTTGTAAATCTTGAATCTCCTGAAAACAAACAAACAAACGATCAATTTAAAAATATCAAACAACTTGATCGAACGGGTATCCGAAAAAATCAACAATGAAAATAAACAATGATGTCCGATCAGTTGGAGTTGCTGTTCGATCGAACGGGAAAGCTGTTCGATCGGTCAGAGTATTGTTCGATCGGACGGGAAAGCTGTTCGATCGACCCTCTGTTCGATCGGCTGACACAAAACGACAAAATATGTTGTCCGATCGGTTAGGATTGCTGTCCGATCGGCTGGGATTCTTGAATCGGTTGGTTGTCCGTTCGACCCTCTGTTCGATCGGTTGACACAAAACGACAAAATATGTTGTCCGATCGGTTGGGAATTGCTAGCCGATCGGTTGGGGATGCTAGCCGATCGGTTGGGGATGCTAGCCGATCGGTTGGGGATGCTAGTCGATCGGTTGGAAATGCTAGTCGATCGGTTGGGGATGCTAGCCGGTCGGTTGGGAATGCTAGCTGATCGGTTGGGACAAAGTTGTTCGTTTGATGTCACAAAACGACAAAATTCTTGATCGATCGGTTGGCGTTGTCACTTTGACTTTCAAAATATCACATGCAAACTGATGATTCTTCAACAGTCACCGTTAAGTCCTTTAATACATCACAAGCCAATCTTTGATTAAATCATTATTTCACATGCAAACTGACAAAACTATTAAATGCTCAAAATTAGATCACTTTATCACATTCACACTGACCAACTCACATGCAAACAACAGTTTTATTAGATCGATGATAATAGTTCAATTTAATGACATCAATGATAATGGCCAACAAATTCAGATATATCTATATGCTTATTTGACCGAAGATATGAATTCTATCTATACTAGAGAATCACGTGACAGCAATTAATGAGAACGATACAGCTGTAATGAAGATCACATGCACAATGATTTCAATGGTTATTAATGTTGACTAAGTGACTGACAAAAGCATAATATGTTGACTTAATGACTAAAGACACGTATAGCCGACCGATCGGTTAGGATGCTAGCTGATCGGCTAGCTGTCCGATCGGTTAGGTCAAATAAAGTCAACGACTTAAATGTATGGCAGTGGAACGGACAGGTGTTCGATCGAACAGGTGTTCGATCGATCAGCAGTCAACAAAGTCAAACAATTTTTAATGTGAGATGCTTTGGAACGGACAGACGTTCGATCGGACTGCTGTCCGATCGATCAACAGTCAACAAGTCAAAGGTTTTTAAATGAATTACAATGTATTGCTATGGAACGGTTTGCTAGCCGATCGGTCAGCTGTCCGATCGGTTGGCATTCATATGAACTTTAACATCAACAGCAAACATTTCACAACTTTTTCGAACAGAAAATCTTAGATTTCTCCCAAACCATTAGGAATTAGGATCTGAAAATTTGTAGGCTTGTAGATCAGGTACTTTCGCACAACATATCCAAAAATCAGCAATTTTCGACCGTAGAAACCTGTTCAATTTGACAAAAATCAGATAAAAACGTGAAGAACAAGAAAAATTTGACAAATCTGTATGATTTTGGCTCTGAATCTGATCAAATCTTGTACGAATCTGTGCGTTTGATCTACGCAACCGAGCACCTGCTCTGATACCACTTGTAGGTCCCGGTTTTGACTCCGAAACGATTGCGAACCGATCGTGCGACGTGCGGAATCTGTGCACGAACGAGATCGAACACACGAGACGTAATTATAATCTGTGATTCGATATAAGATCTGAAAGCGTACAAACACTTGAATCACCTTTCTCTCACTAGTTTCTCTCTCTAGCCTTCAAACTCTAAGATCACCAAATGAGCTCCAAACTAGTAAAAGTAGCAAAAGTGCTAAATGTGAACCCTAATGGTTCTATTTATAGGCCAAGGGATATAATGAGAGATCTCATTATTTACATAAATGCCACCTTGCATTTTCCTATTTATAACAATATAAAACCTAGATTTAAACAGTTTCAGCTACGATCTTGAGATGACGGAGGCGATAGACATATTGCACTAACACCCCATACACTTGGTTTACCTCCTCGGTGTAATCACTTGACCTCGTTGGACATTGCTTGGTTCTATGACCGATATCTCCACACTCTTCACACACCGCGTATTGTACCGCGTTCACCTCCTTCTTCTTCATACGAGACATTTCCCGCTCTAAGGTAGAAATTCGATCCTTAGAATCAAGATCGGGAAGTGACCGGGAAATGGGATGTTTCTTCGCTCTATCGGCCGATTCCTTCTCTTTTGACCGTTTGCTCATCCGTTCCAAGAATTCCCAATCATCATCTTCATGATTGCTCAAGAGAGTTCCATGGCTTGTTGACTCGAGACGGTTCCATGTATTGTCGTCTAGACCTCGTACAAAACACTTGACTAACTCCCACTTCTCTATTTGATGATGTGGGCACTTTCGCATCAACTCCTTGTATCTTGTGAATGCCTCATGCAACGGTTCACCTAATAGTTGGCGGAAAGACCTAATTTCATCACGAGCGTCATCGGTCTTCGCCATTGAATAGTATTCATCAAGAAAAGCTTGTTGCATTTCTCCCCATGTTCGAATACTATTTTCCGGAAGTGTAAGGAACCATTGCTTCGCTTTGTCCTTTAACGAAAATTGAAATAGTCAAAGCTTAACTTCCTCCAATGCGAAATTGTGCCCCCCGATTGTGTTACATATAGATGAGAATTCCGCCAAATGTGTGTACGGTTCATCATTAGACCTTCCATTGAAGTGAGGAAGTATATTGATGTAATGGGGTTTGCAATCAAACATCCTTCTTTCACAAACAATTGGTGAATCATTCTCGGTGACCACCGGCCTAAAACGGTCATTCACTCCCGTGGAGGTTGTTGACGATGATGCGGACCATTAACTTCTTGATCAACCGGTCTTCGGTTATCCCTTCGATCACCCATTCTATCCCCACATTGATTTCTACCTTGATTACCTCTTTGATTTCCTCCTCCCACGAAACGAGGGATCCGGTTAGGATTAGCATTATTGTTGTTGTTGTTGTTGTTGTTGTTGTTGTAAAACCCATTGTTCCGGTTCCTTTGATTGTTGTTTCATGGTTGGCGGTTATTTTCGTAATCGTCATTTCTCCTATCCCCATACCCGTAATCATCGTCCCCCACAAAGTTGGCATTTTGGTAGCCAAACTCGTCATCTTCAATCCTTCTTGCATTATAGATGTTACCCTGATTCACGTACCCCCAATCTTCGTCATCATTAGCCCGATCATCATAGTATCCCCCATCGTCCGAATTTTCCGTATGCACACTCACATGTTCCGGTGATTGATAACCGGGAACACTATATGGTTCGTCATCGGGGATGGCGTTCCTCAAATCGTCTATGTTGAAGAATGGGTCTTCGTTCGCGGGATTACCACAATCTCGATTACCTCGACGGTCGGAATTGACATTCCGGTCATCAAGGTTGATGGGTAAGGAAGTTTGTCGATGAAGGTTTTGTTGTTGGGGTGTTCTTTGGGTGTTGTTGGGATTTTGGTTTTGGAAAGGTGGTGTGGGTGGTCCATTGTTGTTATTACCACCCGGTCGCTCTTGAGGCATAGGTTGAACATTTTGAGCGGGATTGAAGTTGCTTCGGTATTGGAATTGGTTTGGGTTTTGGTTTTGGTTTTGGTTTTGGTTTGAGTTTTGGTTTGCCATTGAATCAGTTTCAACGGTCGGTGTGAGTGGTGGTGTTTTGGTGGTTTGATTAGAAGCAAGTGTTGCCTCTAACCGGCATGCTAAATTCCTCCTTGCAACTCTTTCAATTTCCGGTTCGTAGACTAAAGGTGAAGTCCTCCCGGAGTTCCGCGTATGCATGCACTACTTGTAACCTGCACAAGTAACACATCCGCGTAACAAGGAAAAAGACAAAGTGCAAAAAGAAACCAAATAACTTAAACAGATAATCACGAAATTCAAACAATAATCCAAACCCAAAGCGCACGCACTCCCCGGCAGCGGCGCCAAAATTTGATCGGAGTGTCGCGCTCCGGTCAAAGATAAAATTTATAGTCCCAAATTACCCTTAACAAATAGTTAGTGGTAGCAAGGGGTCGAACCACGAAGAGTATGTGGTTTGCGAATGGATTTGATTGAATTGAAATATGAGTCACAACTTATGAAGCTTGCTATCTTGTTTTTGTATATTTTTGTTTGGTTGAAAATGTGAATTAAAATTACTAAAATGATTGAATGGATTAACTACTAATGATCAACAAATTGCAAGAAAGGAAATTGATTGGTTGAACAATAATAAGAAAACAAGGCTCACACCCGGTTTCAACTAATGCAAGACTTAGGGTTACTATGTATTTTAATTAGCTTTACTTGAAATAATTCATTAACGGGTCGCAATCACAAAGCTTAGGTGCCAATCGCTATCAACGTCATAAACAACGGACCATGATGCACTTCGTTACTTTGGACTAGCAAATCCTATCAAAAGACAAGGCATAAATACGTGTATTCATTTCACAAAGTCAAATTTAATCATTCACTCGACAATTTGCAAATTCAATACCAACGTAGGACAATTGTCTAAGATTCAAATGTACTTCAAGTTGTCACAAAACAATCATCAAAACAAAATAAACCCTAAATCTTACAAAAGTCTACACCTGGGTGAAACCTCCTAGAAATTAGTCGCTCATGATCGAAAGAACTTGATCACCGGTTGTTGGAAACTTGATCTTGATCATCTTGAAGTTTGGATAATGATGGAATGGTGATTAGGGTTTGTGGTGGAGAAATTGAATGGATGGAGGATTGAAGGATGATTGTAATATGATGAACTAGGGTTTGGATTCGGTTGATTCGGATGATGATGGATGTTGAGGATGGATTGGTAGGTGATAGATGGTAGATTGTGGCTCCAAAATGATATTCAAACCTTCAAAAATAAGTGTAACTCCCGAATTGGTTGGTGAAGATTCGTTTTAATTCGTCAAACAGGCAAGGAAGTCAACAAAATGCGTTGGCAACATGGAGAAGCCGTCGCCGACGGCTTGAAGCCCCGTCGATGACGGTGTGTATTTATTCCCTTTCATCCGACGGCCTATGTTGCTGTCTACGAGCGTTTCTGGCGACGGAACATTACACATACCGTCGGCGACGGTGCCCGGAATCCCATCTTGCTGTTTTTTTCCATTTCTTAAGTCTGGTGACCCGTAAAGCTCCCGAAAAGCTCCTTAAACTCTGCTAGACCTGCAAAACAAGTATCTAATCAAAAGTAGGCTATTCGAAATTAAAACTTGCGTAAAAACATCAAATTAAACAATTACAAGCACCAGTTTTTGACCACGTATCATGGTTCTAGTTCAGGTTCAAGGTTCTCAGGTTCCAAAACCATAACTTGCTCACCCCTAATTATGGGTGTTTATCGAATGTCACTAGGTTTTGCATATACTTGTGAGTAAGTTCTATATATATTAAAAGTGGTTATGAGTAGATGTAAGAGAAAAAGTTATTGTTCATCAATATATTTAGGAAGACACTGTTCCCTCCATTTATTTTTTAATATTTTTTTAAAGTAGTTGTGAGTTGTGAGTGGAAGAGAAAGAAAAAGTAATGATACATGTATAAAAAATATGATTTAATTGAAAAGATATATAGTCATTTTTAGTGTAATTATGTGGATAGAGATAGAGAAGCTGGTGTGAATGCTCTAATATCAAGTTACTTAAATTTGAAGTTTTAAAACTTGTACTCGAATTCGACTTAAATTCGCTTAAAATTTGAGCTACCGATTCAAATTAGCTTATTCGAAATAGGCAAAAGATACAAAAAAAAAATCACTAATTTTCTTAACTATTAACACTATAACATGGTAACACATACATAATAAAAACAACCACACCTCTAAATTCAAAAGTTTAAAACAACATGAAAACGTAACAAAACATCAACCCAAACAACATTAAAACAACTTAAAATCAGCAACACCTCAACAACAATCGAACAATAGATAGAATGAATATAGGTGTATATCGTTCATTAATATTGAGCATTCGCAATGAATTCCTTATCCATATCCATATATTTACACTAAAAACAAGTAATTTTTTTCTTTCATTTTCAATTAAATAATATTTTTATACTTTTATCATTACATTTTCTCTCTCCTCCACTCACAACCATTTCTAAAAATATTTAAAAATTATAAGGTTTTTGTAACGCTTCTCATTTTGTACTTTCCTTATTTAGAAAGTGTACTTCGTATTTCTATTTTTTGGAAACTTGTATTCGTATTGTATTCGTAATTCTTTTCTATACTTGTAATCCAAGACTTCGATCGTAACGAAAATTCACTTTTATACTTATCTTATACACAATTCAACTTTG
Source organism: Helianthus tuberosus (assembly GCA_030545235.1). Lineage (NCBI taxonomy): Eukaryota > Viridiplantae > Streptophyta > Magnoliopsida > Asterales > Asteraceae > Helianthus > Helianthus tuberosus. Next base: position 34,569,113 of record CM060443.1, on the reverse strand, counting down.
GATACACATTTGCATGGAAACGAGACTTATTACATGCTAGATTTAACATTTATACATTGCATGATACTTGCATGACACTTACAAACACGTTCCATGCTCAAAACAAGCCAAAACATGAAGTTTTAGCATAAAATGATGAACATATAAAAGTTCAGGGACTAAATTGCAATAAAACAAAAACTGGCCAAAAGAGGCGCGGCGCTGCGCGACGACAAACTCAATTCACCGTGGCGGGGTGCCAAGCCCCTTAATCTATAGAAAGTCGTTTCCCAGCTACGGATTTGCCTCTTTTTCCCACTTTTTTCTTCCCCAATCATCTTTAAACCTCCATTAAACACAAACTTTACCTCATCTCTATATAAACAAACCTCCATCTCACCATTTTTACTTTCCCAACTACTCTACACTCACAAAACTCTCTCAAATCAGTTGCAAACTCAAGAAAAAGGCAAAATTATCTAAGTGCCAAAGTGGGCACTTTTCTCACATTTCTTCATCTTTTCTTCCACTACAAAGTTTGGGACACCTCTAGGATTGTTTCCACAAGTTTACAATGGTAAACTAAAGTGGAACATCACCATTTTGAGGTCCAAACTTTCTGTTTTGGAAGTTATATTTTATAAACTTAACTTTCTTACATGAATCTTGTGCTTAACATGTTCCCAAACCCATATATGGTTATGGGACTTGTTTGGGATTGATTCTTATGAGTTTAGAGGTGCAAACACCCTCTAAACTTTCTGTTTTGACAAGGTTTATATAACCTACAAGTGATGAAACTATCCAAGTCTATCATAGTTCATATGGCAAGACTTGTGTTTTGGTAAGGATGTGAACCATGGAAGTTTGGGTTTTCCAAACTTGTTCCACCACCTCACTTGATGTTTTACCACATTATTCCAAGTAGTTTCCTAGATCTAAACTAACACAATCTTGTCGTATCTCCAACATTTTCCATGATGGGTATGAAACCTGTCAACTGGTATGGTTTATTAACACACAAAACAAGAATCAATATAAATCACAAGAGAAGCGGCAAAACAGTGACGTAAAATTTTTATTAATTGACCCAAACCAAAAACACCCCTCAAACCCTCGATCTCACACTATGTGAGATCAGAAATCAACAACAAATACAATACAACACCTTGATGATCATCGACAGATGATCATCAACAACTGCAGTTCAAAAACTCTCACAATCAGAGAGATATACAAGATGATCTTCAATACAAGATCATCTTACAATACAAATTGCAGAAAACTAGAACAAAGAACCAAAACTGAACAAACTTTTAACAATACAGAAACTGGATAAACCCTAATATCGCCAGTGAACAAGAGAGAAACGTGAGAGTGGAGAAATTGGGGAAACTTCAATCTGGACAACACTGAACAAGATTCATAACAAATCTTCATCAGACCATATCTTTAACATGGCAACCTTCTTGAACGAACAGAGAGAAAGGTGTGTTTAAGGTGAACGATTGAATGAGATAATACATCTCTTAAATTTGCCTGATACTTGAGAAAGAGTCTGTGAAAGTGAGATTTTGGGAATAATCATTCTGCGAAGACCAAAGCTCCTGTTTATACCAACAACCCCATTAGTCCACAAGAATCTCAACAACTGATCGCACCCCCTGAGATGTTACACTTCAAACCCTTGTAACTATATAGGCTTATCACTTTAGCCACAAATCAGTTGTAACCAACTGAACTAACTAGCCCACTCAATATAAATCCAACAGGCCCAATATAAACCAGTCCAATTATACGTATTATAGCTAATAAACATAACACCATATTATAATCCCACACATATAATAAATGAATGAATTATACACATCTTTCAACATCCCCCCATCATTCATTTATTATACATATCTATAATACCAATTGGCTTATAAAGTAGAGAATGTTGAGGTGCCCTTAAACCAACAGCCAAACCATCAGCAGTTCGACTCTCAGAGTCATGAAACAATCACACCACAACCAATTTTTCCTCTTAAAAAATCAAGACCTATTCCAAATAGAATTCATAGAAACTGATATGGCATTTTTACTAGCTTTAACTGGCTCATTGAAGTTAACACCAAATATTCTTCAAACTATACAATGCAAAGTATAACACAAATCACTAGCAACAGAGCCATATACACAACAACATAGAGAAATAAATCAAAAGTAAGATTTTTATAATAAATAAAAACATTTGATACATTCAAGAAACAATCTTGTTAACAAATCTCATAAGACCTATTCAAATCAGAAGATATGATTAATCACACAACATGACATATGAACACACATACAAACATTTTAATAGAGTTGAAGTCAAACAAATTATCACATAATGCAGAATAATCCCGCCAAGACAAAAATCACCGGATCTGACAATCACTTATCATATTAAAAAAACTGATCAATTGAAGACTTGTATAAAAACAAGAAGTAAATCTGACAAACAAAGAACATAAACTAAACACTCGGAACAAAATTGAACAACTTCACGATTCACAACCAGGTTTAATGTAAACTAGAATAGCAAGAATCTTTAATCAACATAAAACTGAAATAGCAAAGATTCACATATGACAATATTTATATCAACATATAAATTCTAATTGAACAATAGACTTTGAATCTATATTCAAAGGAATCAAATACTTAAACACCACATAAAGTCACATTCCTTAACATTTTTTACTCACATCTGAACAAAAAACCTGGTCAAGAGATCATAAAGAACATAAAGACTCATATGTATTTATAAAAATAAAATTACAAGACATGAATCACAACCTGAATCACATTATTCAACATGAATCTGATAAAGAAAGAACAACACATAATAGTCAAAAAATTCTTCTAATTGAAGCTAAAGATCCTATGATATTGCATCAAGAACAAAAAACTTCTCACAAAAGAGCAGATTATACAGTCACAATATACAAGAGCAACCTTCTACACAAAGATGCTAGCACATATTTAAACCAAATCCTCAACAATCATAAGAAGTTACAACAGGATCTTCAAACAATCAACTCTCATATGAACAAGATAACTCGTAGAATACAATGAAAGACCAGCCATTTTGATAAGCTAGAGATTCACCAAAGACTACATAACTCAGAACAAAGTCTGAACAAATCACACGATTCATACATATACACAACAACTGAGATAACAAACAATTAGAAAATATATTCTAATTTGAACAATGAACCACACAGTCCATCAACAATATCACAGTTATATCATTTATACTAAAAATCACATGATTTTTAAGAACTTTAGACCAAGACCGAAAGACTATACTTGTGAGGAACGCAAAGTCTAATTTGACTGATTAGAAAAACTTTTACAATTTTTCAAGAAATACAGAACCACAATATTCATACCAACACAGATACACAAGAAGTACACACTTCTATACTAGGCAAGAAAGTCACCCTATACAAAACACATGATATAACATCTCACACACAAGGCTAAGAATAATGAGACATACACAAGACAATAAGACATAGCCAATCTAATTCTGATTAAGCACAAAAAATCACAATTTGCAACCAGAAAAAAAACATCTCATCAGAGAAAACATACAAGGCAGTCACAAATACAAACAATCTTGACAATACCACTGGTTAAACATGAACTACACATCTCAACTAACCATACAACCAAAATCAAAGACAGGCAGACACAAAGACAGCAAGCAAACAACATTTTAGCAACATGCAAGACAACAACAAAACAATCTGCAAACAAGGCTGTACAACATATTCAAGTACACTCTTGACAACACAACAGATTAGAAACACTCGAACCACATAGTTGGACTAACCATAAGAGACAACAAGACATACTGACTACGTGTGATTGACACAATGACAGTTCAAGACAAAATCGAATCACATGATCCATGATAAAGATTCAGAACATAAAAACCAATAACCAGAAACAACATTTCAATCTAAACCACCTTATGACAGCAAATACAAGATCACATTACCACAAACATAGCACATTACATAGCAACCAAACATCCAATCATGAATGAAACAACGAGATCATGCAATGAAAACCACAGTAAGTCATGAATAAAAAAACATGATCATTCAATTATCATACAAGATTCAAGAGACATAACAAACCCAAAATATACTCAAACTGTCATGACTTACAAAACCTAACTCTCTAAAGCGAACAAAGATGAGAACCAAATAGATAACAATAACATAAACAACAAGGATCTCATATACAACCTGAATCAACACAAAAATGGATCTAAGAACATGCCAACAACAAGCTCAAGACTAATACACACCAGAACAAGACACAATATTTGAACGACTTTCAAAATAAACAAGTGAAGACCAAACACCTTATATAAACCTCATATTAGATTTAAGAAAATTATTCAACAATTTTAATAGTCACCAAGTGACAGATTTTAAACAATCTCTTTATCAAAAACTACATAGACACACAGTATCACAAAGAATCAGCCAATACCAAAGAACAAAAAAATAAGACACAAAAGAACAAACAAGTAACACATAACAGAACAACAACAATCAGACAATAGACCACAGAAGTAATCAACAGATAACACAATATATGAGCCAATCAGAAGATAAAAAACCTAGGTCGAAGCTGAGTCAGGGACCAGATTCCAGGTTCATCACTCTATGGTGCCTGGACAAGCCTTTACTCAGGAGCCACTCCTAAACCAACCACAGAAAACAAACAAGAACAAATAATAAACAGTAACAAACACAGAACCGAAACAGATCAACACAACCAAGAACCAGACAATGCAACAGATAACAAGTAGACTCAATCAAGTGCCGACCCGACTAGTCCGGTAAACAGAATGCCTAGACTAAACAATAGAATGATGCAGAAACAAAAAATAAAAATAAAGGAGAGGAACGATCTTACAGCGAGTGCAAGCAACTCCAAATAAGATCAGATCTGTAGTTTCAAGAACTACAAGATCTGATGCAAACTGAAAAAGAATCACCACAACTCTTCTGGTTAGTTTGCCCTGAACCTTCTAGGGTTTCAGAAGCTAACGCAGGTTTTCAAACAAACACAATACAAACCCTAGATTAGGGTTTGTCTTCACAGATCTCCCAAGCACAGATCCCAAGAATGCATAACTACACAGTACAACTCCGATCAAAACAATGGGCAAGAAACCCTAACAGACACCGACTAGATCTTGCAATATCCAACAGATCTTACAAGATCTGTACCTGCATCACTTAAAAAAAATAAAAAACAGAACAGAAACAAAGACCAGAAAAGAAAACAGATCATAGATCATACTTTAAGACCACAGCGGAAATTCCAAAAAAACAGACCCATGAGCTTATCATTGCTCTGATACCATGTCAAATGGTATGGTTTATTAACACACCAAACAAGAATCAATATAAATCACAAGAGAAGCGGCAAAACAATGACGTAAATTTTTTATTAATTGGCCCAAACCAAAAACACCCCCTAAACCCTCGATCTCACACTATGTGAGATCAGAAATAAAAAACAAATACAATACAACACTTGATCATCAACAATTGCAGTTCAAAAACTCTCACAAACAGAGAGATATACAAGATGATCTTCAATACAAGATCATCTTACAATAAAAACTGCAGAAAACTAGAACAAAGAACCAAAACTGAACAAACTTTTAACAATACAGAAACTGGATAAACCCTAATATCGTCGGTGAACAAGAGAGAAATGTGAGAGTGAAGAAATTGGGGAAACTTCAATCTGGACAACACTGAACAAGATTCATAACAAATCTTCATCAGACCATAACTTTAACATGGCAACCTTCTTGAACGAACAGAGAGAAAGGTGTGTTGAAGGTGAACGATTGAATGAGAGAATACATCTCTTAAATTTGCCTGATACTTGAGAAAGAGTCTGTGAAAGTGAGATTTTGGGGATAATCATTCTGCGAAGACCAAAGATCCTGTTTATACCAACAACCCTCAAAGTTACACATTAGTCCACAAGAATCTCAACAACTGATCGCACCCCCTGAGATGTTACACTTCAAACCCTCGTAACTATACAGGCTTATCACTTTAGCCATAAATCAGTTGTAACCAATTGAACTAACTAGCGCAGCTGTTACAACAGCCCAACTCAATATAAATCCAACAGGCCCAATATAAACCAGTCCAATTATACGTATCATAGCTAATAAACATCTTTCAACAAAACTCTGGGTTGCTCTTACTTGGATACTTGATAAATTAATTAGTTCACATTTTTGTTATAGGGTGTGTTAGTGTCTTAACAAGTTGTATATCAGCCCTATTATCTACAAGTGATAGAGAAGATATTGTTGCTTTAAAGTTTAAACTTAAAGAATAGAAAGCAAATATAGGTAGAGGATCCTGTAAAAAGTCCAACTTTTGTAAGAAGTGTGAGAAATAATTTGGGAATGACTCCCTTATCTTAATTAATTCAAAAGGGTATATTAGTAATTGTCCATTCTTATCAATTAATTGATTTCCAAAGATAACTGCCAAAAATATCAGGCGATATATTAGGGATGTGATTCGAATTCGATTTGTTCTATACATTTAATTATTTACGGTAAGTTCTTGTTGTAGTGTTATATTCCCCAGTCAATAGTGTTATATTATGTACATGTATCTTTTAATTTCCCTTTCATAGTGTTTTATCCTCATTAATAGTGTTTTATTCTGTATAGTCTTGAATCATAGATGTTTAAAACACCACACCATGAACAATGTCTCCAGATAAAACACCATGACTTGAATCATAGTCATGATGTTTTAAAATCTGGGAATGTTTTTGTATTGATAAAACACCACGCCATGAACAATGTCTCCTGATAAAACACCATGACTTGAATCATAGTCATGGTGTTTTAAAATCTGGGAATGTTTTGTATTGATAAAACACCACGCCATGAACAATGTCTCCAGATAAAACACCATGACTTGAATCATAGTCAATTTATCCAGTTGTTTTAAAACACCACGCCATGAATCTGATTATAGATCTCTTTATGATAACGTATGAAGAATATGCAACCAAAGACATCCTACAATTAAGGTGAATCATTAATTCCGATATTTAAGGAAAAAGGGGTGAATGTAGGAGTTTTTAGTTGTGTAGGTTACGGTTACCATATTTCAAACATTTAAAAAGACAATATTGCCCTTCAATTTTACATAAGGTCTCTCTAATTAAAACACAATTTACATTTTTATACCCTATTAATCTCAACCATTAGATCAAATATCCAATGGTTTAAAACACTTCTTACCATTCTTACATTTTAGACATTTTTTACCATATCCCTACCCAGCAAATATATGTAACATTTAATTATATGCATGGAAAAAAATATTTTGTTCTGAGATTGAAAATTACTGATTGCACGTTGTCTCATAATTTTCTTGTTGAACATCAAAGGTAAATTGGTAACTTTACTTGTTCCCAACGCCAAGGTATGATATTAACGAAAGCATTGACATCATGTTAAAGACTAATATAGTAATATGTGACAATGGTTGTCATTTTTGTCGTCAGTATGTGGAGTGGTTTGTGAGTTTAATAAATACCGACTGCCACGTATCAAAAGTTGATGATGAGATTGGATACTCATGTATACGACCAAATACGTCTAAAGTTAGATTCAATGCTGTTGATATCAATACACGCATGTGACGGTGGATTAAGAAGAAACAATCGCCATCAACTAGATCTATTATTTCAAGTTCTATCCCTGTTTTAAGTATTGTAGCCCCTGATCACTGATGTCCTGTCCAATTGACGTAGGACCCCGTAACTTATGACAAGGCTCTGCCTAAATTCGTTGGGGTTTTGTCTCGTGACGTAGGGATAAAGTAGAATTGGGTCACTATACTTAATGAGAGTGCACTATATATTTTATTAAATAACCCAGGAGTGATACCCAAAATATAACCACCCTCCTAAAACATCCCTGACACCCTACACTTTCTAAAATACATCCCATACGTAAAAACCGAGCCCGAAATTGTTTGGCTAAGCTTGTTAAAACAACTTACTGATTTATTGACTTTTTTAAAAAGTTAATAAATCAAAATAATATATTTGGATAAAGAAAAAGAACTTTTCAAAATAACTTTTTTGGCTGAGGTGAAAAAGTTATTTTAAAAATATGGGATATCCTGACTATTCATAACTATTTTGCTTATTGACTTTTCCCAACACATAAGCTAACAAAAAGTCATTTTTTGAGTTAAATAAGCTTAGCCAAACATGCCTCTAGTTTCTGTGAAAAACAAAAGCTAACAAAAAGAGTAAAATGTACGGACAGTCCCTGTGGTTTGGTAAAATTTCACCTTTAGTTCCATCTTTTCAAAATTACATGTATGCTCGATAACTTGTTATTCGGATAGTCCCCAATAGGGTTGTAAACGAACCAAACGAACACGAACTTGTTCGTGTTCGTTCATTAAGGAAATAAATCTATTCACGAGCGGTTCATGAAAACTTACCGAACGAGATTTTATGTTTGTGTTCGTTCATTAAGGAAATGAGCGTGTTCGCGAACGGTTCACAAACACAAACGAACACAGATAAATTTGGCAAGCGCGACGAAGGATAAAGATAGATGGCCCAGAGAGTAGCACTCAAACTTGAATCCCTTACTGTGGAACGGAGGTCGATCGTATGCACAAGGTGAAAGTGGGTTTCCTAGTTTAATTGTTAGGGTAATAAAATAAATAAAAGTTTAATAATATAAAAGTACAAATCAAGTATAAGAAAGTATAAAGATCTTCAATTAAAACAAAACATACGAATATAAACAAATGCAAATCAACGAATGTTCACGAACACCTTACCGAACGTTCACGAACACTATCGAACGAACGAGACTTCTGTTCATGTTCGTTCATTTAACTAATCGAACGAAATTTCTTGTTCATGTTCGTTAAACGAACGAACATAAACGAACTTCCCGCCGAACGGTTCACGAACTGTTCGCTGAACGTTCGGTTCGTTTACAGCCCTAATCCCCAACATGGATAGAGGTTAGCTGTTGGTGTTAAGTAGAAGTAAATTGACTTAAATACCCTTCTAATTAAAAACAATAACTTAAATATTAAAAGTTATATAATTAAGTCCACCCTTTATTACATTTAACCATGTATCCAAACACTCCCCTACAAACCAAAAACCCTTGAACAAAGCTTCTGAGCAATCAACGATCCAACAACCGGCGGTAATAATGACCAACTCACCGGTGGTAAACGATGAAACGGTGCAACAACAGGAGTGTAATCGAGTGTAAATTAGGTCAAATAAATCAACAATAAACGAAGAAACGATGCAACATGAGTGTAATCGAGTGAAAATTAGGTCAAACAAATCAACAATAAACGAAGAAACAATGCAACAGGAGTGAAATACATACGATGTCGGCACTGTATGAATCAAATTGAAGATCGGAAACGCGACGGAGCTCATCGGCACTGTATGAATCAAATTGAAGATCAGAAACGCGATGGAGCTCATCGGCCCTATATGAATCAAATTGAAGATCGGAAACGCAACGGAGCTGATCGGCTTTACGGAGCTTATTTTGTGCGTACTCTGACAGATCCATTGCCAATGAGATTGAGCAGAGATGTAGTGGATTGTGCTCTTTACAAATACCCATACAGAGAGAAACCAAAGGTATATGGTGGTCGGGTGGGGGGGGGGGGGGGTTAGGGGGCAAAGATCATCACCGGAAGTTGCAGGTTCGCGGGAATCTGGTTAAAGTGGCCGGAGTTAGTGTTTAAAATACTGAAATCGAGTGGAAATAGGTTTTGATGGTTCTCGTTTTGCGTTTAAAGCCTCTGGAGCCTTGAGCTCGGATCTAGGCGGAGTTGTTGGAGGTGTAGAAATGTCGATGGTGTTGGTGGGGTGGAGAGGATGGAGTAGGTGGGGTGAGGTGTTAATTGTTTAAAGAAAAGTGGGCCCCACTCATTTTTGTTAAAATTTAATTATATTTCTTTTAATGCTTAATATATTGTTTTTTAAATGGTAAGGGTAATTTTGTCATTTCACAGCTACTTAACTGAGAAAACTAACGTCCATCCACTTCAAAGACTATCCGAGTAACAAAATGTCAAACCACAAGGAGCATACATGTAATTTTGGAAAGGTGGGGACTAAAGGTAAAACTTTACCAAACCACAAATACTATCCGTACATTTTACTCTAACAAAAAATAAAATCTGTATTTAATCAAAAAACATTTCATTACATACAGAACTACATTGTTTTAATAAATGAGTTATAAGCGTGTCATGTTGAGCTGTAAACCTATTTAACACAATATATTTAATGTGGTATGCGTATCATTAATGGCTTATGCCGGTCAAACCCATTTAGACATGTTTTTAATCGTGTAAATAACGTGTCGACTCTTTTACGACTTAAGCCATTTACCCTAAATATAAACATGTTTAACTTCGTGTGTAATAATGATACCGTGCTAATTAGTCGAGTCAAGTGTTGGCAACTAACTCTAGTAATTGGATTGTAAAAGAAAACATAGATTAAGGCCAGTGACGTCTCTGAGAATTCATATAACCTGTTCAAACTCGAAAAATGTGCCTTTATGCCTTAACGATAAATAATGTAATTACGAAAATGACAAAATCAGAGTATTCGATAAACAATACAATTACGAAAAATAAGAAAATTATAGTATTCAAATGAGTTACATTACATACCGTAATAACTAATAAACTAATAGCTAACCAACAATTCGTGTAGCCCTCCTTGCATTCTTCATAGCAAATTGGTGGATCGACTCTTGACAATTTATATTATCTAATACTTCGTTTTCAATTAGTAATAGGCTCAAGCAACCTAGTGGGCTAAATTCTAAAGTCTAAACCATAAAAAAATAATTTGTAAATGAGCCTTACTTGAAATTGGTATTGGTTTACTATTTAAAAAAATAGCATATATATATATAGGGGTAGGTTAACATACAAAAGGGCTTATCATACTTCATGTACGCTACGCTTCCAACCGTCCGATCAGGGGAATAATCACGCTTTGGACATGTAATCACGCTTTGGACATGTAATCACGCATGGGGGTTAGTTTTTTTGGGAAAATCACGCATGGAACCAAAAATAACGCACGTTATATTGATCAAAAATGTAATTACGCATGTTATATCCTTTGTCGCGTACGATAATGTAGGATAAGCCTTTTTGTACATTATACTTTCTCTCTCTCTCTCTCTCTCTCTCTCTATATATATATATATATATATATATATAGGGTCAGGATCATTTCAGAACCATAAATATTTACAGAACTCGCAGAACTCCTAATAAACAATCTTTTTATTTATATATTTTTATGTTTAGGATAATTTTACCATTTATTATGTATATTTTTACGATTACATACAAGTTAAGAGTAATTTTATCATTTTTTATATATAAGAGTAAAATGCGCGGATAGTCCCTGTGGTTTGGTAAAATTTCACCTTTAGTCCCCAACTTTTTAAAATTATATGTATGCTCCCTATGGTTTGATCGTTTGTTACTCGGATGGTCCCCTGAGTGGATGTTAGTTAATTTACTCAGTTAAGTTGATGTAAAATTACTAAATTACCCTTACTTTCAATAATTATAATAACAAATAAGTGATCAATTTAAGTGGACACCATCATTATAATTAAATATAAAAACCTACCCCACCCCCACTCCCTTTCTTCTTCTCTCACATATTACACAGACAACCTCCGCCGCCCTACCGCCATAGCCGGCGTCCAGATGTCAGGCAATCACTCCATTTCTTCACTCTAAAACCCCAATCATCTGATCCCAAATCCACTGAACATATACATACTTACGTGTAAACCCTCACCACAGATGTCACAGGTTCACGATTGACAACGATGGTATCATGGGTTGCTTTAACGGCAACATCACTGGCGATTAAAAGCCACATACAAAGGAGATGAGGGCTGATGAACCATAAGAAAACTTAAACACACAATCACCATAAAAACAGAGTACATTTTATTATTAAGTTAAATCACTCAATGACACTCATGGTCCACTTGTTCTTATCACTACTAGTAATATATGTGAACCAACCACATGTACAAAAAGATTTTCAGATTCCAAACCACTAAAAACACCTTTGCAGGTTCTTTTTGTTGCAATTTAGCCTACCACTCTTCACTAATATAGGCATTAAGATAAGAACAAATAGACCATGAGTGACAGTCGTGCTTCAAATGAGAGTAATCCTTTAATAAAAAAGAATGTTGGAAGGGGTTTAAGGTTGCCTTCTGCCGCCATTGTTTAAGATGTTTTAAGATTTGTTTAAGGTTCCAGTGGGTGGAGTTACCTGAACGAGGTTGCCAGGAATTAAGGGTGGAAGGGGTTGCCGGAAAGAGAGACGGGGCAGGGCGGGGGATTGGTTGTGGAGTTAAAGATGTGGGAGGATGGCGTGGGTGGGAGAACTGATGGTGGTGTTGGTGGGGTGGAGAAGACTGAAGAGGGTGGGTGGGGGTAGCGTGGGGTGGTTTATGTATATAAAGAAGTGGGCCCTACTCAAATTTATATTATATTTCTTTTATTGTATAATATAATGTTTTTTAGTGGTAAGGATAATTTTGTCATTTCATGTCCACTTAACTGAAAAAATTAACTTCCATCCACTTCAGGGACTATCCGAGTAACAACTGAGCAAACCACAAGGAGCACACATGTAATTTTAAAAAGTTATGGACTAAAGGTGAAATTTTACCAAACCACAGGGACTATCCGTGCATTTTACTCTATATATAATTTTATAATTACACATATGTAAACTAGTTTTTTTACATATATGTAATTAGTTATGACACATATATATAATTTTGGCAATTAAACATATGTAAACTGCTTTTAACATGTATGTAATCAAAGAAATACATATAATAGATGATAAAAATATCCTAAATACAAAAACTTATATGTAAAATGATTGTTTATTAGGAGTTCTGAAAGTTTTGTAGTTATTTAGAGTTCTGAAATGAACTCAACCCTATATATATATATATATATAGGGGACCGCTAAAATGAAAACCACATCGAGTTGTAAGAACTGTGAGAACTAGGTGGACCAAATTTTTTTTTTCATAAACATAGATGCGTGTATTGTAAACACATGTGTAAAAAAATTCAACAAAAAATGTCGTGTGTGTAGTTTTGAGCACCACAAGTTTGCGTTTACGGGTACCGTAAATTTTGTTTAAAAGTTACGGTACCCGTAAACACAAACTTGTGGTGCTCAAAACTACACACACGACATTTTTTTTTGAATTTTTTACAAATGTGTTTATAATACACGCATCTACGTTTATGAAAAAAAAAATTGGTCCACCTCGCCCCGGATCAAAAAGTTCTCACGGTTCTTACAACTCGAGGTGGTTCTCATTTTAGCGGTCCCCTATATATATATATATATAGGGAGCCGCTAAAATGAAAACCATCCCCAGTTGCGAGAACCGTGAGAACCATTCCCACCAATTAGATTCTGCCACCATTAAGGGTAGTTTGTTCATTTACCCCAAATGTCATATCTGTCCCTCTCTCTTCATTTAAAGCAACTCGGGCTTTTTAAACATCTCTCGTCTTTCTATCTCTTAAATTATAAACCCTTATCTCTATTAAATTCATTCACCCCCATATCTCTGTCTATGCATTTTACTCCGGCGACCCCCTCCTTCTCCGACGACAAGACAGACGACCCCTCGTTTCTCCACCCTTCTCTCCTCTGATTTTATGTTTATAGTTAGAAAAGGGGTCTTGATGAGATGAGGTATGATATCTGGGTTCATGAACTTTTTGTGGGCTTGTTTTCCGGCCATGTTCCGACAGACATGTTCACAACGGTTCTGATTCTAGTGGTCGTCAAGATGGTCTCTTATGGTACAAGGAGACAGGACATCATTATAAATGGAGATTTCTCCACGGCTGTAGTTCAAGATAATATGGCACCAGAGGAGAGAGAAAGGTGGTGCGGTGGTGTTTCTGTATACCAGATCGAGGAGAGAGAAAGGCGGTGTTTGGGGTTTTCTTTGGGGTTTTTTTTTGGGGGGGGGGGTTTCCGGTGGTGGGGGTGGCCCGACGGTGTTGGCGGTGCTAGTGTTGGAAACGGTGGCTGTGTGAGCGGCGGTGGCTGAACCATTAGACGACACCGCCGCACAGGGCGGGTGGGTGAAGCATAAACCCTTGTCGGTTGTTTTACGAATGATGATGTTGCTGTGTTTGTTGGTAAGGGTTTGCTGGTGCTTTTGAATGTTTGAATCTGAAAACAATTATTTTGAGTTTCTTGGTGAGAATCTTGAATTTTGTATAAATTGATATTTTTTTTTGTTGGTTAAATGAATGTATGGATTCGATGGATTTTGGGTGTCTTTTTTGGAAGATTGAACAGTGAACTATGTGGATTTGATCTGTTGTAAAAAATGGGGGGTTTCTTGATTTTTGTATGATTTTTTTGTTTGGTATGGATTTGCAGGATTTTGGGTGTCTTTTTTGGTAGATTTGAATAGTGAACTACGTGGGTGTTGATCTGTTGGATTTGGGCGGTGATGATGCAAAAAAACAACGTATATTTTGATGACGATGGCGCGACAAGGTTGGTAGATGGTAGATTTTTGAACCTGCAACCCCACTTTGCAACCTTTGATTATCGGAAAATCTGAGCCAAACCCCGTTTTTTTTTTCAAGAATCCACACATTGTTTTGATTTTTGTTGTTGGTTTTTTATATTTTTTCCCAGTCGATGATGATAACAATCTATCTGTGACACCTACCGAGTTACGATTTCTGGGTGCGTTCGTTTTGTGTAAAAAAAGTTCTTGTAGAAAAAAGTTAAAACCGTAAACTTTTTAACGTAAAACGTACATTTTTTAACGCAAAACGTAAAACGTAACATAAAACGTAAAACGTAACGTAAAACGTAACATAAAACGTAAAACGTAAATTTCAACGTAAAACGTAAACTTTTTAACGTAAAACATAAAACGTAAACTTTTTAACGTAAAACGTAAAACTTAAATCGTAAACTTTTTAACGTAAAAGTAAAATTGTTTTGCTTTAAAAATCTGGATCTGAAATAGTTTTTAATAAAAAATTAGAGTAAATTGCCATTTTCGCCCCTGAGGTTTGGGCACATTTGCCATTTTAGTCCAAAATGACACTTTGGTACCATTTTGCCCCCCACGTTTGTAACTTTTTGCCATTTTCGTCCAAATAATGACACTTTGGTACCATTTTGCCCCCCACGTTTGTAACTTTTTGCCATTTTCGTCCAAAAATAAAGTAACTTGATTAGCCATTTGGACGAAAATGGCAAAAAGTTACAAACGTGGGGGGCAAAATGGTACCAAAGTGTCATTTTGGACTAAAATGGCAAATGTGCCCAAACCTCAGGGGCGAAAATGGCAATTTACTCAAAAAATTATGTTTTAAAAAAACAAGTAATATAATAATACAAAAAAATTAATAAAAAAATAATAAAGACAAAAATGAGTAAGTTTACTAAACTAACCTTTTGGATTAAAATAATAAAGACATGATAATACAAAAAAATATTTAATATTAGTTTTAATTACTTTTATTCTTATCCATCCATTTTGAAGAACTAATGGTTGAAAGGTGGTTCTCTCGGTTCTTACAACTGAGGGTGGTTTTCATTTTAGCAGCCATATATATATATATATAGGGTGGGGTTCCGCTACAAAATCCATTTTTCCTACAAAGTCACAAAATACCACAATTTCAGTCATAAAACACACTCAAAACCCACAAATAACATAGTGAATTTCACTAAAACACAATATCCAAACCCTAACAGTCCTTAAAAACTTCAAACACAATATCGTACAACTATGAATATAAAACACAACATGATAATCAACATAAAACACACTAATATTAGTCATTCGATAATCAAAGCCTTGTCATTCAAAACGCAACACAAAATCCACAAATATGGTGTTTTAGTAAAGACATGATATTGAAAAACAAGGTTTTAAAATTGTTGAAAGAACAGATCAAGAAGGCAAAAAACCCCAGAAATTCCTAAGAGTTTGCAATGGTTAGACTTTAAATTATCAGGTGAAGGACATTATGTTCAGATTTACACATCCTCCAAATGGAGTATGTTACTACCATTTGTGGGAGAATGAGAATCTCTTAAAATTGATCACATAATCGATTTGGAAGAAGACCAAGAACCGGACTCAGACCCTGGAAGCCCACAGTCCATAGATTCAGCACACAGAGATTTCTAAAAAGAATGATGAAAGCATAGACCTCAAGAGAGAAATGATGAAAGCATGGACCTCAAGAGACAGGTGTACACAATATTTCTAGATAACCATGATTGCAGCTGACAAAGAACACATTATTGTAGATAATGCCTATTGTCTTTTTATGTCTTTTATTTGTATCCGTTTATTTTTCTGATATTAGAGCAGTATGTACAGTGTTTCATTTGTAGGATATCTTTTCTTTTTGCCTATATAAGGCATAGAATGCACTTGTAAAAAATCATCCCAGAATTCAATAAAAATTTCTTGCATTCTCAATCCTCTCATGGCACACTAAAACTCTCTCCGTCACTCCTTAGCCTAACCTCCTAGCCCCTTAGTTTCGTTCATTGTTCTTCATATTATATTCCCAAAAAAAAGAGTCTCCTTTACCTTTTGTTACCCTTTGTTCAATCCGCTGTGCATAAATCTCAAGGTTTGCTCGAGCTTTTACCTTCACGTTCAGGAGTCATTTTCTTGTACCCACTGTAAGAAAATTTTTATTACCTCCCTTTTTTACTTTTTACTGTAATATTTTTACTTTTTAGCGTAAAAAAAGATACATGAATTTATGGTAATAATATATATATATATATATAAATATATATATATCTATATATTATAGATATATATAATAGATATATATATCTATTATATATATTTGTTAATAAATTTATATATATATATATATATATTATTAACAGATAATATCGGATTTTTTTTGAACCATATACCCTGCGAAATCACGGGCCATGTGCGGAAGTACTCCCCGCACACCATCTAAGTCTCCCATAATTAAGGCACTTGTCGCAACCCCCGCCCCCTATCTGTCCCGGGAACGGGCGGCCGAGAGACCAGTTTTGGTGGTATCATTTGTTTATCAATTTGGCAGCGGAAATTTCATCAGGACCGTAGTTAGGAAATGTTTTATCAGAGTAAAACCACCATATTTTATATTAATAACCACATGGGTAAAACCCAAGTTTCTTATTACAACATGTTTATAGGGATAAACCCTATTTTATTGAATTTAAAACATCGTCTTTTAGGTAACTTTTATAGCCACATTTTTCCAAGCCGACAGTGCTCTCTAGCTGGCTTTCTTCTAATTGGCTTTTACATTTTGTTACCTGAAACACGTTTAAAAACATTTTTCCAGTGGGAAACTGGTGAGTGAATCCCAGTTTAATCAAAAATAGTTTTATCCTTTAACAATATTGAGAGCTATCACATTGTTTATTTCTACACAATTACTCATTCAGTACTGTCAATCCTGACTGGTGGGTCATATTACACATTGGCTAACTCGTTGTCCAATGGTAACGTGTTCCACATTTTGTATACAAAACCCCAACATACCGGCAGTAATTGAAGAACTACAAAGACTCAATCACTGCTTAATCACATTGTAAAACATTTAAGGTTTTGTTAAAACGATTTACAAAAAGGAGATTACTCACAAAAAGGTTTACGAAAAGAAGGATTACTCACATTGCTGTCTTAGGTTATCCTTTAGGGTTTCCTGGTGATTATCTATAATTTACACAAATGCACACATGTTAGTATAATAACCCATTATTTATATTAATGATACCCTCCCCGAGACGGCATTCCAACGACTACGTCGGGCAGAACCACGACAGCCGTTACGGAACCCTGGATCAATCGAGCAGCGTATCTAATATGTAACTGGGGTTATAATACTTACAACGGAGCAGAACTTCGTTATTTAGGGGGATATTATTATACCCAGAAATAGCTTATACTATGTAAAAAGTCGAGAGAGAAAAGAAATTTGAACGATCTGACTGAAGGCCCGATGCCTGCTATTTATAGGGTTGATTTTGGGTTTCCTCGCGGCCCGCGTAAGGTGAGACCTCATTCTACGCGGCCCGCGTAGTAGGGGATCTATGGCGTAGCTTTGACTGGTCAGCATCCTAGCCTCGACACGATGACGACACGTGGCAGCTTAGGGTTGCGCCTCGTTGCAGGGCTGTCGCGCCCCACGTAAGATCCTTAAGGGATCTACGCGGCCCTCGAGCGACTTAAAAATTTTGTGTTTATTTTATTTTTAATGATATATCGTATTTTGGGCTCGGTTTTCACATACGGGGTGTATTTTAAGACATATTGGGACATTTAAAATATATTAGGGTGTCAAGAAAATTCAGGAGAGTTGTTATATCCTCCCCACCTTGTTTTAGAACTCGTCCTCGAGGTCTACTGGAACAAGTGTGGATATTTCTTTTGCATTTCTGATTCAAGCTCCCATGTGTATTCTGGTCCTCTTTTGGAGTCCCACTTCACTTTGACCAGAACTAATCTCTTGTGCTTGACGGTTTTGACTTTCCTATCTTCAATCTGTAGAGGTCTTTCTACAAATTTTAATTGTTCATTTACCTCTATATCCTTAAGAGGCACTACTAGTGATTCATCAGCTAAACACTTCTTAAGATTATATACATGAAATACATCATGTATTCCTGCCATTTCCTCTGGCAGTTGTAGCTGATAGGCTACAGGTCCTATTCTTCTAATAATCTCAAAAGGTCCAACATACCTGGGGCTTAGCTTTCCCCTTTTGATGAATCTTACCACTCCTTTCCAATGAGAGACTTTTAATAACACTTTATCTCCTACTTGAAATTCCAATGGCTTTCGTCTGTTATCAGCATAACTCTTTTGTCGATCACGTGCTGCTTTCAGTCGTTCCTTGACTTGAATGATTTTGTCAGTCGTTTCTTGTACTATCTCAGGTCCAGATAGTTGTTTTTCTCCAACTTCTGCCCAACAGACTGGAGTTCGGTACTTTCATCCATAAAGTGCTTCGAATGGTACAGCATTGATACTTGTGTGATAACTATTATTATAAAAAAAATTCTATCAATGGTAAATGATCGTCCTAATTACCTCCGAAATCAATTACACAAGCTCTAAGCATGTCTTCCATTGTCTGAATTGTCCTTTCGCTTTGTCCGTCTGTTTGAGGATGATAAGCGGTGCTTAGATTCAACTTGGTTTCCATTGCTTTTTGGAAACTTGTCCAAAAATGAGAGGTAAAACGATTATCTCTGTCGGAAACAATTGATAGAGGAATTCCATGTAATGAAACTATTTCATTTACATATAATTTAGCTAACTGTTCCATACTGAAATTTTCTTTTTTTGGTAGGAAATGAGCTGACTTGGTTAGCCTGTCTACAATCACCCAGATTGTATCATTACCTTTTCTTGTTTTGGGTAATTTAGTAACAAAATCCATTGTTATTAATTCCCATTTCCATACAGGCATTTCTAATTGTTGCAATAAACCTGAGGGTTTCTGATGTTCAGCTTTAACTTGTGAACAAGTTAAACACTTTGCAACATATGCTGTTGTATCCTTTTTCATTCCTATCCACCAGAAATTCTTCCTTAAGTCCTGATACATCTTATCACTTCCAGGATGCATCGTATATTTAGACTTATGGGCTTCTTCTAATATACGGTGACGTAGATTTCCTAATTTAGGTATCCACATTCTTTTCTTATGGAATCTCCAAATTTCATCTGTTCCTTGTTCTAATTCTTTAATCATCCCTTTTAACATTTCAGTATCATCCTTGATTACTGATTCTTGTGCTTTTCTAATATATTCATTTAAATCTACTTCAGATTCAACTAAAGAGAACGTACTCTTTTTGGCTTCTCATGATACTTTCGACTTAAAGCATCAGCTACTACATTTGCTTTTCCAGCATGATACTGGATATCACAATCATAATCACTTAGCATCTCCATCCAACGTCTTTGTCTCATATTCAATTCCTTTTGCCCGAAGACATACCTTAAACTCTTATGGTCTGTGAAAATGGTAAACTTACTACCATATAGGTAATGTCTCCAGATCTTAAGGGCAAAAATTATGGCTCCTAGTTCTAAATCATGGGTTGAATAATTCTCTTCATGATTCTTAAGTTGTCTAGAGGCGTAAGCTATGACCTTTTGACGTTGCATTAATACACATCCATAACCTAACTTAGAAGTGTCACAATAGATTACAAAATCTTCAGTTCCTTCTGGTAACGCTAGTATGGGTGTATGGGTTAATCTTTGCTTAAGAATTTTAAATGCTTTTCTTGTTTTAGTCCGCATTAAAACTTGACGAATTTATAGGTTAACTTAGTTAAGGGAATGATTACTCTAGAAAAATCTCGAATAAATCTTCTATAATAACCGGCCAATCCTAAGAAACTTCTAACCTCGGTTGGTGACTCAAGGGTTTTCCATTTGGTAATTGCCTCGATCTTGGTGGGATCTACATGAATTCCTTCACGATTAACTAGGTGTCCGAGAAACTGTACCTGTTCTAACCAAAACTCACACTTCGAAAACTTAGCATAAAGCTTTTCTTTCCTCAATAAACTTAGAAGTGCGTGCAGATGCGCTGCATGTTCTTCTTTACTTTTAGAATAAATAAGAATATCATCTATAAAGACAATTATGGATTTATCCAAATATGGCTTACATATTCGGTTCATCATGTCCATAAATGTAGTTGGGGCATTGGTTAAACCAAATGGCATGACAGTAAATTCATAATGGCCATACCTTGTTCTGAAAGCGGTCTTAGGAATGTCCTCTTCCTGTACCTTTAATTGATGATATCCTGACCTTAGATCGATTTTAGAGAAAAATCGAGCTCCTTGCAATTGATCAAACAGATCATCTATTCTTGGTAATGGATACCGATTCTTAATCGTGACTTTGTTCAATTCACGGTAGTCAATGCACATACGCATTGATCCGTCCTTCTTTTTAACGAATAAAATCGGTGCTCCGCATGGTGATGAGTTTGCTGAATAAATCCTTTCTCCAACAATTCATCTAATTGTTTCTTTAGTTCCTACATTTCTGTGGGTGTCAATCGGTAAGGTGCTTTGGCAATTGGTGCGGTTCCGGGTATCAAATGGATTCTGAATTCAACTTCTCTATCTGGAGGTTTCCCTGCTTCTGGAAATACATCTGAAAACTGGGATACTACTGGAATATCCTTTAATTCTTTTCCTTTAGTGTTAGTGATTATGGAAATCAAATACACTAATGATCGTTTTCTTATATAACTTGCTGTTTTCATCACAGAGATGAATTTTGTGGATTTAGAGAACTTATTTCCTTTAATTTTGATCTTTTCACCCCTTGGTGAATTTACTTGGATTGACTTTTGATCACATAAAATACTGGATTTATTGGCTATTAACCAATCCATTCCTAATACAACATCAAATCCTGCCAGATTCATGGGGTAAAGGTTTGCAATAAATTTCTGATTTAGAATTTCTATTCTTGCTCCCTGCAAAATTTCAGAAATCTTAATGGTTTCCCCATTTGCTGTCTCTACTAGACATTCTTGTGGAAGTTTAGTTAATGATTGATTGATAAGTTTGCAAAATGAAGTATTAATAAAACTTTGGTTCGCACCAGAGTCAAATAATACTTTAGCAAAAACATCATTAACTAAAAACGTACCGGTGATCACATCCGGGATCATCTTTGCTTCTTCTGCAGTCAGAACAAACGCTCTAGCATTTTTAGTATTCTTGGTATTCGTAGCTGGAGCTAGCTTTGGACAGTTAGGCTTGATATGACCTTGTTCTCCGCAGTTGTAGCATATCCTGTTGCTAATCTTTTTCCTGTAATCTTCCTCCTTGTGTCCCGATATTTTGCAAAAGTTTCAATATATGGAGCATCTTCCAGAATGCTTCTTTTTGCAATACTTGCAATAGGGTGTAGAGGTAGAACCTACTTCCCACGATTAGAATTTCCAGAGCGAAATTCTTGGGTAAGCCTTTGAGCTAGGTTCTTTCTTTGATCCTCTTCCCGTGTACGCACTAATTCATCTGTCAAGGTATTGGCTAGTTCTACAGCTTCTTCTATGGTTTGTGGTCTAGCTGCCTTGACTACATGCCTTATCTCCCCGATTAATCCCCAGATGTAACGGGAGAATAATACTGGTTCCGGTGAAGCAAGGGTTGGTACTATTCTAGCATATTCAAAGAATAACTTAGTGTATCCCTTACTATCCACACCAGTCATCCTAAGGTTTAAGAACTTATTTGCTATCTGTTCTTTTTCATTGGGAGGGCATAATTTCCTTTCTACCATGTTCTTAAATTCTTCCCATTCCATATTGTAAACCCTATCACTTCCCCTAGTTTGGAGGATAGTGTTCCATCACTCTAATGCTGAATTCTTAAACAGATTAGAAGCAAACATTATCTTATCCTCTTCCGTGCACTTGCTTATTCTTAAGACTGCCTCAGTCTTTTCAATCCAGTGTAGAACTGCAACGGCCCCTTCATTGCCTGAGAATTCCATTGGTTTACAAGACCAGAATTCTTTATAAGAACAACCATAACGCATGGTTCTTCTTCTTTTGGGAATGGGCGCTTGAAGTACGGGTCCATTGTTTACGCTGTTTTCAGGTTCAGTTGGTCGCTTACTACTATGCTTACTCTTATTATCAGCTTCCATAACAGTTTGAATAATAAATGGCATTGCATCTATAATTCCTTGTGCCACTATGTGTTGAATAGCATTATTATCCACTTGGTTTCCATTGTTATCATTGTTGTTCGGATTATCGTTATTCAAATTATTGGCATTCTGGTTTTCAGGGTTATTATCCAGATTCTCTTGATTCACTTGGTCGGCCATCTGAATTTTAAACATTTGCCAATTATTAATATCACCAAATAGTTAATAATTTAGGCAACAACCACACAATACACATATTGGTCAAAAGCGTCGAGCATTGCGACTTTACTCTTTTCTATTATAGTATGCGTCTAATACACACTAAAGTTGGAATTAAAATTATAACACTACTATGCATCGTTAACCACGAATTGGTCTATACTACAACATATATTATTATTATTACACACACACACACACACATATATATATATATATATATATATACAAACATATTATATATTATTATTATTACCAACTCCACCATCACCTTCACTGATCTGGATTCATCCAGTAAACCATATTGCGCTCGTCGTACTTCCAGACGAGTCGCTCTCCTACCTGCCTCATCCTCTCACTACTCTCTAAAATCTCTTCTCCGAAAGTTCGGAGCTCGTGCACATTTTCTGCACTCATTGGGGGTAGCGTGGCACATAATCTCTATGATCATCGAACCATGGATCATAATCTGAGTCTAAGGGATTAGGGGGTGGTATCCTAGGTATCTCCTCGGGCTTGAAATCATGCATTTCTACTTGATTTTCGGGGTTGTTTTCTATCTCCATCGGCTGAGTGGGGAACAAAGGTTAGGGTTGTGGGGCTACTAGTTGTTCCAGATTTGGGTCGGCAGCAGTTGTTGCTAGGATATGAAAATTGGCTAAGCTCCTATTAAGCATATCCTGTGTATGGGCATCTGACTCTCGCTTAGCGGCTGTTAGGACTCTCTGCTGTTGCAACTTTCGCATTCTTTTCCTACGCTCGAATGCTCCCTTACTGAACCATCCTCTTTTTTTGAGGGAATGGCTTCTTCCTGATCAGCTGAATACCCAGAAAGGGTAGGTTATGAAGAAGTACCTTCACTCCTAGGTGAATCGGACAACTGACGATAAACGTCTGAGGGTCCTTGATCACTCATACTGTAAACTAACAAATAGTCAAATAACATAAAATACAATTATGCACGTATGTCCATAATTAATTTCCTAACAATTTAAATAATATATTGGTGTCAGCAGAACACTTCTGTGGGTGAATCAGTGGCTTAGCTCTGATACCACCTTCTGTCGCAACCCCCGCCCCCTATCTGTCCCGGGAACGGGCGGCCGCAATACCAGTTTTGGTGGTATCATTTGTTTATCAATTTGGCAACGGAAATTTCATCAGGACCGTAGTTAGGAAATGTTTTATCAGAATAAAACCACCATATTTTATATTAATAACCACATTGGTAAAACCCAAGTTTCTTATTACAACATTTTTAGAGGGATAAACCCTATTTTATTGAATTTAAAACATTGTCTTTTAGGTAACTTTTATAGCCACATTTTTCCAAGCCGTCAGTGGTCTCCAACTGGATTTCTTCTAATTGGCTTTTACATTTTGTTACTTGAAACACGTTTAAAAACATTTTGTTAGTGGGAAATACTGGTGAGTGAATCCTAGTTTAATCAAAAAGAGTTTTATCCTTTAACAGTATTGAGAGCTATCACATTGTTTATTTCTACACAATTACTCATTCAGTACTGTCAATCCTGAGTGGTGGGTCATATTACACATTGGCTAATTCGTTGTCCAATGGTAACGTGTTCCACATTTTGTATACAAAACCCCGATATATCGGCAGTAATTGAAGAACTACAAAGACTCAATCACTGCTTAATCACATTGTAAAACATTTAAGGTTTTGTAAAAACGATTTACAAAACGGAGATTACTCACAAAAAGGTTTACGAAAAGAAGGATTACTCACATTGTTGTCTTAGGTTATCCTTTAGGGTTTCCTGGTGATTATCTATAATTTACACAAATGCACAGGTGTTAGTATAATAACCCATTATTTATATTAATGATACCCTCCCCGAGACGGCATTCCAACGACTACATCGGGCAGAACCACGACAGCCGTTACGGAACCCTGGATCAATCGGGCAGCGTATCTAATATGTAACCGGGGTTATAATACTTACAACGGAACAGAACTTTGTTATTTAGGGGGATATTATACCCGGAAATAGCTTATACTATGTAAAAAGTCGAGAGAGAAAAGAAATTTGAACGATCTGACTGAAGGCCCGATGCCTGCTATTTATAGGGCTGATTTTGGGTTTCCTCGTGGCCCGCGTAAGGTGAGACCTCGGTCTACGCGGCCCGCGTAGTAGGGTATCTATGGCATAGCTTTGACTGGTCAGCATCCTAGCCTCGACACGATGACGACACGTGGCAGCTCAGGGTTGCGCCTCGTTGCAGGGCTGTCGCGCCTCGCGTAAGATCCTTAAGGGATCTACGTGGCCCGCGAGCGACATAAAAAATTTGTGTTTATTTTATTTTTAATGATATATCGTATTTTGGGCTCGGTTTTCACATACGAGGTGTATTTTAAGACATATTGGGACATTTAAAATATATTAGGGTGTAAGAAAAAATCAGGAGGGTCGTTATAGCACTAATCCAAAACCTCAAAACATCCACAAATATGTGAGTCAGCTATAATGTTAGATTTTTATGCATTCTTTATATTCTTTGTTTAGTTTAGGTCACATGACATCACATGATATATGTTGGTGCATGCGTCTGTCGACTTCGTCTTGTATCGAGTCTTGTTTGTATTTAGATAGATCAGGTCACCTTATACGAGAAAACATGGTCTAAAGGCTAATTTCTCTTGAAATGGTCAAAAACCATTTCAAACGAAATCACATGACCTAATTCCGCTTGAACAGTTAATTTCGCATGAAGTGGTAATTCCCCTTGAAACGTAATTCCGTTTGAGACATCTTCAAGCGGAATTAGGAGCCTATATATATGTGAGTCCTGATTCTGTTTCAGTTAGTTGTAACTTTCCGGTCTGAGCAACGAAGTGCTGCCGAAGTGCCGTCTGGCTGTAAATTGCTATCAAATCAATCAAATCGACAGTTAAAGTGATATTCTTGCTGAATTGAACTCAATACGTCTGTTTCCGCCTTTCGTATTGAGAAAAACTCTTCTGAACGACACATTCGGGTCCGTAAACGATCCTACAAGTGGTATTAGAGCTCATGAAGAAGAGTTCTTACCAATTCAGCTGAAAATTCTGATTTCTACACCTTCTTTTTCAAAATCTACAATTTTCATGGTCAAAATGTCTTGATTTTCACACATCATACTCGGAATTGTATTTTAACAAATCCTTGAGAAAATTAGACCTTAATTCGATCTAAAACTGATAAATTTGGTAATTCCGTTTCAAAATCAGCTTGAGAATGATGACATTAGCAGCATTTCAAACGGAATTAGAGCTAAATTCCGCTTGAAACCAGTATTTCGTTTGAAGGTTCATACGGAATTAGCTAATTCCGCTTCAGTTGAGTAATTCTGCTTAAGTGATCCCGTTTGAATCTGCTAATTCCGCTTCAAAGTCACAATTCCGTTTGAAAGTGTGTTACCTCAAACGAAATTAGGGTAATTTCATTTCAAAGTTAATCTCATTTGAAGGGTATTCCGTTTGAACAGGGTAATCCCGTTTGAAAAGGGATTTCGTTTGAGAGAAGTAATTTCGTTTGAAAGACTGTTTTGAGAATTTCTTGAAAACCGAATCATGGAAGAGGAATTTTACAACGCATTCGATACTCCGGTTACCCCGATTACTCTTGCACAGAACACGATGTTGGAAAATGAAACGGGGACTATGCAAAAACCGCCTAAGCTCATGAACATTGAGGAATATAAAGGTTGGGAAGGACGTTTTGAAAACTGGGTACAAGCAAATTATTTGGATGCTTGGGAATGTGTTGAGACGAAATATGTTAGGCTATCAACTATCACCCATATTGTGTCATTTCCTTTCCTGGTTTTGGGCAACTTGGTGATGAAATCCATCGTCACCATTTCCCACTTCCACGTGGGAAGTTCAAGCTGTTGTAGCAAACTTGACGGCTTTTGATGTTTAGCTTTGACTTGTGCGCACGTCAAACATTTAGCTACATAAGCGGCTACAGACTTTTTCAAGCCTATCCACCAATAATTTGCCTTAAGATCTTGGTACATCTTATCAGCTCCAGGATGAACGGAATATTTGGAACTATGGGCTTCCTGGAGGATAACATCCCGAAGTCCTCCATAAACTGGAACCCATATTCGTCCATTTAATCTCAGAATTCCGTCCTTGCCCTGAGATAGCTGTTCTTCGGTTACTCAAAGCTTTTCATTAGGGTAGTTAGCTTCCAACACAGCTTCCTTCTGTGCAGCTAACAACCTTTCGTTCAAACTGTTCTTTATCTCAATGCTCTTGGCATTGATTCAGATGGGTTTGACCCTTTCCTTTCTGCTCAAGGCATCGGCGACTACATTCGCCTTGCCTGGATGGTATCGGATTTCACAATCATAATCATTCAACGTCTCCATCCAACGTCGTTGCCTCATGTTCAAATCCTTTTGGTTAAACAGGTGCTCGAGGCTCTTGTGATCAGAATAAATCACACACTTGATACCATATAAATAATGCCTCCACAGTTTTAGTGCAAATACAACGGCACCCAACTCCAAGTCGTGGGTGGTGTAATTCTTTTCATGCACCTTTAACTGACGTGATGCATAGGCAATAACCTTGCCTTTCTGCATAAGCACACACCCCATCCCGGTGTGTGATGCATCACAATATACCACAAACTCTTCTATTCCATCAGGCAATGTCAACACAGGAGCATTGCTCAACTTTTTCTTGAGAATATCGAAGGATTCCTGTTGCTTAGGACCCCAATCGAACTTTACCTTCTTACGAGTCAATGAAGTTAGGGGTGCAGCAATCCTTGAAAAATTCTCAATGAAACGTCTATAATATCCTGCCAATCCCAAGAAACTGCGAATTTCTGTGGGCGTCTTCGGCTCTTGCCAATTCATGATAGCTTCAACCTTAGCAGGATCCACTTGGATACCACGCTCACTAACCACATGTCCAAGGAATTGGACTTCTCGAAGCCAGAATTCACACTTCGAAAACTTGGCGTAAAGCTTCTCCTGCTGATGTAGTGAAAGAATACATCGAAGATGTTTCTCATGATTAGCTTGGTTCTTCGAGTAGATAAGGATGTCGTCAATGAAGAAGATGACAAATTTTTCCAAGTATGGTTTGCAGACGCGATTCATGAGATCCATGAATGCGGCAAGTGCATTAGTGAGCCCAAAAGGCATCACTAGGAACTCGTAATGACCATAACGAGTCCTAAATGCAGTCTTGTGTACATCTTCATCTTTAACCTTCAATTGATTATAGCCTGACCTCAGATCAATTTTAGAGAAGTAGCTTGCCCTTTGCAGTTGATCGAACAGATCGTCTATCCTGGGCAATGGATATCTATTCTTGATAGTGACCTTATTCAGCTCACGGTAATCGATGCACAGACGCATCGATCCATCCTTCTTCTTGACAAATAAGATTGGTGCTCCCCAAGGAGACGAACTAGGTCTAATGAAACCTTTGGCTAGCAATTCATCTAGTTGCGTTCTCAATTCCTTCATCTCTGTTGGAGCCAACCTATAAGGTGCTCTAGCAACAGGTGCTGCCCCAGGGATGATGTCAATTCTGAATTCGACTTGTCTATCTGGTGGTAAACCAGGTAGTTCT
This sequence comes from Helianthus tuberosus, assembly GCA_030545235.1. NCBI lineage: Eukaryota > Viridiplantae > Streptophyta > Magnoliopsida > Asterales > Asteraceae > Helianthus > Helianthus tuberosus. The sequence continues at coordinate 34,540,398 of CM060443.1, read as the reverse complement.
TCAGGAAAAACTTCAGGGTAATCAGAAATGACGGGGATTTCTTCAATCTTGGGCTTCGGCTCGACAATAGTCACTTGTGCCATGTAGATGACACAACCCTTCTTCAAACACTTAGAGGCCATGAGCATAGTCACTTGCTCAGGCAGTCCATACTGGGTATCTCCCTGAACGGTAAGTGATTCAACAGACGGAGTCTTGACCACCACTTGCTTCTTATTGCAGACGATCTGGGCCTGGTTATGAGATAACCAGTCCATTCCCAAAACTATGTCGAAACCGGCTAACTTCAAAGGAAGTAGGGACAAAGGAAAAGAGTGGTTCTTAATGGATATGAAACATCCATCTAATATGGTTGAGGCGGTTTCTAAGGTGCCATCTGCTAACTCCACCTCATATTTCACACTTAAAGTTTTAACAGGTAAATTCAGCAATTTGCAAAACTTATTATCTACAAACGATTTATCAGCGCCTGAATCAAAAAGTACTCTTACATAGACATCATTTATGAGGAAAGTACCTGTGATCACGTTATCGTCCTGCACAGCTTCCTTCGCATCCATCCTGAAGACCCTAGCATTGGTCTTCTTTCCTTCATCAGCTTTCTTTGCAAGTTTTGGGCAGTTGGACTTGATATGCCCTTTTTCGTTGCAACTGTAGCACGTTGCGTCCTTCAACTTTTTGCAATCCAAGGTCTTGTGCTCCTTGGACTTGCATATCCTACATGCAAAAGTTCTCGACTGGGTCTGCGAGTTCAATTCATACCTGCACTTCCCGAAGTGCTGTCTCTTGCAGATCTTACACTTGGGCTTATCACCAGATTGATGCCCATCCTTCTTAGACTCAGACTCTTTTTTGTGGTCATTGTTTCCTCGGTGCTTCTTGTTTGACCTTTGTGAATTGTCATCTTCACGTTTCCTTTTCTCGGCATCCGTGTTCCTCAGCGATCTCTGTCTGACCGCGTCCAGTGTGAGGGACAAGGATATATCAGTTACAGATCTGAAAGTAGTTGGCCGAGAGGCCTTCACGCTTACCTTAATCTCTTGGGCTAAACCCCCAATGAAACGAGCTATTCTTTTGGGTTCCGGGGTCACCAGATACGGAACCAATCTTGATAATGTGTTGAAGCTCGTAAGGTAAGCTTGGCAATCCAGATTCTTCATAACCAAGGATAAGAAATCAGATTCGATCTTTTCTACCTCATGCTGATGACAGTAGTTCTCCCTGATGAGGGCAACAAATTGTTCCCATGTCATGTTATACAGTGGAATCTTTCCAGTAGCTTGAATCAATGATCTCCACCAGGCTAAGGCCTCACCTTTGAACGATTGAGACACAAATTTTACCACATCCTACTCAGCGCACCCGCTGATATCAACAACGGTATCCATCTCATCCAACCAGGTCATACAGTCTATGGCCCCTTTTTCCCCAGTGAAGTCCCTGGGTTTACATGAAACAAAGTATTTGTAGGAGCAACCCTTATCACGGGGTCCTTGATTCAGCATGATCTTTTGAGATGGATCACTTCGATGATTTGAAGAGTGACGATCGTCATCGTCTTTCTTGGGTTCATCCTTCTTGGAGGGTGGCTTTGAATGCGGTGTAGATAGCGTCCTACTTCGAGTCCCGCTATATTCTTCATACTGCCGCTCTATGGCCTTTGTAACAACGTCGTCTATTAATGCTTGTAGTTCAGCACCCGTTATATTAATTCGGGCGTTATCATTATTCTCCCTTGGGTGACTATTAATTTCATCCGAGTCAGCCATTTTAATTTAAATTGTTACATAAGACAATGACAATAGTTTATTTGGGAGTTTATTATAGAATTGTCTTTTATGGCAATTCATTAACCACGGTAACAGAGACCAGATTTGGTTAATTTGTTAATCATAATTATTTAGGATTTTCATTATAATTTATCCTAATTACAATACAATAACAGTGTTATTAGTAGCACAAAAGGCCTAGTCACAGGGACATTTTTAAATCATAAACCATGATTTCAGAGAATCAAGGCATTAAGGTTTGAACATAGTTCCTTACCTTTTTCTGACAGAGAGTCATAGACTACTACTGTCTTTTGTCTCATATGAAAATGAGTATGGCCCGTAGGCACTATATTACCAATGTATGATCATCTTAATTGATGATTTAAACCCATGATTCATAGATCATTAAGTTGGGTTAGGAATCTTTTGAAGAATCCTTATATAAGAATGACGTGTGTGATTTTAACGAATCACGTCTGCCAGGAGTGTTAACATGTTTTCAGATGTTAACAAGGATCCGAATCTTTTAAACAGGTCTTACCATCTTGGCCAGGTCTTATAATGACACAGAGGCTAGGTTATACTGTTAAGATTCTTAATTAATATTTAAAATAGGCAGATTAATTTTTTTTTTAAAATGATCCTGAATTATTTACTTCATGTAATATAACTATGCATATAATAGTAAAATGAAATTTATAAACTTAACATTCCATTAACATTTAAAAAGTACACTTTGCCCTAAACGGGACTTTTACATAAACAACTTACCCACGCAGGGGTCAAACTGAAATACTAGTCCACGCAGGGACTTAAACAAACAACATACCCTCGTAGGGGTTAACAGAAAGATAGGCCCACGCAGGGGCTCAAAAGATAACCATACCCACGCAGGGGTCAAAACAGCAAGACAGACCCACGCAGGGGCTCAACTGAAAACAAGGAAATTACAATCAATAATTGAAGGATTCAATGGTCCTTCTTGCTCTTCCCTTTTATTAAACTTGTCAATCCCTGGAAGAAACTTTGTCGCTCCCTGCGATCTCTGTGAAAATCTCGCTTGACTTGGTCCAATCTTTGAAGAATTTCTTCCCGTTCGGGTGGGGAAAACCGTGGCGGCTGTGATTGTTGCCGAATTATAGGTCTAGCAGGTATTTGGTACCCATGAGTTGGGTACCCTACTCCCCAAGGAGCTCCATACGGTCCTTCAGGATGAAGGGCGTTATAGTTGGTCGCTACCAAGTATGGGTCGGCTTCAGCATAATTATAGTTGGTGTGAGCCGGTTGCTCAAACGGGTTGTACGCCATTGAACCAGTTTAGGCCGGAATCGGGTTATCAAAACCCATCGGTGGTGGCTGCGGTGCAACTGGGTTTGAAGGCCCACCCATTTGCGGGTCTTCATGTAGTGGCGGATAATGACTGCCACTTGAGTGATGAGGGGTGCTGAAATGAAAATCCCCTCCACGCGCGGATATTCGCGCACCTGTCCTCCTACGCCTCGGCGGTTCTGGAGGTGCTTGATGAACTGGCGGTGGTGGAGGCGGTGGCGTGACTGCCACAAAACGTGAATCCCCAGAGGGATCTTGTTGTTGCTGTTGCTGCTGGTGGGGCGATGAATGGTGAGAAGGTGTGAAGTACCATTCCTGCTGGTTGAACCTTGCCTGGAAACTGTCTGGACTACCGTAGGGTGATCCATGAAAAGATGAGCCATCCGAGACCTCGATAGGATGGTTGGGGTTCCCGGTTGCAGGCTCAATAGGGTCGGTGTCCTACTCCATATCCATGGCGTTATCGCCGGAAAAGTGATCCTCCGGTCCCAATGGGTTAAAACCCACGGGTTCTTGTATGTAGTTCGCCGGGTTAAACCGGCCCTGAAAAACAGGAGTGGGGTTACAAAAAGAATTGTGCGAAAGGGATCGCTGAAGGGGTATATATGAAGGTTGTGGGTTATCGGGCTCGTTTTCTGACTGTGGCCCATAGGAGTTACGAAAGGGAGGCGTTGAACTACGTGAAACAGACTGTCTAGCGGGCTCTACATTGGTCCTCCAGTTCTCTCGAGGATCAGCACTCGCAGTGGCAGAAGGAGCTCGCCTGTGCGAAGGCCCGGCTTCGTGATCATTGGGGGAGGTGATTGGCCCCTTGCCTCGTCCTCTTCGTCTGAAAAATCTTGGCGGCATATTTAGACCTGTCAATATAACATAAGATAACAACAAGAATATATAAAATAAAAGACAAAGTTAAAAATAAATTGAAACAAATTTGGATTGTTCCTATGTTCTTTGTCTAGACTCGAAAATTTTAGAATGTGCAATTATGTAACTGAGATTAAACACAAAAGGCTAGTGTTTAATTAACTCAGCATTGGCTCTGATACCAACCTGTCACACCCCGATATTTCCACGTTTGACCGGTGGGCCCGGTGGGGAGTATCGTGACGTGGTTGGCAACATTACAATCAAACAACACAATATTTAAATGCACAGCGGAAGCAAATGAAAGATATATTTCAACCGAATATAATTGTAATATCACGTATCACAACAGTCGAAAGTTTATCCACAGGTGGATCAAAATAAAATGGAAACAGTAGTTCGACAGACTTTAGGCATCTTAAGCTTGCGAGACTCTTTATTGATGCTAGGAGTAGCCATCCTAGTACGAGTAGTACCTGCACTTAATCTTTTTGGGAAAATACGCCAGTTTACACTGGTAAATACAATTTAACTGACTCATTTTAAAAATGGTTAAAATTGATTTGAATGCACGTGGCACAAACTTTTTATAACTTGGGATAATTATTTAAATATATAAACTTGTAAAAGAATTACATGTTCCTTATGCGTTCAGTAGCCTACACCCCGCGCTTAGGTCGTGGCCATTTAAAAAAAATGATGCCAAGGATATCCGGGACATGGTCATTAACCTCCCAAAGGCGTTAAGCAAACAAAACATATTTAAACGGGTCATCTCGATAATACTTAACCACCAATCGATTAAGGTAGAATGCCTGACCAAGCGGTATTTTATATACCGTACCCCAAGCCCGTATAAGGGAAAATAAGTTAAAAGTATTTACCTTTGCAAGTATAATTCACAAATATCAATTGCGGGTAGCTTTTACTGGGCCTCCTATTCTGGAACAAAGGTTTATAATAACCTATTAGAATCCTAACGGTCTTTAGTTAAGCTTAAACTTAGACCGATTAGTTTTAAGGAACGATACGGTTCGAACGCGTGATTAAGCGAAGACCGGAATAGAATGTGATTTAGACCCGACAAGTTTGAAGACTTTTCTTACATGGGTAATATAAACACATTCTGGATTTTGAGATAAAACCGATAAGGTTTGACCCGTTTCGGCTAATTTATGCAAACTAGTTACATAAACCGAACTGAACGCGCAAGAGGCGTAACGGGTAATCATTAGAGCCATATACAGGTTTCCTAAGTTAATATACCTTTAATATGTTGTGACATCAGTAAGATATCTTTTATTATGCCCGAAACGAATTTAAACACACACTATGCCTCATAGGGGCATTTTGGTCATTTACAAGGTTATAAAAGAGTTTAAGTATTAACCTGAGTTACAGGTCTGATGTAATCAGCAAAATACTTAATTTACTAAGTTATAACAGTAGGGTATTGCATATATGTGAAATTTATCAATTATAACCAAACTATGCACCGTAGGGGCATTTTGGTAATTTAACATAAGCCGAAAGCTCAAAACTGAAGTCTGAGTTAAACAACTTTTGCTTATTGTTAAAATATTATAATTTACCTAAAATATCAGTAGGTATCAACCCTTGTATGTTTAAAATAGTTTTAGTACATACTATGCGTTAAAAACGCTTAAAAAGGCGATTAGGAGCCGTTTCCGGGTTCTATATAGAAATCTAATATTTTTATTATTACAGAAGGTTTAAAATAATTTATTTTTCATATAAAATCAGTAGCAAAAGGTTTGGGGTCAAAAAGATATGTAGAACTCATTTTATGGCCCAAAAGGGCAAAACCGACATTTACCGACTCAAGCTTATAACTCTAAGTTATGCTCAGCCTAAAATTAAATAAAACTTCAAAAATCCCAAAATAATATATTACATCAGTGGGTAACAAGTTTGATATCAAAAAGTAGGTTTAAATAGGCTATATGCTAATTATGCCGTTTAATCGCTAAAAAGCTTTCTAATTACGTTAATGAGCATAACTCTCAATCTACACCTCAAACTGATGTCAAATTCTAGGTACAAGTTTATATATCAGTAACTAAGGTTTCTACTATTTTACATTTTTAAAAATCACGTTTTATGGTGAAAAGGGCATAATGGTCAACATATGAGCAATTAACGGAATCATGCATATTAATTGGATAACTAACGAACCAAGGTGTAAAATCACAGAGGGTTATACTAGCATGTAACCTAGTCCAATTAAAGCTCTACGGCATTTCTAAAACATGCTTAAACGGGTCAGAACTGAAAGTCAAAGCAAAAGTCAAATTATGCGACTTTCGGTTCCGAACCGGGTCTCTACTGAAAATTGTCGGGTTGAACATGTTTAGACATGTTCTTACACTAATTACCAAGTTATATTAATGATCAAACAGGTTGTATGGGTTCTACATTGCTAATTATGCATAAATTGGAAAATAAGCATTCTGTTGACTTTTTAATGATAAGTTTGACCCGACATTTGACCTAGTTAGAGTGGGAATCAGAGGGTGCCCTTTTAAGGGTTTATTGCCCACATAATTACCAACTTATAACTACTTTCAATTCGACTAATCACTGGACCATTAATGATTAATCGCGAAGTCAACCGTTAATTACGACGGTTTGACTTTTAAGCTAAAACTAAGTAAAAACTCAACTAAGAAAGGTTAAGCATACTTACAGAAGTCATATGCACGATTAGGAAGGCTTAGGGTCTGCTTTTAAGCTCCAGGAAGCTCCATAAATGCAGAAGGAAGGTGTGGTTACAAAGTTGCAACATAAGGCCTTTATATAGTGCTCAAAATTCCATAGAGACACACAAGCCTAGCAATGGCCATGGATCATCCATAGATGTCCCTAAGGGCCTAGGAGTCATTTAGGGGTCGCCCATGGAGTGAAATATCTAATTAAAGTCGGTTAATGCGTGAAAACAGGCTGCTGTCTAAACTTTCTGATACTGGGCATCGAACGCGGCCCTCGTAAGCTATTGTTAGGGCTTACGCGGCCCGCTTGGGCCTCGTGATCAGGTTTAAACTTTTTTAAGTTGTTGCATCTTGTCCCTTGGCCTTTCGAAGGGTAAACCAACTTATTTCTTGCAATTTGAGCCCTCCAAATTTACCTATAAGGGCTTTAAGACTTATACCCACTTTGTTAAGTCCTTGGTCACTTCCTGTTTACTCGAAAAGTCATAATTTTCAACGACGCTTTAACCCTTTGTATACGAATTTGATCATAACTTTCTCATACGATAACGAAACTTTATGAAATTTATATCGTGCATTCTAGTGAGCATAATTAACCGTTACAAAGCTTCGGGTTTGCTAAAAGGTCACTCAGAGGTATAACTTAAACATGTTGACACATTTAACCCCTGTAGTTTGTAATCTCTCACATTCTTTCATATTTAGCTTTGTATGATCCATGATTTATTCGTTTGAAGGTATGGGCATCATGTAGGGTTACTGTAAAGTATATTTATCCATTGTTGACAATTTGAACCCTTATATTCACATACTTTTCATGTTTGTCAACTTTAGTCCCTCTAGAGTATTCTTTCACACGTTCAAGCTTATGACACGTGTCAATACATTATAGGACGTGAATTTTCGAGGTGTTACATGAAATCAATGGGAAAATAGTTTGTTGTGAGGGGGATTTCTGATTGTTTATGCCAAGTGGATGGCGATTTGAAGTGATTCGATATCAGTTGTCACGTTGTTTGTACAGTTTGTTTTCAAATTTCTTTAAATGTGTTTGCATTTTAGGGGGAGTAAGAAATTTCAGAAAATCCAAAAACATTTGAAAATTTGAAAAAGTAAAAAACATGATAAAATCAAAAATGAGTTTTTGTGTCAAAGAAGATGAAATGATAGTACATCGGTGGACGATCACAACATGCTAAAGAATTGGAAAGGTAAAATGTGATAAACGGTCTCACTGATGATGTGTCAGTAGGTTTTTGCACATTTAGTAGATTGTGACGAGATATAAACCTAAATTTCAAACTTGCTTATATTGTGGGTAACATCTCTCGGATATATGGGTAACCCCCGAAATCTTGTTTAAAGATCCCTCTTTCTGAGATACTAGGTCTTTATGCTCAGTGATATCTGGGGTATTATCCCGGGACTTCTGATTTTGCGGAAGCAATGGCCTAGTCCCTGGAGAATACTTTACGCTTGCTTGAAATATAGCCTACCCTCAGCATAAAAAATGATGAAACATTGAAAAATGCTAATCATGTGCTGTTGAAGAAAAGTTCCTCTAAAGGGGACACACCAAAAGTCGAGCCGTCATCTCTCTGCTGAACGAAAGTTCTGACCTGAGCTCTCACGGTTTCGCAATTAACCCCTTACAAATATCATATGTGGTATACTCACCTGTAAGACTGAATATTGGGATCTGGATACGGGAGTATATTCTGAGGTGGGACACGCGATTAAGTTTAAGTGCTTAAGACATTAATCTTGTATCTCGAAACAGTTGAACTTTGTGTGAAAATTTAAGTGGATCAGTATACTGACAATCTAAGTGAATCGTTTAGAACTTAAAATGTTTAAACCTTAACGGTGTTGGTAATTTGTCTCAAAAACTGATATGATCCTCTTACACAAACTCACAAAAATATTGTCTGTAAATATTTTTCTATCGCATTTCTTTTCATTCAGAAATCCAAAAATATTTTCAGTGAGTTTTAGCATAAAATTTTGAAAAATTCAAAAAGATTTTCGACAACTGGTGTTGGAGAGCTAATTTTCAAAATTCCAAGTGCTATACATGATGAACAATTGGATTGGGAGAGTGTGTTTTTGAAAAGAAAAATGATTTTTCTTCAAATGGTTCATCAGAGATTAACATTGTAAAATCATTCGTTTGTTTGAATAATTCCACAAGTGGTCATCAGTGATTATAAATGATAAATCTGATTGAGATTTGATTTTTCAAGTGGTTAAGTAGAATATAAATTTGTCAAAGTTTAAATTTGTGAAATTTATTGTTGGGTAGAGATTTGTGCAGGTTAGAGCCAGGAATTGGTCCTGAATTTGTGAAAAGAGTGTGAGCCAGCTCTCGATCCTAGAACAAGAATTCCAGACTGCGATCCCAGCTTACTGAGAGGGGGAGTCTGAATGTCAAAGAGCCAGGTTATGATCCTGAGTTTGCTGATGCTGATGAACTTAAGGAATCAAGAGATCTGATCAAGAGAAGATAGAGCCAGATTGCGATTCTGGGATTGAAGATTAGATCAACATCCGAGAGGAGGTTATCTGTTGGTGCTAATAGAGAAAGTAGAATGATTGGAAGGTGATTTACAGTGTCAGATACTTCAAAAGAGAAGCCGGAAGACTGATAAAGTCTGAAGATGCGAAGACTCGACACTTAAGACTCGTCAACATTCGAGGGGGAGTCTGTTGGTGCATGCGTCTGTCGACTTCGTCTTGTATCGAGTCTTGTTTGTATTTAGATAGATCAGGGCACGTTATACGAGAAACATGGCCTAAAGGCTAATTTCGCTTGAAATGGTCAAAAACCATTTCAAGCGAAATCACATGACCTAATTCCGCTTGAACGGTTAATTTCGCATGAAGTGGTAATTCCGCTTGAAACGTAATTCCGTTTGAGACATCTTCAAGCGGAATTAGGAGCCTATATATATGTGAGTCCTGATTCCGTTTCAGTTAGTTGTAACTTTCCGGTCTGAGCAACGAAGTGCTACCGAAGTGTCGTCTCGCTGTAAATTGCTATCAAATCAATTAAATCGACAGTTAAAGTGATATTCTTGCTGAATTGAACTCAATACGTCTGTTTCCGCCTTTCATATTGAGAAAAACTCTTCTGAACGACTCATTCGGGTCCGTAAACGATCCTACAATATAACATAATATAATATAATGTAATGTAATATTACCTAAACTAAACAAAGAATATAATATATATAATAACATGACATAGTATAATATACCACAACATATTATATTTTTAAAAATCTGTTGGTTTGAATATAATAAAAGATTAAAAAAATGTGTGTATATTATATTTGAGATAATATGCATGAGTTTTATATTTATCATATTTCTTTTTGAAAATAGTTATATAAATATTAAAAAAAACTAAACATTGTCCTTACTACAGTGTTTTTTTTCTCATAATCGACGTTTGGTAATTGTATGTATATCAATTTTAGAAATAGAATTATTAAATATTTTTATGTAGCATATTTTATAATATTAATTTTTACATATATAATGAGTTTTTATATTTTTTAGAGTTAATAACATAGATAGCTCTTGTGGTTTATTAAATGTAACATCTTTGAGTACTAACTGAAAATTATATAAGAGTATTTTAGTCATTTCACACTGATTTAACAGAAAAATTAACAACGGTTAGCCTTAATACTCAAAGATGTTACAAAATCAAAACCATGGAACCTAAACCTGTTAAAAAAAATAAGTTAGTGCTCAAAGGTGTTTTTTTCAATAAATCACAAGGACCATCTACGTAATTAACTCTTGGTCTTATATATACGATGATGTAATTATATTATTTGAGCACCTAATAAAATACCCTAGTTGTAATTTGTGGACATAGGTCACCTTGACCGAACCATGTAAATTGATGTGTCTTCTTTAATTGCTTCCGTGTGCGGTGTGTGTGACAGTGATTCCGCTATGTGTTGCTCTGTTCGATACCTAACAAACTTTGGGGCTTGGGCTCTCGTAGCGGCTTCACCGATTTGTCATATCCCACCCGATAGGCTTCTCTCACCCATCATATGCATGGCTGTTCATATTTCCTAGGCATATTTTGACAAGTAATGCCCAAAGCTTCAAGCCAGAGAAACTAATGCAGAGTCTACCACCTTTGGCCTAGTACACTTCTTTGAGGACATTGATTCCAAAAATGATTTAGGAGAATATCACCCGGTGCATGCTATTGTTTTGCCAATCACAGGTGTGAAGGGTCTGATTCTCATTACTTTACAAAGGTTACAAGATACAATATATAGACTTGAAATGAATAGACTAATAAATAGAGACAATAAATACACAGATACAAATATTATCTAACACCCCCCCCCAAGCTGAACGGTGGTGGACCAATACGTAGCATATGTCGAAAAGTGTTGAACTGAGACGTAGGAAGACTCTTTGTGAAGATATCAGCCACCTGAAGCTTAGTCGGAACAAATTTAGTAACCAATTTCCCAGCATTGACTAGTTCACGTAAAAAATGATAATCCAAATAAATGTGTTTGGCACGCTTATGAGAAACAGGGTTTTGTGTGAGAAACAAAGCACTCTGATTATCACATAGTATAGTTGGTCGATCAGGAGGAAGAGCATGTAATTCTTGAAGAAGGTGAGTAATCCAAACAATTTCAGCTGCAGTGTTGGCCATAGCACGATACTCAGATTCACAGCTGGATCTTGCAACAGTCGGTTGCTTTTTGGCACTCCAAGAAATTAAGTTTCCACCCAAAAAAATTGAGTAGCCATAAGTAGAACGACGTGTTTCCAAGCAACGAGCCCAATCAGCATCAGAGTATCCAAGCAGCGATGTAGTAGTGGGATGACTATAGTGTAACCCAAAGGCAATAGTACCTTTGAGATACTTAAGAATCCGCTTGACTTCTTTAAAGTGATTAACCGTTGGAGCATGTAAAAATTGACTAACTTGATTAACAGCATAGCAGATGTCAGGTCTCGTGATCGTAAGATATTGGAGAGCACCTACAATGGATCGATAAAGTGTAGCTTCTGAAACGGGTGTACCTGCAGTGACAAAGGAAACATTGGAGCTTAAAGGTGTTGGTGTTGGTTTAGACCGAGGAGAGCCCAATAGTTATGGAAAAGACTTCTTCAGATAAGGAGGCATTGAGAAGGATGATGGCTTGTTGTTCATCCCTAAGCCATGTAGTGTGATTCGGATTTGTTACTTCTTTTTCACCGGACATAATTGTCGGATTCGGTGGTGAGAGAGTTCCATCAACATGTGGCAACAAATGATGGTAAGTGAGAATGGGTTTCATTTGTGTCCTCCAAGATATGTAATTGTTGGGGTTGAGTTTGATGGCGATCATTGGGGCAAGGTTGTTTAACATAGGATTTGAAGTAGAAGATGAAGACATGATGAACAAGGGAAAGAAGGATAAACACGATGAAGAGGAAGGAATAGAAGATGAAGACAGCTGATGAAAGAAAAGAAAAGGAGAACTTGATCAGGTAGGGAAGGAAGGAAGGGAAGAGGAAAGCCAAGAGATGGGAGCACAACTACCGTTGGGTGATGGATGATACCATGTGAAGGGTCTGATTCTCATTACTTTACAAAGGTTACAAGATACAATATATAGACTTGAAATGAATAGACTAATAAATAGAGACAATAAATACACAGATACAAATATTATCTAACAACAGGGATGGAAAACGAGGCTTTAATCGTGTTCTATAGAACATGGGCGCAGGATAGAAGGGGCCGCCGGGGGGGGGGGGGGGCAATCCTCGAACTTTTTGCTCAGTAATGTCCGGTATATAGTTTTCATATAGAACTTTTTTGGTATATAAGTTTTCGACTCCCCGGTTTTATAATTTTTTTAGGTATATAAGTTTTCGAACCTCCGGTTGGAAATCCCAAACTTCGTCACTACTATAGATGTCACTATTTGATGATGCATGGTTTTTAACTTTTCATGTTGTTGATCGTAAAAATATAAAAAATAATCCATTATCCAATGAGTTGGCTAGATGTGTAGGGCATATACGAACATGAAGAGTATATGTGTAAGTGTACAATTTATTAGATAAAACCTAAACTAAGCATGTGTGTTTTAAACAATGCATCAAGTGCATGTCTTACAATATAACATGGTTAACCTCCAAAGTTAAAATTGATGTTTATATATAAATCATGAAGTGTTTCCCCATGATCACATGTTGGGCACGTACGTAAGGACATCTTAGTGGTTGAGATACGTTTTCGAGTGGTAAGTAGTGGCGAAGCTTGAGATTTTTTACCGGGGGGTCGAAAACATATAAAACCTAACAAAATTATCCCCCCCTGGGGTCGAAAATGTATATACCTAAAAAAATTTATATGAAAACTACATACCGGACACTACTGAGCGAAAAGTCCCCCCCCCCCCTGCGTCCCCTACAAAGTTGCGCCCCTGGTGGTACGAGAGGAGGTGTGCACATGTGCGCTTGGCAGGGCGTTCCATGGCACTTCGAGACACTCCCCCCCTTACTCGGAGTTCGGACGTATCAATGTGCAACGAGTAAAGGTGGCTATCATGACCCATTCTTCAAAGAATGGCTTGATTTGATCATTAAAATGTTGTGTATGGGTTCATGTGAGTGTACTCAAAATTAGACAATAGGACAATTTGGGTCCACTCAAATTATACAATGGGTCACCCTTATAAAAGTTGTTAACTTAAAGTGGGTCTGATGGGTATGCACCACCCACGACCATTATATGTCTCCACCACCTACTCGTCGATGACGTTGCCTCCACCTTCGACACTATCTTCACCGCCGCAGCCGCCATCACCTTTCACCAACGGCACCACCTCCGTGGCTTCTACCCAGGGGAGGATTTATATATATCGAGCCAACCCCCCCCCCCCCCCCCCCCCCCACCCACACACACACAATCTCTATTTAAACATATCACTGTTAGCAAACGTCAGTCGCATATGCTCAATTCAAAAACATAGATTCGAATTTCGACAGTGTAGTCTGTGTAGACAAATTAACAAAATAAAGTATAAAAATTAAAAGATAAAACAATGTAAATGATGTCAGACTTTAAACGTTGACTCGGGTGAAGGGAGTGGATCGGCATTCTCATCGGCAAAGGTGTTTGCCGAGCGGCAACACCGCCGCCGGCCACCTTTGCCGCGCGGTAAAACATGGAAATCGGTAACCTCATGCCGATCGACAAACTTGGGGGGACAAAGGTGATGTGTGTAATGTTGACTTTATATATATTTTTTTTAAAAGAAAAAAAAAAGTTTACCACTTTCAAGTGTTTAATCAATGCCAACACTTTTCACCAAAGTTTAAACTCTTCACACTTGCTGACATGGCACACTCTGATTGGTCAATTTTGAAGTTTGCCACTTTCACCTGTTTAACCACTCCCTTCACCCACGGCAAAGCAATCGGCAAAGCCGATTGCCGAGCGGCAACACCGCCGCCACCCCTTCAACCCGCGCGGCAAACGTTGGAACTCGGCAAGGCATCACCGATCGACAAACTTGGGGGGACAAGAATGATTTCGGCTACACCTCACATATATATATTTTTTTTAAATGAAAAAAAAAAAAAGTTTACCACTTTCAAGTGTTTAACCAATGCCAACACTTTTCACCAAACTTTAAACTCTTTAGACGTGTTGACATGGCACCCTCTCATTGGTTGATTTTAAAGTTTGTCACTTTCAAGTGTTTAACCACTCCCTTCACCCTTATATTTTTCTTATCTGTATAAAAACATGTGAAATAAAGAATATAAACTATACAGATTGATGGATGAACATGATACAAAAGAAATTACATGCTACAAGAGATGTCCTTCATGAACACATTTGGTATAACATTCGGAACCAGATTGAATCAAAGACGTTTGTTTTGATTCTTTTTCCGTGAAACAACTCAGTTTATTCTGGTCGGAACCATTTTCACCCAAAGCTAAATTTTATACTTTCTGAAAACAGGCGTTCGACACAAACCATTGTTTTCAATAGCAAATAGCGGTAAATAGCGACAGGCTACCTAAATGATATGTGACGATAATGACGCACTAGTGCCTACTATTTCATGTTTAGCGATGTAGTAGAAAATTTAAGAAATAATTTACATTCACACCACCAAAATAACTATAATATGCAATCACTAATCATCTAAATCTTCTTTGACTTGGTGTGTTGGTATGTTGTTTGTTTGTTTTGTTTTGGAGCCGAGTGTCTCTCTGGAAGCAGCCTCTCTATGCCCAGGAATAGAGGCAAGGTCTGTCTACATCCCACCCTCCCCAGACCCTATAAGTAGCTATGCTATTTGTTGGATTTACTGGGTATGGTTGTTGTAATCATCTAAATCTTCATATTCCAGCTCATCATCATCATCGGGATATGATGTCGGCACAAAAACTTTATAAACCGCAACATCATTTTCTAGGGCATCCACGTCAAAATCATAATCATCTACTAAACCTCTAGGCCTTGACCTCGATGTGGAGGTCTTGGCACCATAGTTGTCATTAGCGCTCGCTATGTAGCGATGTGACCATATGGGGTATAGCGACAGATAGCGAGCCCCTGTTATCTTTTTCATTTTTTTATAAATATGGATAGCAATGCCTAAAGGGTTTTTCTTTTGTTTCATGTTTGAAAAAAAGAAATAGGCAGTGCTTCACGTCTTTGCCTCCTATCGTCTTCCACTCTTCGTCGGTTCCTCATATCCACTGTTCGATACCTTTTTGGTGCAAATTAAAATTGATTAAATAAAAAATCAGTCTTCACAAGAAAGAGCCAAACAAGTATCTATTTTATCATTTAAATCTTATTATTCATCTAGGACCTTTTTGTTGGGGCTTGGACTCGCAAACAATTCAGGGGCGGACTGAAGACATGTCCAGGGTGGGCGGGCGCACCCCCGGGAAAAAAAAAATTTAGTGCTAAGTTCCGTCGAAAATCCCGTCCGCACCCCTTGGAATTTTTCGTCCGCACCCCTTGGATTTCTTCGTCCGCACCCCTTGGATATATTCGTCCGCACCCCTTCGAATTTTTCGTCCGCACAACTTAGGTAAAAAATATTATGGATTTATATTATAATTTTTTTTAGTAAAGTCTGATTTTTTATAAAAAAAAAAAACTATCTATATTAATAGATTATACTACTTCAATTAAGATTTAGCCCATTAGTCTGATTTATAGAAAGTCTGATTTATACAAAAAGCCCATTAGGCATTAGTCCATTAGTCTATTACCTATTTACCCATTTAAACCCAATACCCAACAATACAAAGTCTGATTTCCACCTCCCGCCCTTCTGTTCTGATTCTGCCCAGCGACCTCCTGGCTCCTGCCCAGCGACTTCTTCAACAAGCCAGCAGCAACAACAGCCATCGACTTCCATAATTCCGGCCAGAAACTGACCGGAATTCAGCAGGCAGCAGCAACACAGCAGCGACATCATCTAAGGGTTAGTTTTTTGGTTTTTTTTTATGATTTTACTTGATGTTATTTATATGTTTTGAGCTAATTTGGGGTTGTTCTAGTCTTTATAGAATGGGTTTGTTGTCTCTTAATCTCTTATTGATTATATGATTCTAGTATAGGGTTTGAAAAAATGAAATTCTAGGGCTTGAAATTCAAAATTTTAAATTGAAAATTAGAGAATATGTTTTTTTCGTCGGATTCTTCTAACTGAAGACTAAGGTATGTTTTTTTGAACTTTGATGCCTTTTTGTTTACTTACTTATGATGTTCTTTTATGATGTTTACTTGTTTTACTTGAAACTTTGTTTGTTTATATGATAGGAAGTTAGAAACTAGGGTTTGATTCTTTGAAAATTGAAATTGAACCGACCTGACCCGCTATGAAACTTTGTTTGTTTATGTTTACTTGTTTTACATGACCCGACCCGATCCGACCCGCTATGAAACTTTGTTTGTTTATGTTTACTTGTTTTACATGACCCGACCCGATCCGACCCGCTATGAACCGAAGTTTTTTTATATAGCTACGGGTCTAAAATCTTTAAAAAATTTCCGCACCCCCAGGAAAAAAATCCTGGGTCCGCCACTGGCAAACATACATTCCAAATTCAAAATAATAAATTAATTAAAATGCAGTGTCACAGTGACACGCCTAATGATCATGGCAACAAGACAAAATACATATTTAAGAACATAATTATATCATAAGTCAAACCTGCCGCAGAACGCATATATGAAGTAACCTAGAATCATCAAGCCGAGCTTTTAGCTCGTTTGAGCTTGTTCTCAAAATAACTTAAGCCGAGCTCGAGCTTTGAGTTTTAGTCGCAAGCCGAGCTCGAGCTCAAATAAGTAGGTTCGAACCGAGCTGAGCTCGAGCCTAGTCGGGCTTAGCCCGGCTCTTTTACACCCCTAGTCACACATTCGAACATATTTCCTTTGGCGGTCTCATACAAACTAAAAGTTAACCAAGTTAGTTTTTGTTGACGTGCATTCCCACATAAGCAGTCCACGTCATCAAAATTTTGCCACATAAGCGGTCCATGTCATCAAAACTTTGACTCTTTTGCCACATAAGTAAAAACTAACCGAGTTAACTTTCAGTTATTATAGTTATAATGAGATCGCTAAAGGAAAATATGTTCAAAGTTCGGATAGTTTGTAAACATTTCTAAGTTTAGATTCGTCCCAGCCAATAGGTCAAGAGTTGGGATTCTAAAAATCCAATTTCCATTTTTTATAACTATAAATAGCGATGCCCTTTTTTTGTTTCACGATTGACAAAAGAAGCGGGCAATGCTTTACGTCTTCGCCTCCTCTCGTCTTCCACTCTTCATCAGTTCCTCCTCTCATCTTCCTCATATCCACTACTCGGTACCTTAGGTTTTTCCTCTCGTCTTATTCGATTCCATGAACCATGTATTTTCCTCATCTCCACTGTTGCTTGATAAGATGTATTCTTTTTATGATTTATGAACTTTGTTATTATGAGGATGAGCTCGGCACAGGTACCGAAAATACCAATCCCGAAAATCGCCAAAATTGGGTAACGGTATTGAAAATGTTCGATATGGTATTTGAAGGCAAAAATTGGTAAAATACCGATACCGTACCGAACAGACCCTAAAAAAACCAAAACGTTGATACCGAAAATGATTTTGTACGGTACGAAATGCTCATCCTAACTCTATTAAGTGTTAAATAGAATGGGCAGTAAGAAGGAAGCTGATCCGAGGTGATTTTACGGCACGTTGGTAGAAGAATACAAATACAGAAACAAATACAGAAATACAACTGAAAGAAAAATACAAATACAACTGAAAAGGGAAATACAAGAACAGAAAACCGAACAGAAACACTGTTCTTTGGCTGAGGATCGTGTTAGACACGGGTCCCTTAAAACAAATTTCGTGTCTCCCAGGAGAACACGTTTGTTTCCAGGATACAACAGCCGCAAGCAGTTGCACTGCCGGTCTTGACTTCAACCCGAAGGTATACCTTGCTGCTTGAAAGATTAAGATTGCTTGTAGAGAGAAATTGTAAAGATCTGTGTTATTCGGTGTCTGAAACTGGTGAAAGGAGTCTCCTATTTATACACCAGGTCTAGAAGAAACTGAAAAACGAATTTAAAGGGAAAATTAAACTGCATTAGACGTCTTTAATGCATTTTAATTCGTCACTTAATTCTCAGTCAAACGCATTAACTTTGTCAGTTTCGAATGCTGAATGTAACTGCACTGGCATTAACTGCAGCTGGAAGCTTCTCTGCGCGCGCGCGCACAAGACACACTGATGCGCCGCGGGTCTGCACCCTCACGCGCGGTGCGTCCACTTGGCTCACTGCCATGCGCGCGTGTGCCACGTCACCTGTGAGCCTCTACGAGCACGCCACACAGTCGCGCCGTTTTGGTTCACTTTGGTGCGCCGCGCACGTCACATCACTTGGTCCTTGCAGCCTCTGTGATCCACGACGCGCACGTGGTCAAAAATACAAAGGCGGCTCGCGGCGATGCGAAGTGCAAAGTGCGCCATCAAAGCGCCTCAATGCGCCTCATCGCCCACGCCACGCGCGCGCGAGTGCGAGTTAGGGTGCTCCGCACCCTTCGCGAGTACACTAGTGAGTGCTTCCATGAAACAATAAGGATGGAGAGTTCCCACTTAAATACCCCTTTAAGTTCCAACTCTCATCCGATGTGGGACAAGGTGCCACTTTCCCACTTTTTTCAGCATTTAAGTTTCAAACACCAAACTTTGAGCATCGATATCTCATTTATCTTAGCTCCGTTTTGGACGTGGTTTAGTTCGTTGCGAAGCCCTTCCGACATAGAACACAACCCCACAAATAAATATATAAAACCCGCTCATTTTATTATATTTATTTCTAGTCCAAAATAGGAAAAAAACATTTTCCTATATTTGTGAAAAATGTTATTTTCACAAAATTTCCAACAGAAGAAACCAAAAACTCAATGAGACACAATTTTTGTTTTTTTTTTTTTTTTTTTCAAGAGGCGGGATTACAAGGCACAAGCATCACCTTGCTTGGAATTCTCAGGACATGGCGAGATGTACCAAAGCTCCCAATGAAGTGAAAATTTATTCAAAGAACAATTTGAGAAGAAGAAACGTGCACGAGAAGTGATGAATAGCATACCACATTTTGACAACGTGGTCGATTTAGAAGAAGATGAAATCCCTAGTAATTGTAGTGAAGTTCAATTAAAGGGAAAGAGGCATGTTTCATTCGCCGGCTAATGCTTTTAGTAAAAAAAGCAAAAGGCCCATTAGATGCAATGTTCAAGCCATCGGGGAAGAAAGGGGGAACTTGGTAGTGTAAAACACAATGAAGTCCAAAAGAAGTTAAGACTTGATGTGGTGCAAAAGTTTTCCCTTGGATGTATGATGCGGGTCTTCCTTTCAATGCGGTGAAGTATGATAGTTTGGGCCCGCACTTTAAGCGATTGGTTGGGGTATGAAACCCCCTAGCTATCATGAGGTAAGTGTACCGATGATGCTAGAGATGGAACATACCAAAAACATTTTGCAAGATAATGAGGTTGAGAAATCAACCTATGGGTGTTCTTTGATGGCTGATGGATGGAGAGATCAGAAAAGAAGGGTTTTAATGAACTTCATATTAAACACCCTTCGAGGAAGTATGTTCATTAAGTCGGTCAAAGCTTCTAGCTATTCTCACACAAGTACACAGTTAACCTTTTTTGTTTTGTTAATTGTTACTAAATGTGAAAAACTTACTAACTTTTAAAATCTCACGTAGGTGATAACATGTTCAAATTGTTTGACCAATTCATCAAGAAGGTTAGGCCGGATGATATATAATTCAAAGTGTGACTGCTAACGCAAGTAATAATGTTTATGCTAGTAATATTACAAACTATTAATTTATTGTTTTAAGATTTCTAAATCCCCTAACATTTATTTTCCATTGATAGGCAAACTCATGGAAGAAAAATATCCACGCATATATTGAACTCTTTGAGCGGCCCATTGCAGTGATTTAATATTTGAAGACATCTTTAAATTGTCCCATTTAAAAAAGAACTCTTGCAAAGGCAATTGTGGGTGAACACATACATATACAACCGCACATTGCTACTAAACATGATGAGAGAGGGGAAAAAGACACGGTTAGGCTCACGAAGACCCGATTTGCCACTGCTTTCATCACCCTCAATTGTTTCAAAGCAAATAAAGACTTAGAAAATGTCCACTGCTGAAGAGTGGAACAAAAGTAAGTTCTCAAGGGAGGCGGGAGATAAGCAAGCAACCAATATTGTATTACATCGACCTTTGACCTGTGCATGCAGTAGGACATTGCTTGAATCTGAGTTTTACTACAACAATCCAAAAGCGGAGGATGATGATGAGGTGATAAATGGGTTAATGCCATGCATTAGTAAGTTGGCATTGATTGAAGTAGAGCAAATGAAGATTCACTCTAAGCTCCGGTTATATCGAAGTGCTGAAGGAAAGTTTGGAAATCCGATGGCAAAGAAAATAAGAGCAAAGCTTGCGGTGGAAAATAAAAACTTGGATTTAAGTAATGTCCCGTTGCATGCAAAGGTTGATGTAATTGACAATTCCACCTTGCATATGTATTGATACTTTTCTTATTTGTTCTTGAAAGAGGCAACAATCATCTAATTTGCCCAATCCATAGCCTCATAAATATAAACCCATAGGAGGCGTTCTTTCTCCATCAACTAATCGAAGCATTCCTAACAGTGGATAGCCAACTTTCACAGCAATATTTACATTGTTCCAAAAGCAAGGCAACAATATAGTATTGGTTGTTTGTTTACTTCTCGCCTCCCTTGAGAACTTGATTTCGTTCCATTCTTCGAAAATAAACAGTTTTTAAGTACTTGAAACAATTGAGAGTAATGAAAGTGGTGGCACATCGGGTCTGGCGCCTAACCATGTCTTTTTGCCTGGTGAACTCTCTTATCATGTTTAGTAGCAATGTGCGGTTGTGTTGACCACAATTACCCTGTCAAGAGTTCTTTTTAAATGGGACAATTGAAAGATGTCTTCAAATATCAAGTCAATGCAATGGGCCGCGCAAGGAGTCCAATATATGCGTGAATATTTTTCTTCCACAAGTTTGCCTATTAATGGATAATAAATGTTTGGGGATTTAGAAATCTTAAAAATAAACTAGTAGTTTGTTATAAACTTACCGACACTAACATTATTAGTTGCGTTATACGTCACAATTTGAATGACATCAACCGACATCAACCTTCTTGATGAATTGGTCAAATAATTTGAACATATTCTCACCTACGAGAGAATTTAAAAGTTAGTTTTTCACATTTAGTAACAGTTAACAAAACCAAAAAGGTTAACTGGTTACTTGTGTGAGAGTAGCTAGAGGCGTCGACCGACTCAATGGACACCCTTCCTTTTTTATCCCTCTATCCATCCGTCATCAAAGAACACCCATAGGTTGACTTCTCAACCTCATTATCTTGCAAAATGTTTTCCATGTGTTCCATCTCTAGCTTCAACATCAAAACAAGTACCCCATGATAACTACAAGGTTTCATGCCGCAACCATATCGACCAATCACTTCAAGTGCGAGCCCCAAACTATCATACTTCACCGCATTGAAAGAAAGACCTTCATATCCAGTGGGCAAACTTTTGCACCCCATCAAGTCTTAGCTTCTTTTGCACTTAGTTATGTCTTACACTACCAATTAACTCCCCCCCCCCCCCCCCCCCTCCCGATGGCTTGAACATTACATCTAATGGGCGCTTTATTTTTTTATTAAAAACATTAGCCGTTGAACCGGTGGATGAAACGGGCAACTTTCCCTTTGATTGAAGTTCACTACTATTGCTAGGGATTTCATCTTCCTCTAAATCGACCACATTGTCAACATATGGTATGCTATTCATCATTTCTCCTGCACATTTCTTCTTCTCAAACTATTCGTTCTTTGAATAAAATTTTCACTTCAGTGGGAACTTTGGTAGATTTCACCACATCCAAGGAATTCCAAGCAAGGTGATGCTTGTGCCTTGTAATCCTGCTAGGGATGAGCAAATCGTTCCCGGTACCGGTACCGGTTTTACCGAACCGGGTACTTTTTCGGTACCGATTCGGTATCGACTTTTAGCATTTTAGGTACCGGTTCGGTACCGGTATTTACCAGTTTTTACCCTCAAATACCTGTACCGAACCGAACCGAACCGGGTATATTCGGTACCGGTACCCACTTTTGGGGATTTTCGGTACCGGACGATACCGAGCTCATCCCTAAATCCCGCCTCTCAAAACAAATAGAAAAATAGAAATTGCATCTCACTAAGTTTTTGGTTCCTTCTACCAAAGTCCCATAAGTCCACTCTGGATTAGCTTCCTTTCTACCGCCCATTCTATCTTACTTAACAGAGTTCATAAATCATAAAAGAGTTCATAGATCATAAAAGAAACTCACGAGCAATGAAGATGAGGGAAATACAGAGTTCATGGAATCAAAGAAGATGAGGAACCAAGGAAGACAAAACCTAAGGTATCCTGCAGAGGAGATGAGGAATATGAGAGGAGGAACCGACAAAAGAGTGGAAGACGAGAGGCGAAGACGTGAAGCATTGCCAGCTTCTTTTTTCAACCGTGAAAAAAAAAACCCTAATGGGCATTGCTATTTATAATTATCAAAAAAAAATTACAGAACCTCGCTATTTGTCGCTAAACCCCCTATAGCGCCATATGGGCACATTGCTACATAGCGCGCTATAGCCACTAATGACAACTATAACCCAAACTATTTTGCTTACAACCTGTTTTGACCAGTACCCAAATTTCTATTTCTTAAAAACTGCCCATTTTCACCCGAATTCATTTTTTTCTCACAACTCGTTTTGACCTGCCACCCAACCCGACTATCTGCCAGGCTTAGCAACGAGTCACTAATGATCAGTAATTCAGTATGTTGTCTATATCGGGGTCTATTAAAATAGTTAGCCTGTGCGGCGTTTTTGACCGTTTGTTGTACCCAAACCACTCCTTGAATTATTGTATTATACAAGAAAACTGATCCCATTGGTAAGTTTGTCTTTGGGAAAGAAATACCTTTTTGGTGCAAATCTACATGATTTAATAAATGATTAGTCTTCACAAGAAAGAGCCAAACAAGTATCTATTTTATAATTTTAATCTTATTCATTTGAAGACCTTTTTGTTGGGGCTCTGATCAGCAAACACACATTCCAAATTCAAAATAATATATTAGTTAATTAAAGTGCAGTCACAGTGACAGGCCTAATCATCATGGGGACAAGACAAAGTCACAAAACACATATTTAAGAACATAATTATATAAGTCAAACCTGCCGCTGAACCCAGATTTGTTTAATCCAAGATATGAAGTAACCTTGAACCTGGAATTCTGGTTAGTTGATAATGCACAATCAATCATCCTCAATGACTAAAAAATCTCATCTATGAAGGCGATATGTACAGCATTTCGGTTAAACCGATGTTGACCCAGCATATTGTTCAACTTGCATATAACTAATTACATTAAATAATAACCAGGAAACATAGATGTTGACCCAGCATATTGTTTAATAGAAGGAGAAAGAGAGATTTGACAAACCTTAAAGATTCCACTTGATTCCGAAGAACGATAAGACAAATTTCCTTCACTATAAGACCAACCTTCACCAAAGCCAGTAACACATATTCACACCAAGTTTGAAGTTCCTGCAACAGAAAAGATCTCTCCATAAAAATGGTAATGCTTAGATACATTTTTTTTTTGTAACCATGAGAACCCGTTAATAATAACTCACGGTCCCACACTCCCACCAATACTGAGTTTATACTAAGCCATTATATGCCAACTTGCAGGGGATGAGCGGAAATGTCAAAACACAACCTAAACACCAGACAAGGCTGGGTGGGACGAGAGCGGCTATGTTTGTATATGGTATTATAACCTTAACCTAGACACCTAGTACAGATGTTAATGTTGGAAACTAATGGGCATTAACATTTTTTGTTTGTTGTTGACCGATTTGTGCGTGTTGATTTATGCAGTTATGGTAGGGCTTGAAAACATGGCATTCCTTTCGATGTCTGTCAGCTTGGTGACTTACTTCTTCGGTTATATGAATTTTAGTTTGACCAAGTCAGCCACAACGCTTACAAACTTCTTGGGCACTGCATATCTACTACCACTATTTGGAGGGTATATTTCTGACACCTATTTGTCGAGATTCAAGACTTGCATCCTATTCGCTTCTTTTGAAGTTGTGGTATGTTATATAAAACTCACCTAACACACTATGTAGTTAATTCAGTAAAATATCAAGACTGCAAAGCCTAACACATAAGCTACATTTACATGTGATACATTTTTAATGGATTTAAAATGATGTGACTAATGTGTAAACTCAGGGTTATGCACTCCTAGCAGTTCAAGCGCACTTCCAACAGTTAAGGCCGGTTCCGTGTAACGCTAGCCTAGGAAATCAATGTGAGCAAGCAGAAGGTGGGCAAGCGGCGATACTGTTCACGGGTTTGTATTTGGTTGCGTTCGGGACAAGTGGAATTAAAGCAGCCCTGCCTTCACTAGGAGCAGACCAATTTGATGAAAGTGACCCGAAAGGGGCAAAATCACTTGCAAGCTACTTTAACTGGCTTATGTTTAGCGTCACAACCGGGGCTGCATTTGGTGTCACGTTTTTAGTGTGGATCAGCTCCAACCAAGGATGGGATTGGGGGTTCGGTGTGGGTTCTGTTGCTGTCCTGGTATCGGCTCTTTTTCTACTTATGGGGAAATCCATGTATAGGAATTACGTACCTAAAGGAAGCCCGATTCTTAGAATTCTACAGGTATAATTAAAAAAGAGTAAAATGCCATTTTCGTCCCTGAGGTTTGGCCAGTTTTGCGACTTTTGTCCAAAGGTTTTTTGTTTTTCCACATCTGGATCCAAAACGTTTGAAATCTTGTCATTTCCATCCGGCTCGTTAACTCCATCCATTTTTCTCCGTTGAGTCGAGGATATTTTGTCAACTTAAATGGCAATTCGGTTTTTTCACTGTATGCACAAGCATTTGGCATAATGTACAAGTATTCAAAAGACCGAATTGCCCTTTAAGTTAATGAAAAAAATCAAAAATACCCCTGACTTAGCGGAGCAAAACGAGCCGGATGAAAATTGCAAGAATTCAAACCTTTTGGATCCAGATGCGAAAAAACAAACCTTTGGTCGAAAGTCGCAAAACTGACCAAACCTTAGGGATGAAAATGACATTTTATTCATTAAAAAATAACAAAAAAAAATTCACATTTAAAGATAAATCTTAACAAGATGCTTATTACCGGAAGCAGGTATTTGTGGTGGCAATTAAAAACCGAAATATACCAGTACCCGAGATGACAGAAGAGTTGCATGAGACATATGACAAAGAATCTGGAGTAACAACTGATATTCTACAAAGAACAGATAAACTCAGGTGTGTATTTCTAACTTTTAAACAGCAACGTTCCTCTTTATGTTTTATCGTGTGGCTGCTAACACTTACATTAATGTCAGATGTCTGGATAGGGCAGCGGTTGTTAGGAGCGAACTTGATGCATCTGAACTGCAGTCATCAGGATCATGGAAACTGTGTACAGTAACACAAGTTGAAGAAACAAAGATATTAATCCGCATGTTTCCGATTATACTAAGCACTATATTCATGAACACATGTTTGGCGCAACTACAAACTTTCACCATTCAACAAAGTACAACCATGGACAGGAACCTCCACGGTTTTACAGTTCCTGGTCCCTCAATTCCCGTAATTCCACTCGTGTTCATGTCTATTCTAATCCCACTTTACGATCGAATATTCGTGCCAGTCATGAGAAGGTTCACCGGGATTCCGACAGGAATCACACACCTCCAAAGGATCGGAGTCGGACTAGTTCTCTCCGCCATCTCAATGGCAGTAGCGGGAATCGTGGAAACCCACCGGAAATCAGTCGCTGTCGAGAATAATATGGTTGATTCCCCGGGACCACTGCCGTTAACGGTTTTCTGGCTAGGTTATCAATACGCTATTTTTGGGTTGGCTGATATGTTTACGTTGATAGGGCTGTTAGAGTTTTTCTACGAAGAGAGTTCATCGGGAATGAAGTCACTCGGCACCGCTATCGCATGGTGTTCAATGGCTTTTGGATACTACACGAGCTCGATAGTGGTGGAGGTAGTTAATAAAGTGAGTAACGGGTGGTTAGCTAGTAATAACTTGAATAGAGATAAGTTAAATTATTTTTATTGGTTATTAGCGGGTTTAAGTATAGTGAATTTAGGGGTTTATTTGATGTGTGCCTCTTGGTATAAATATAAGAAGGCGGGTATGAAGCAGATAGATGGAGGTAACAATGGTCATGTCACAAGTGAAGGAAAGATTCATATGTCTATTGCATAGGTTATTCACATGCTAGATATGTGTTCACAAGTGTGGGAAAACATAATGTAACCCTTTTCATAATATCTATAATTCTGTATTTTTTTTCTATGTATCATAAAAGCATGTAAAAACTAAATTATGAAGATGATGAAATTTTAGTGAAGATATGAATTGAATTGTGCTACAAAGGGGTGCAAAGGAGCCAAGCCCGAGCTCGACTGAGAGCTCGAGCTCGGCTCGTTTATCATCTCTTAATTAATATTTAAATAGAATTAATATAAATAATAGACTCGTTTAGGAATGCAAGCTCGGCTCGTAAACAAGTTTAAATAAGCTCGGCTCAGCTCGTTTACTAGACAACTTTAAAAAAGGGGTAAATTCTATTAAATATTAATAAAAACTAATATTACACTAAGGTTGGACGAGCCTGACGAGCTTCATATGCCAAACTCGAGCTCGGGCTCCATAAATAAACGGCTCGGGCTCGATAAGGCTCAGCTCGTTTCGAGCGTTTTCTCGAGCCGCTCGCGAGCCGCCTGGCTCGTTTGCACCCCTAGCTACAAACATGGAGAAATGCACTTTTGTATAGTACTAAATTTGAAATTTTGAATAATAAAGACAAAAGCATACCTGTATTGATCAGGAACTCAGAATCCCATCAGATCCAACACCTTTTGCGGCAAAAACATCTGAAATAAATTATAAAAAAAAAAAAAAAAACTGAATCTTTTTGGCTCTTCAATACTTATCTTCATTTTCTTTTTTTTTATCTCTATTAATGTACTTGAACTTGATTTACAAATCTGAAACTATAAACTTTATTTTTACAAGTAATCTGATGACGAAAGTTATTCCACGGCGCAAGAGCTTTCCGAGTAATACACATACAAGTTTCCTACCCATCTAGTGTAAGAGCCTCAGGAGCTACAAGGACCGACGGCAATTTAGTGAACGACATATTAGACATCAAGTTACTCCAATCGGATGAATCTTCTCCAACAAACGGTTTTATCTTCCTAATACTTAACGGCTTTAACCGCTTCTGTTCAATTCTCGCAACTACCTCAAACCATACATGCTCGACAGTAGGCCTTGTACGCCATTCCGCCATAGTAGCCCACCGTGTATCATTACTCCTAATATTCCTTTCTAGTTCCAACTGAAAACGAAACACAGTTGACGCTTCGATCTTTGCTTTAACTTTTGCCCCGTTAAATTTGTCGAACAAAAAGGTCTTCAATACTCTTTCACCCAGTCTTATCCACGACCTCAAGGATTCGACCGGACATTGTTGCGGTTTATGGGTACGTCTAGAGTAGCATTTATCCGGAAGCAACTCAATAACATTCTGTGATAGAATATTTGATGAAATGTATGCTCCGGGATTTCGACTCTTGAAGGCGACTACAGTTGCAGACCCAGAAATCCTTACTGGAAGTAACGGCACACACGTCAAAGATGGAAAGAGCCATAGGTTACATTGCTCCCTATGAGCAATGACATTTGCTTGTTGTCCGGTAACGGATGTTTGAGAAAGTGAGACTTCATGTGCATTCTTCACCTCTACTGTAATGTCTTCACCGACAAGTATCCGCTTCAGACCAGCGTGCGACGTGTTCCACTGAAACACACCGTCCAAACATATAATTACTTTAGCTAGAATAAGAGTAAATTGCATTTTAAGTCCTTTAAGTTTAAGCCAAATTGTAGGCGTTGTCCTTTAACTATTGAAATTACATTGAATGCCCTTTATGTTACTGTTGCTCATCAAGCGATGTCTTTTGTCCTAACCCAGTTATTTTTTTATGTTAACTCTTTAACACATGCCACTCAGATGAGGGCATAATGGTCATTTTCATTTATTATTATTATTTTTTTGTTAATATATACTATTTTTGTTTAATTTTGTTTTAGTTATTAAGTGAAAATGACTATTATGCCCTCATGTGAGTGACACATGTTAAAAGTTAACTGAAAAAAAAAACAGTTGCGTTAGGGCAAAAGGACACCGTTTGATGAGAAACAATAACATAAAGGACATCAAATGTAATTTCGTTAGTTAAAAGACAGAACCTGACATCAAATGTAATTTCGTTAGTTAAAAGACAGAACCTGCAATTTGGCTCAAACTTAAAGGACGTAAAATACTATTTACTCCTAGAATACTATACAAACTACAATAAACTTGCACAAAATTGAAATGCAAGCAAGTCTAGTACCATACCGGCATTACCAACGACATCTCATCATATCTGGAAACAAGCAACTCAACAGGTCCATCTATCCGAACCGAACCAAGAAGAGCTCTAGACGCCACTCGATTAGCCGAAACCTCAAACTCCTCTTCTCTGTCCTTCAATCTCTTCCACATTGAAACATTATCCCACGTATTAAACACATAATCCTTCTTGTTCGCCAACAGAAACTCAATCTCATACCTCTGCAATCTCCCATATTTCACTTTCCCAATCTCCAATTCCGAAACCTTAATTTCTTCCAACTTCCAATGTTCCCTATTACATACTAAAATGAGCTATTTATAAACAATTGTTCAATTAACACATTCAACACCAAATTTCCTGAAACTAATTCGATTTCAAATTCGTACCCAAATTGCGGATTGTCATTAAAGATTGCAGTTTTATGGAATTTTGGCAGAAGTTTCGACTTACGCGTTGTAGACCGAAATTAAACACCTTATTCATAGTTGTCAATAGCGATCAAAGTGATCGCTATGGCGCGCTATGTGGCGTATAGGTATAGTGTCGCTATTAGGGTTGTAACGATGGATAGCAAGAATAGTGACACCTTATCTTTTTTTAATATAAATAGCAATCAAATATAGCTATAAAATAGCTGGATTTTAGGTCTTTTGTTAAATATACATGTAAAATAGCACATACACCAGGGTATTTTGATATAATATACATATAATTTTTTTTTAAATTCTAGTGTATCGCTATTTATAAAATAGTCGTCTGCTATTTATCACTATTCGCTATGTAGTATACATGTACCTTATCACTATTTGTCGCTATTCGCCATTAACAACTATGAGTCCTTATTTTTTTAGGTTAATCAGTATTCTTGTTTTTATGTTTTTTTTTTCAGTCTGAGCTTTCTTGGCTTCCTTTCACTCTGACTGCGGGTGAGTGTCAGATTCCCGAGTCTCATTTAACAGGGGGAGGGGAAGGAAAATGAATTAAGAGAAGAAAGGAAGGAAAAGATGTGATTTTTTTCGTGTTCCCGAGTTTAAGGAAAAGAGAAGAAATCAAGCATTTTATGTGTTCACGAGTTAGGATGAAAAGAAAAGAAAGGAACAATTTTACCGTTATACCCTTAAACATAAAACATTTTAATTAGATATGAGGGTAATTTAGTAATTAATAAGATTTTCTCTCCTAATCTCTTCGATTTGGGAGGATAAATATTCGTACTCCTTCCCTCTCCCCTTCTATCCTTAAAAAATCTCAGGAACATGGTTTTTTCATATTTTCATCTCTTTTCCTTCCCCTCCCTGTTAAATGAGACTCGGGAACAGAGTTCGTTCTGACTGCGGGTGAGTATTAGACTATATTATTTAGGGTTTATTAGGATTCTTATTCTTACTTATATGTTTATTTTTTTCGGTCTGAGCTTCCGGCTTCCTTTCGCACTGACTGTGGGTGAGTATTAGACTATATTACTTAGGGTTTATTAGTATGAGCCCACGAGCCCGGTTTAGGTTTCTAGGTTTCTTATAATCTCTATATATTGTAACTATATTGTAAGGGCATGTTTGGATGGGCTTATTAGAGTTAAAAAGGACTTTTGGGAAAAGGACTTTTGGGAAAGGACTTTTTAAAAAAAGTGTTTGGATTAGCTTATTGGTGTAAAATGACTAAAATGGGCATTCTTTTAAATATAAGGGGGTAAAGAAGGGGTAATTTAGTAAATTCATTTTTGAAAAGTCACTTTTGGATCCAAAAGTCATGAAATCTTGGCTTTTCAAAATCTGATTTTCCTTCTTTGCAAAAAGCTATTTCCAAAAGTCCTTTTAGTCTATCCAAACACAAAAACAACTTATTGGCTTCTTGATAAGTCAATAAGCCAATAAGTTGTTTTGAGAAGCCCATCCAAACATGCCCTAACTGTAAAGACAACCTCAGTGATCAATATCAATTAGTATTACTAATATCTAATAATTTGCAGATTATATAGCTTCAAATAATAATAACAATAAAAGAGATAAATTTGAATCGAATCTATTACCTTTAAGAACAGAGAGGGTTGGGGGCGAAATTCTTCGCTGATTTTGGGGAAGATGAAGTGAGAAAGATTGAATCTTGGAGAAGCGATTGCGTGTGAAAAGAACAAGAGGAAGAGATTGAATCTAACGATTATTGTCATTATTGACTGAATGAATTTGTGTATTTTGCTGATGTATCAACAAGACAACCAACTTTTGAAGTGGAAGCTGTTTTCTCACCTTTCTAGATCTGGTTAGGGCTCACAATGATGATTGTACTTGGTTTAGGAGGTTAAGTACACCTAGAGATCAACAACAACTATATAAATCTCACAAATAGCAAAGCTACTTATAGGGCAAAGCTACTTATAGGGTCTGAGGAGAGTGGGATGTGGACAGACCTTGCCTCTATTCCTAGGGATAGAGAGGCTGCTTCCAGAGAGACCCTCGGCTCCAAAACGAACATCATACCAACACACCAAGTCAAAGAACATAGAAATAAGAAGTCAGCAATACCAAGAAAGTTATCAGAGTGACACAATATAATGTAAATCATGTATAATATCATACAACATTTGGGCATGAACACAGGAATGCAATCACCGGTAAGGTTACTTAAAGAATAAGAAAACCTACGTCCCTGAAATACACCTAAGACCTTTCTGCAATATCCCCTAAAAGTCCTTAACCCTAATCCTACGTCTCCACGCAGTCCTATCTTGGACCATGTCCTCAGAAAGATGCAACTCTAGTAAATCATGCCTAATTTGCTCATCCCATGTCAGTTTGGGTCTGCCTCTTCCTCTCCTCCCCTCCACAGTAAGAGTTTCCACTACTCTAACGGTGTGTTCCCGAGTTAAAAATCCCTCCCCTTCCCTCCCCTCCCCTCCCCTCCATGTCTTTCCAAATTGGAAAGACTATTTTCAGGCAAAAAAAAACCCCATTTTCCCTCCCCTCCCCTCCCCTCCCCCTGTTAAGTGGATCTCTGGAACAAAGCCGTCGTTTGTCTTCGCTTCATATGCCCAAACCATCTCAATCTCCCCTCCTTAATCTTATCTGATATACTAACTACCCCTAATCTTTTCCTAAAAACCTCATTTCTTATACGATCTAACCTCGTGTGACCACACATCCACCTCAGCATCCTCATCACCTAGACAAGGTACATATTTTTTAGCATTCGATCCTAGCGCTACAAACGAATTAAACCTTTAACGAACAGCTCGTGAATCATTCAGTGAGAATTTCGTTTGTGTTTGTTCGTTTATTATACAAACGAACACGGACAAGAATTCTATTCGTTTAGTTAAATGAATAAACATGAACAGTGACCACGTCCGTTCATTTATGTTTGTGAATGTTCAGTAAAGTGTTCGTTTGTGTTGGCTAGTTCATTAGTGTTTTTAGTTTTTAATTTTTATTTAAATATTTCAAAATTTCGACAAATAAAATACTTAATAAGTGTCATGTATATTGTTCATGAACGCTTGTTTGTTTCCATTTTCGTTCATAAACATTAGTTTGTGTTTATCAGCATTCATTTTCGTTCGTTGCCTAAAATTAACATACAAACACAAAAGAACACGAATAAGTTCGTTTCCTTAACAAACTAACAGGAACATAAAATCTCGTTCAATAAGTGTTCATAAACAGTTTGTAAAAACATATATTTCTTAACAGACGAACACGAACAAGTCACAAGAGGGCTAGGCCCATTCATACAACTCAATAATATACAAAGATATATATTTTGTAAAATGTATAATAACAACTCAAGATATTATACATCTAAAACACAGTCAATACACAATAATTCCATATAACTTAATACACATTCAAGATGGAAAACTTGTACATAGTTATCATAAGCCTAGGTGGTTAACATATTTAGGACACTTGTAGGTTACGTTGCGAGACAAGAGAATCACTAGTGAATTTACTACACTTACGGAACATAATTCAGTGAGTTCATGTCCCCTCTTTTAAAATGTTTTCTAGTTTTTTTAAGTTTTTGGGGAAAATACATGTACAAATGGTATGATAAGCTAGGGAATTGAACAACTAGATCATGTGCGAATATGGTTGTACTTAAGCACCATTAATCATGTTTAGATCGAGGAACGGAAATGGGTAGATCTATTGGGTTTCGGCGAGCCCCACTCTTAGTCCATGGGACCCACACGGAAGAGTGCTTTTGTGTCCCAGTCGAGGGTCGATACAAAAATCGTCAAGGTTTGGATTGCTTCCTATGTCGTCACACATATCAATGTCCTTGCAAAACATTAATGATCAACGATTTCATACCGGTTTTTATACACATACATCTTATTTTTCAAATATTCATTTGATACAAATCATCTACATGAATTCACCAACTTTGTTAATGTTTTTCAACTTACATGTATTTCAGGAAATTAGTCGAACTTTTGCAGGGATTTTGCATCAAGTTTTCAAGTGTTAGAACTCCATGCCACACTTTGAAGGATTTGCTCAATCCTGCCTCATTGCGATGCTATAGGGAACAAAACCTTGAACTTTAAAACTTTGAATTATGTTGTATGACAATTTAAAAACTCATTTTCTTTTGAATTATTCTAAACGATATTGTTAACTCTTGGTTGTGTTTTGGAACTTATAGCAATAGCATTGGAGTTTGTTTTATTCATATAGTATGTTTACTTTATCGTATGCAATAAGAATCAGTCATGATCACACATCCGCCAATGAGCGGGTGTGATAATAAGAAAAGTTAACTCACTATTGAGAGAAAGTATTGTGAGAACTTTAGAAGTCATAGTACATTGATGGACAGGTGGGAAAAATGGGATACATCATGTTCTTCCTTATACTGTCGCTTTATGAGAAAGAAAATAATTTTCTCCCATTTAAATTTAAAGTTGAAGGTAGGACTCCTATTTTCCAACTAAACTTCCCTACACTTTTCTTATAAGGCCCGTAACTCGGGAACCACACCAGTTGGATCATAAAATCATTAAATAGGTCGTAAACCGAGGATTAAATAACAATGGCAGCGGAACTCATCAAAATAATTAAAATCGAGTCTTAAAAAATGTCAAGTAAGGATAATCTACTAGGGTCGCTAGGATGCCAATATTTTCTCTTCTCTGGGTAGGCTTGAATCCATGCTAAGGCCGGAGGGTGTGGGGGCGCCACCCTCGC
Organism: Helianthus tuberosus; assembly: GCA_030545235.1. NCBI lineage: Eukaryota > Viridiplantae > Streptophyta > Magnoliopsida > Asterales > Asteraceae > Helianthus > Helianthus tuberosus. The sequence goes on along the minus strand of CM060443.1, from coordinate 34,506,341 downwards.
CAGCTGGACACCTATAGCGCCCCACCCCCGCCATCGTCCACACCCCCGGCGCTATGCCGGGGCGCCATTGAACCTCCTCCACCATGGTAACGCCAGAATTTAAGGGTTCAGGTGGGGCCCACAAGTTTTAAACCAATGAAATTTTTTTTAATTTTGTCTAATTGGGGCTCCATCCACACCATGTAAATTAAAGGGGGCTCCATAGGTGAGGTGGGTCCTAGGTGGCGCTGATGTGGACTTGATAAAGCCCCATGGGGCTCCAACCACACCCTATAGCCTAAGGATCACTACTCAAACATCAGCTTTCTTTTTACTTGACATATATGCTAAAAAGTTAGCTACACTAAATGAGTTATAGTTTTTTACAAACAAGAAGATAACATTTTACAAAATGTTTAGCATTTTCATCAAAACGCGTTTTGAAGTCAAACATACATGTCGACTATAATCATAGGTAGTCAAATAAACATTATCCATCAAATCATATTGTAACATCTATCATGTACGTTAGTCGCGAACCCCAACATATGATGAACATAAATAAAACTGCCTGGGCATTGTCAGCCAGGCTTACACCGGTATAAGGCTTCGTCCCTGCTACGTTGTTGCGCTCACGGGTTATAACATCAATAAGTTTCTGTTAATTCCTTAATTCATTGATCGTACGATCGTCAACACAAGATTGTAAATCAATAGACCTTTTTAACTTCAATTAAACATCAATTAACTATCTTTATATCAAACAACGTAATACATGTGTCAGCAATCAATCAATTATTTAAAAGTCACGTGGTGTTCATTAAGTACTTTAGTTCATAAATTGGTTAAGATTGCATGCATGCCAGCCTAAAGGTTTAAAAGTGTAAAATGACCATCTAGAACTCACCTGATTGTTGTTAACAACTGAGTGCTATCATGTCTAAAGTAACTCGAAAGTTACTTAATCTGCACAAGAAAATCTTACAACTTTCTAATACTAACACAAGAGTTTCACCGTCAGTGTCGCCCAACATATCGCCATCGGCAGTGTCACCCATAGTGTCACTGGTAGTGCCACCCGATAGTGTCGCTAAACAGTGTCGGGCGTGATAAGGTCGACCCCATGTAGTCTGGATGTCCACTAGGGGGCTCTTGGCAGTGTCGCCAACGAGTGTCGCTGTTGACAAAGCTGATCAACACATTGTTGCCTAACTTGCATTAGGACTTAACATCAACTTTTTTCGCTCCCAAGTGTCGCCAGATTCATCCTCAGTGTCACCAGATCCATCATTAGTGTCACCGGATTCATCATCAGTGTGGGCCACCTTCAACACCAGTATCGCCAAATTCATCACCTTTAACTAACTAGATCTGTTTTTTTCCCTAAATCCCAACTTTTTACATCCAAAACGTTTATTTAACTTCCATGCAACGTAATATATGATCCATTACCCTTATAACACGTACAAATCTCACATTTTTTTATGAAAACCCAAGTTTCACCCTAAGAACCCAAAAAACCATAAAACTTCAAATTTGGATTGATTCGCTCCTGGATTTTCGTACGAACAGTGGCGAAACTTGACCCGAATGACCGGGGGGGTCGAAAACGTATATACCCAAAATTTTCTATAGAACCGGGGGTCGAAAACGTATATACCCAAAAATTTCTATACGAAAACTACATATATATAACACTACTGAACGAAAAGTTCGGGGGTCAGACGCCCCCTCCTGCCCCTTCTATACTTCGCCCCTGCGTACGAATCGCTGCTAAGATGATTAGAGAACAAGGAGAAACATATTCCAAGCTTCAAATCATGAATTCCGTGAACTTTAATTCTTGGTCTTTACTTTCTCCGCTCTAAAGCCCACTTTCTCTCTCTAACTTGTGAATAGATTTTGTGCAAATGATGACCAAATCGTGATTAGGGATTCATTCTTTCTTTTATATAGTAAGGGTTTAAGACCTAAGGCCCATCATACCCTTCCATTTTGGGTCTAATTCTTCCATGAACTTAAAACCCATTTTCTTAAACCTACTTTATTTATCATAAGAAACTTCAAATAAAATACAAAATTTCAGGATGTTGCATTTCTAAATATAATATGTTAAAATACAAAATATCAGGATGTTACATTTCTACTAAGTAATATGTTGTTAATTGATGCCTCAAGTGTGGCGTGTACATGATGTGTGTGAGAGAGTTATTGACTTATTGTGCCAATCACTAAATATCTAAGAACCAATTTATTCACACGTATTCACTAACTAATGCACGATAACATTCTGAATTTCTAATGGATATGCAAATCGATTAAATTATACGATTCAACAAGAGTGCATTCACCAGTGATATGACCTTCAGTGGCGGAACCAGATCGATATAGTTAGGGGGTCATCATAAGCTTATATTCTATACTGGTTCAAATTAGGGGGTCCATCTCTAAGTTTGTTCTTCAAAAACTCAAAAATTATAAATAAAATTCAAAAAGTTCCGGTGACCGGAGGGTCAACGGACCCTCCTGATCCCCTCTGGTTCCGCCCATGTGAGCTATTAATAAAACGATTAATGATGGTTCTCTTTTCATTGATGATATCATATGTTAATAATAATAATAAAATGATTAATGACAGTTATATACATGTGTTTGTGGTTTTAACTGAGGACCACAAGTACATAAAAATCATTTTATTCACCCGTGAACACAATATTTTTTGAACATTATTCCGTTTCGTGCAACTCTCTAATTGATTCTATATTAAAATCTTGAGTAAATTGTCATTTTCGTCCCTGAGGTTTGGGCATATTTGCCATTTTCGTCCAAAATGACACTTTTGTACCATTTTGCCCCCCACATTTGGCATTTTTTGCCATTTTCATCCAAATGCCTAACCAAGTTACTTTATATTTGTCTGATGTGGTAATTTTGAAAATTTTAAAATATAAGGGGGTAACTTGCAATTTTTGTGTTATAGATATATCACAGCACATACATACAACACATACATACATACTGCACTCATCTCCCACCCTCAACAAACGCCGCCACCACCACGACCATCAACAACCTGCAACTCTGGCACCATCTCCGGCACAACCTGCAACTCCGGCACAACCATCGCAAATCCGACCCATCTCTCTCTCTTCTCTCTCTCTCTCTTCTGCGATCGTGAAGGGTAATGGCAGATGATGAGTCGTCGGCCACCACCACCACTCTCTCTCTTTCTCACCGTTTTTCTCTCTCACTATGGCAGCCGGATGTTTCTAATCTAGGGTTTCGCTCAGATCTAATGAAAATGATGCTAATGGCGGTTGCTGGTGGAGTTGGTTGGTGGTTGTTGAGTGACGAACGGCGGTACAGATGACGTGATTGAGAGCTAGATCGTTTTTTAACCAGAGAGTTGGTGAATTTAACGGTGACGGGTGGTTAGGGTTTCGATTTTCAATTGAACAAGATGACATTGGATCGGGTTGTTGATGTTGATTCATCGTATGGTCAAAGGTCGAGCTTTTTGTTGAATGATAGACCTCCTGTGGATGATGCTGATGATGATGATGATGATGATGTTAATCCGTCAGTTTCTGCTCAAGGATCTGTTTTGGGTTCGTGGGGGAATAAGAAATGGGGTGATACTGCTTCTTATTTTGCTAAAAAGGTAAATCTGGTATTCAAGTTACTTTTTTGTTGTTTGAATGTACGATGAGTTCAGATATATGAATCGATCAGTTAGACTTTCTTGATGTATTTTGCAAAATGTCTGTTATTGAAATGCTTATGTGTATACAGATTTGCACTTGTTGCAGAATTTGTTGAGATTGTTGTATGATGTTTGCTAGATTTGATTGAATCAATGGTTGGGGATTATGGTGGTGGTTGGGGAGAGAGAGAGAGAGAGTAAAGAGAGAATAAGAGATATGAAGGTGGTTGTAGAGGTGGTGGGGATTGGTGGCAGAGGTGGTGGGGAATGGTGGTGGTGGTGATGGTGGATGAGAGAAGAGAGAGAAAGATGAGAGAGAGAGAGATAGAGAGAGAGAGAGAGGACTGATGAAACTCTATAAATTAAAAAATACTGATTCACTCTATAAATTAAAAAATTTATTAAAAAAACATTATAAATTAAAGAGTAAACATTACAAGTTACCCCCTTATCATTAACAAATTTCAAAAATGCCCCAATTTGACGTTATTAAGTGACTAGGTTAGGCATTTGGACGAAAATGGCAAAAAGTTACAAACGTGAGGGGCAAAATGGTACCAAAGTGTCATTTTGGACGAAAATGGTAAACGTGCCCAAACCTCAGGGGCGAAAATGGCAATTTACTCTAAAATCTTTAGAGCATTTATATTGTAATGAGATTGTTTGCGTATACCGGTGTCAATAACATGTGAACTTAAGCTATGCAGTGTGGCAAAGCGCCACCCACCACATCACCAACGCCCCCTACACCACCGTAGGGTTGCCCGTCGTCGCCGAGATGTGGGTTCAAATCTTGCTCGGGCCCTCTTTCCCCTCCCCACCCTTCCTTTTTTTCATGTTTTAACTTTATATTTTTTATTTTAGTTTTTATTTTATTATTTAACTTAGATTTAAACAAACAGATTTTAATATTTTTGAAATGTTTTTTTTTTTCGTTTTTTATCGAACTAGAATTCATAAGAAACCAATGCACCGAACACATTTTTGGCATATTACTACTATATATTTCGCGTTTTCTCTTTTGTTTGCTATAACGAGCTAAATACATAAAAACCAACCGAGTTTTTACGAGTCGCAACACGTAAAATTATTCCACCAATCATTTACAACAAATGAATTGATCAAGTAAATACTTGTTAAATGAGTTGTTCTCAATTAATTTTGCACATGATTATGTATCATTTTAGATGAACGTCCCTTGAGGAATCACGTGTTCTATCTAATTCAAGTTTCTATATATGATGGAGAAAGATATCTAAACATTAGTCAGAACTTTGAATATGTTAATTCATCTTTTTTTCATTGCAATTAGTATCGATCAATTTTTGGGATCGATTATAGTTTTGTTTTACATCTGATGGATGGATGAAAGTTGTAAAAATAGCTAACAAGTATGAATTGGTAGTCATCCACCACGTACATACATAGAAGAAAACCTCCGAATAAGTTTAATAATATACATTTTATAACATATTGAAAAACTATATATAACTAGTGGACGAAACTCCCGTTGCGGTTAGGGTGTTAAAATTTGTAACGTAAGATTTCGATGATTTATACATTTGTGTTAACACCACGAAAAAAAATCACGTCTGGTATTAACCCCGAGAAACAAATCATGTTTAAACGTTTATAAAAAGAAGCACGTTATTACAATGTAACTCTGAAATTAAAACATCATTTAAAGGTTGTAAAAGTGGAAAAATAAAGTAAGCAAAAAGAAACCTTAAGCAACTTTAAGGACTTATACATCTGTATTTCAATGATTTTTACATTATTACGTACAACTGGATTTTAAATAAAAATTTACACCGAGACATAGATAAAATAAAGACGCCTCAACAATATATTCGAAATTTTATAAAACTATCACATATTAAAAGTTATAAAAGAAAAGCAAAAAAAGGCTACTCGTGTTTACGTCAATCGAAAACCATAAAAAACGAATAGTGTTGCCTGTTCCAATAATATCAAAACAAGTATCGATTTTGTTCAGTTGCAATCGGTTTGATTCGTCACGGTTCTGACACTCGTATAACTTACTACACCAAAAAAATATTCTATTTTGAATACAACTTCATTTTCAACAAATTTATACCGAAATGCTGAGAACAAAGAATAATCATACCTGCATTTTCATTTTTTTTTCTTTTAAATTCATGAATGCAAATTATTAGAAAATAATCAAACCAAATGATAAATTAATGAGGTAACGACATGTTATTACTAGCGACAATGAAAATTAGAAAAAAAACACATACAACGCCGACATTTACAATTTAATATACTGGGAAGCTTTAAATGAGAATGCTAAATATTGTGAGAATCGTAAGAATGAATAAAAAAACCGCGACAACGTGATAAAAACAATGCAAATTCAATTTTTTTACACTTATCATTATTATTTATTATTCGAATACAATGTTAGAAATTCAATTTATATGTTTAAATTTACGTAAATTCGTAAGTAAAGAAAATTTACATCTGTAATTGTCATTTACACATGTGTAAATTTGTTATATTTACACATGTGTAAAAAAATCATATAAGATTAATTTTGAGAGAAAAATGAATTATTTGATGTTGTATTTTTTTTTTTTTTTGATATTGTATTTTGATTACATTGAAGTTTCTATTAAAAAAATTGGTTTTGATTGATTTTTTCGTTAATTCTCACGATTCTCATAATATTTAGTGTTTTTAAGATAACACTCCTCTTTTATATTTTTTGTCTAAATAAAAAGTTGGTGCTTTGATACATAACTCAATCCAACAAATGATTTTAGCGCAAATACAAAACCCAAGCAACACCCTAAAATAGTGGTGCATAAATCGGGTTTTTTTTTTAAAAACCGGGTTTCGGGTATGATCGGGTTTTACAAAATCGGGTTTTTTTAAAAAACCGGGTCGGGTCCGGGTCCGGGTTCTCTACCAAAAATGTATACCCTATATACCCGGGTTCGGGTAGGGTTTGGGTCGGGTTTTATAAAACCCGGGTATTATAATACCCTATTTCCGGGTTCGGGTCCGGTTCGGGTATTCATCGGGTAGGGTTCGGGTATGCATCGGGTTGGGAAAAAAGCCGCACCGGGTATTAAAAAAACCCGACTGGAACTATGCTTATAAAATGTATCAAACATAACTCTCACACATAGACATCAAATCTATTGATAAACAGAGGCACAATTTATAAACAGAGGCACAATTTATAGTTCTTCATGTGGTTATTCTTGAACTTTATAAACAGAGGCACAATTTATTAAATACAAAAAACTAATAATGATATTAAACAAACAAAGAAAATAGAAGGGCCAACATATATTGGCATATTTGTTTCCACTTGTAATGAAATATACTAAATAATTAAGTAGCGGTGGCAAATATCATTAGAAATCTAATAATTAAACAAGATTACATCATAGTGCATACATAATTTTGTTAAATCATAAGAACTAGAAGTCTTAATGCATACATAATTAAACAAGATTACATCAAAATCGGGTTTTTTAAAAACCGGTTCCGGGTATTTATAAAACCCGGTTCCGGGTTCGGGTTCGGGTATTTATAAAACCGGGTTTCGGGTATAAACTAGGTATAAAAAAACCGGTTTTCGGGTTCGGGTTTTAGATCAAATATGCATACCCAGTCCCTACCCTACGGCGTGGGCTCAAACTTAAATAAAGTAATGGAACATTGGACCCAATGACTGACTTTCCTCTTTTTCTAATCTTAATTACTTGGGCTTGTAATAATATGACCTGGGCTCAAACTTAATTAAAGTACTGGAACAGTGGACCCAATGACTGATTTTCCTCATTTTCTAATCTTAATTTGACTTTTCTCTGATAATTTTTATTTGTTTAACTTAAAAAAAACTCTATACGCAATTGTATCTATTTATTTTTCTCAACATTTCGCTATAAATTCTATTGAAAACAAATCTGTATTCAAACTAGAGTGTATTTTCGGTATCTTAAGCTATATATCATGTCGTACCGTTAACATGACAAACCAAACCGAAACGATACTGATTAAACAACATTTGTACCAATACTAGTATTATTGGAGTCGGTATAAGTATTCGTTTTTATGATTTTCGATTGATGAAAAGCATAATTTTATTTTTTTGGGTTACATCGACAACTTTTTTTTTTAACAAAACCATTGTTAATAATTATTTTTGTAGCGTAAACTATTAAGAGTAAAAGTACCGCAACGAATCAAACGGGTACTGACCAAACAATATCAATAATATCGAAATCGGTATTGATGTTAGTTTTTAGGTTTTCGATCGCGTAAAACACGTGTCGCTATCATTTTGGGCATACCACAAATTTACCTTTTGGATTACTTGAGACAATTTTTTAATTAAGCCATTGTAATATCTTGTATTTTGTAACGCACATAGTTTTTACTGAACTGATATTTGGGTTACATGGGACAGTTTTTGTGAATAAAACTTTGTAAATACAATTTTTTATTCCACATATTTTTTTAGCGAACCAATACCCCGCTCAAATATCGATACCAATATCAGGTATTCATATTTATGTTTTTGGTTTGGATACGATTCGGTAGGGATGGCAAAAATACCCAAGCCCGACGGGTATACCCGAAACCCGAACATTTGGGACGGGTATTGTGTCGGGTATGGGTATTGAATTTTTTTTCGTGGGTGTGGGTTAAGATGATACCCGACCCGATTACCCAAAACTATTTACCCGTTTACCCGAAATATATACCCGAAAAATTTTAAGTTTTATATTTATTTTCCTTTAGCTATTGTTTAGTAAAGTTTCATTCTTGTAGCTTTATTATTTGAAAAATAAACTGTTCATTTGAAATTTATATTTTGATGACATTATTCATATTTATATGCTTTGAAATAGAAAATTATATTTGAGATTAATATTATAATGTAGGTTCAGATTCCTATAAAAAATGTGAAGTTTGTGAGAAGCGTGAGAAATATTATAGAGACGACACGTGGCATTATTTAATTTTATAGATTAATGATAATAAGGTAATTAACTTCAAAAAACAATTTAATTATAAAATAGATAGTAACCACTTTAGGGGTTATTTTAAAGATAAATTTTCTGGAATGATTGTAACCGTTTTAGGAGTTATTTTGCAAGTATATAACACCAAACAGATTTCAAAAACACCACGACTGGAATCGTAATACAGTCATGGTGTTTTAACATCTGGAATGATTGTATTGCTATTCAAGTCATGATGTTTTAACACCATCTGGGGATGATTGTATTGCTATTCTAGATATTAAACCACCATGACTTGAATAACAATACAATCATTGCAGATGTTAAAACATCATGAACTGAATCACAATACGATGTTTCCAGATGGTTATAAAACATCACCATTGAATTACAATACAATTAAAACATCATTGTATGAACGTAGACAAAACACCGTGGACATCCGATCGAAACATAATCTTTTTCTCTATATAATTATACCAATATGGTACTCATATTAAAGATTAAAAACGCTCTTTATTATGGTGTTATATTTAAAAAAATTTATGTATAAAAAGTTATGGACGTTTAAAAAAGAACGGGGGGAACTTGCATGTGCATTGCATATGAGTTCCTGAATTTAAAACATGCTAAATTTACTTTTATACCCTTAATCTAAAAACGTAATTAGTTGAATGGTAAACACTATTTACAATTTTGCCATTATGATGTCAACCATTAGATTCTAGATCCAAGGATATAGATTCCTTCCTACATTTCTCACAAAACACACTTTTTTTACAATAACCTCACTCTTATAATATATATAGGGTCAGGATTTAGAGAAAACGATGAAAAGTGTGAGAACGGTGAGAACACTTATGGATCGTCCGATCAAAACAATCTATGGACTAGATTGGTGCGGTGGCGTTTTCATAAATAACATCAATTTTATTACGTGGACGCGCTTCATTAAGGGTAAAAGAGTCTTTTGACTTCTCCACACAAAGCGTCATCTCATGAAATAAAACGCCATACAATAGCACACACCATCCTAATATAAAAACGCCATTAGATATAAAACACCAAACTTAATTATAATAAAATCCCGCCTAAAAAAACCGCCAAAAACATCCTATATATATAACATCTTAGACCTTCAATTAAAAACAAACAAAACCCCAAACGCCATATATATATATATAAATGAGATGTATTTGGGCCATGTGGCATGTGATTTTGGACATTTTTGATGATGTGGCAACCTATTGTGGAGGTGGATTGTGAGTTTAGGAGGGAATTGAGAATAGAATTCTAAATTCACAAAGAATGCCTCATTGGACGCGGGATCCGTTTGTTATTCGGGTCGAAATCCTGAATTCGGGTCAAGCGTGACGGATAGTACATATTTCCTTTTTTTTCTCATTCTTCTTGCACACACTTTACAAACCCTAAAAAAACTAAGTTGCAGCCTCTCTCCTATCGCCACCACCAAGATCCTCAGTTCCAAACCCTAGCCAAACCTCTGCAACATCATCTTCTTCACACAAATCAATCATATTAACCAATCAAAGGTATGTTTCTATGTTTTTGATTTTATTGTTTCTGATTTCTTTGTTTTATGATTGTAATCTACACAATCGATCCTAAATTTGCTTTATTTATGTTATTCAATTCTATAGAAACTTGATTTTATAAAGATTGCTTCGAATGCTATTAACTTCTTCTTTGTCCTAAACTTTGTAGATCTGATCATAAAAATTGAAGGTATGTTGTTTTAATTTGTTGTTTATCTACTGTGTATCTTTAATCAAGCGATTGAACATTTATCTTTTTTTTTTGCAAACAAAATCAAGATCAGAGGTTTTGTTATCATCATCTACTACATTCTCCGATTTATGTAGTGTCTATGAACGTTAATCATCTCTTTGACATTTATCAAAGTTACTGATTTTTGTTGATTTTGTTTTTCATGTGGAACCCTAAATCTTGGATAAAATCGGACTCCGATCATTCGTCAAACAACAGAGGTTAGTTAAATGTTATAGTTGTTTTCTCTTTTTTAAGTTTGTGTAGGTTTGATTTTATCCTTTCTGTTCGGTATTTTTTTTTCAAAAATTAATAACATATGTTCTGAATGTTTTATGGTTTGTTTTTCTCATGGAAAACCCTCAATCTTTTGTGACAACCGGACTCGAATTGTCCGTCGACCAAAACAAGTTAGTTCAGTTTTGTTGGTGTTGTTTGTTTTTTGATATGTATAGTCTTTTTTTTTTCTTTTTTTTTTTTTCTTTAGGCGTTAATTTGAAATTTTATGTGATTATCTTTTGAATTTCTTATGGTTTGTTTTGTGAGTTATAATTTTTTGTATTTAGTTATAATTTTTGTATTTAGTTAGTTGTTAATTCTTTAAAGATGTCTTTAATTTCTTTTTAAAGTTGTTTTTGTTTCTATAAATAGATTAGTGTTGTTAAAGATGATTTTTGTATTGGAAATTATGATTCGGTTTCTGTAAATAGACTTTGTTTCTATAAATAGATTACCGTTATATTTTTTTAAAACAATGGTTACTTCCTTTGCAGTTATGGATCATGAAAACAACGCTCCTTCGTTGTTAAAGTTGATTGAGGACTATGATCCTATATTTTTGTTATGTGTCACACCCCGACCGCGTAAAACAACAAACCGCGGCGGAATCGTCGGGGAGTGTCGTAACAGAATCATTGTTTCATAACACATGGAAATTAAAGTTTTGTTTTATTGAATTAAAAGAGGTTACAATGTCTTAAAACAAAGATACATAACATAATTAACTAGTCTTGCATCTTTTATTGTCACTAAGGCCCAAGTCCGCCTAAGTGAATCTTGATCAATCCTAAGCATTAGTTCCTGAAAACACATGTGAAAATAGGTACGCCAGCATAAAAATGCCTGTGAGATACATAGGTTTTAGAGTTAATTACATAGTTAGTCCCTGTGGTTTGCACAAAGTAACATACTTAGGTACTAATAGTTTAAAATAACATTCTAGGGTATTAACTTTTCATTTTGTAACGTTTGGGGGTATTAAGCTTATTTGTAGGCTTAAAATCACATTCTGTTAGTACCTAAGTATGTTATTTTGTGCAAACCACAGGGACTACCTATGTTATTACCTTAGAAGTTAATACCTCCAAACGTTATAAAATGAAAAGTTAATACCCTAGAAGGTGATTTTAAACTATTAGTACCTAAGTATGTTATTTTGTGTAAACCACAGGGACTAACTATGTAATTAACTCTAGGTTTTATTAAAATAGAATTCATGACTTGTAAGTTTAAAGAAAATGTTTAACAAAAGTAGTCATGAACCTTAAAATATTTTCTTTTAGAAATCAAACGAAAATCGATAAGAAATTTGATGATATAAAAGAATAATGCATAATGAAATGAATAACCAAATAAAAATGAGTTTGTATAAAATATGTTGTTTGTAAAACAATGTTTTGTAAAGATATGTTATTTGTGTAAAATGTAATAGGTCAAAATTGAAATGGTTTAAATAACGCTACGATATGTAATATCATAAAAGCACTTATATATAGGAAGTACCAGCGGTGTATCCACCATGCTTTTATCATATTACACATGCCTCGTTATTTAAATCACTTACCCAAACAAACCACCAAAATGTATTGTTTAAACCAATGTCAAAATGTTTATGTGTAAGCAATGTCAAATGCCAAATGTGAATCATGTTCATGTATGACCAAATGTAATGTATAGTGAATAAAATCATTTACTAAATAAAAGCATTTACTCAACCCTATATGAAAGAAATGTACAAAACAATGTATTTGATAAATCAAAAGTTATGTTTTGTAAAATGCATGCTTTATTGATACAAACATCTATGCGGTAATGTTCTAACGTCTACATTCAAGCCTTGAGACTGTAAGATAAACCCTAGAACAAGTCAGAGGTCTACCAAAAATGAATTCGGATTCGGTCATTCCTTCCACCCAAACAAACCTAGAATTTCAGGAATGGGAGTTGTCAAGTCCTATGGTACCACTCCCTACTACCGAGCGGCATGATCGGTGTTAATGAATGTATTAGTTTCGTTAAACAAACTAAATGTTATACCAAGTGTAAGCATGTTATATGAAAATAATGTACTAAATATACTAAGTGAACATACAAAGTAGAAATGTAAAACAATGTGTCCATATGCTGATTGAACATATGCAACAAAAATGCAATGAAAATCAATGTGTCCATATGCTGAGTGAACATATGCAACAAAAGTATTTATGAAAATCAATGTGCTAGCATGCTAAGTGAACATACATAGCAAAACATAATGAAATCATGTACTATATGTGTACTAATGAACATAGCAAGTATATGTTATAAAAGCATGAAAAAACGAAAGTAACAAGTAGGCACATGTGTTTCACCCCAAAATGTTTGAAAACGTAAAAGAGGGGACTATGTACTCACTTGAGGATGCTTAGAAGTCTTGAATAACAACCAAGCAAATCTAGAGTGATCACGGAAATCAAACGACACCTAATATAAGTAACTATATTAATAAACCGGACCTAAATCGGAAGATCGGATAGAATGAGGTTTCGTAAGCCAAATGAGTGTTGGAACTCATATGATATGGTTTAACAAAGCCTACATTCTAAAACGAAACCTATCCTAAGTGCTTATGACCCATTACGACTCGTTTAGGTAGCTTACGCTACTTTAACGCGTCGTTCGCGTAAAACACGTTCGGACCGCCTAACTAGTCCTATGACAAGTATTATATGCCTTAACATGTCTAATAATGTTACCTAATTAGTTTAGATGTCAAAATTTAGGTTACATATGCTTAAAATGAATTTATGCGTAAAAAGGGTATTTTGGTCATTTTTCCTAAGGCATATAAATTACCTATCATACAACTAACTAAATGAAGTGACCATAAGGTATAACCTCGGAAGGTTATTCCCTATACAACTATGGTCACAAAGTATGTTTGGTCGGATCCTAATGATCAACCAAACGGGTCGGGTTCGAAAGTCTTTTATCGGTTGTTTAGATCGCTTATCTTACGACCCTATAATCACTAAACCTAAAGTGACGAGTTAAACATGTTAAAATATGTTTAACGAAGTTAGAAAACAAGTTTGATATCAAAACAAAGGGTTTTGAAAAACCAAGAACCAAAGCCAACTTAGAGCAGAAATGGTATTGAAAAACCAAGAACCAAAGCCAGAAACCAGCTGCTGATTGCAGAAACTGGTTTTTGCAGATCTGGGAAGCTCTCACCCCCCGCGTAAGATTCAAGGAAGTCTTACGCGCTCCGTGTAACCCATCTTTGGCTGAAAGTCAGAAATGGCCCCTGAATGTGTAAAACTTGTTTTTCGATGCATTTTTGACACGTTTATGCCCCGTTAACCTCATTTCAAGGCTCTATAATGAAGTTAAAGTATAGGGAACTTAACATATGCTCAAAAATATCTCGGATGTCGGTTCGTTTGGTCGTACGGTTGCGTTGTTCGGTTAATTACGACGAAACATGAACGGACGCGAAAAACGATCCAAATTACGCGACGAATGGAATTTTATCATGCCAATTACTAAAATAAAATATTTTAAAGATTACATAAATTTTTGGATGTCCGGATATATTCAGAATGTAAGATATGCGCGAAAATGCAAACTTATGCACTTTTTGACGCTTTTAGTCCCTGTTGATCAAATAAGTTTATTTTTGCGCACCAAACACCTCTAATCCTATTTCTAAGCTATGTAAAGGATATTTAGGTCATGTTTAACCTATGATCATATTCTGGAAGGTTCGTTACAGTACAAATCAACATACTTTCGCAGTTTGTCGAAATTAGTCCCTGTAAGCGAATAAACTTGATTTCGACACACCAAACCCTCCAAAACTTATTTCTAAGTTATGTAAAGGTTATTTAAGGTATGTTAAGTCCATGTCACTATTTCAGAGTGTTTTTCGCATTAAAATGATTACGTTTACACATCAGTTCGCGTATAACTTTCCAGAAAGCGATTTAGAGCTCGAAATCGAACAAGAATTGATATGTGCAATTGATACACATATTTATACAAATCCCAAGTATGAAACACAATATTTCATTGATTTGGTATTTTTTGATGGCCGTGGAGGCACAGATGTCATAGTATGTTTTCTTTAGTTTTCAATTTTGTGCACACAATAAGTTATTGCAACTTATATGTTTTTTTTTTGTTTCGATTAATAGGAAATACCATATGATTTTGCAACCTTATTGTGGGGAGAACAACTTCCATATGTCAATGTCTTAAAATTATTGATGATGATTTATCGTGAGTCATTTGTTATAATTTTTGTATTTAGTTAGTTGTTAATTTTTTAAAGATGCCTTTAATTTCATTTTTAAAGTTGTTTTTGTTTCTATAAACAGATTACTGTTGTTAAAGATGATTTTTGTATTCGGAATTATGATTCGGTTTCTGTAAATAGACTTTGTTTCTATAAATAGATTACCATTATATATATATATTTTAAAACAGTGGTTACTTCCTTTGCAGTTATGGATCCTAAAAACAGCTCTCATTTGTTGTTAAAGTTGATTGAGGAATATAATCCTATATTTTTGGTATGTTTCCTTAGTGATTTGATTTTCAAATTTTAAATTTTGAAGTGAATCATTATTTAAATTTAAATTTTGAAGTAATCCATTATTGTGGTTGATTTTAAATTTTCAATTTCGAAGTCAATTATTATTTTAAATTTAAATTTGAAAGTTTGTCATTAATGTGTTTGATTTTAAATTTCGAAGTCAATCATTATTTAATTTAAATTTGGAAGTAAACCATTAATGTGTTTTAACCATTTAGTCCATTATGTTTTTCAATTAACTTAATTCATCTTTAATGTGACAGAATTGATGGAGTGATCTAAGAAGGTTTCTTTGTTAATTAATTCTTCTCTTCGGCTTACAAGGCATGGCGCTAAGGTAATTAACATCAAAATTCTATCTTTTTATTACTTGAATTCTCTTGCTTTATAATTTATTTCCATCTATTATTTTGTGTTTTGATTTGGATATAAAACAAAATGTGAAGGCATATTTCAAACTTATTTTACCGGTTTTTTTATTTGGATTGCAGAATAAGTGCTTTGATGAACTCACAGGTATTTGGATTTTGTGTTTACTCTATTCTGCATAGGGCTCCTTCATTTTTTTGTATTCTTTTACTTCGCTCAGTGATTCTTCTATTTTCAAGATAAGAATACAGGCTTCATCTGCATTAGCTACTTCCCAAACCCTCTCTCTTTCTTTCGCAAGTTGCTACCCTTTTTGCTCTCTTTGTTTCCACCGTTTTCTAGAAGCATCATTATGTTGGTCTATCAAGATTTGATTACTGGTAATCATTTCCTTTCAATCTCACATATATTTTGTATTTATGAATTTAGGCTTATTAGCTCTTTGATTGCGTAGCGTTTTTGGTTATTGATTAGGTTTAATTTGGCTGTAAATCCATTAGGTTATTGTTTGATGTGAAGTTTTTTAGATCTGAAGATTGGTTTTTTAGGTTTATTTTATGTAATGGTTTTTTATTAGCTTTTTTAGGTTTTATTAATTTGTTTTTAATCTTTTTATTATTTGTCATGTGACTGAGTTTGAAGCTTTAATCTTTTGTTAGAATCTATAATTTTTTTATATCTTTTTAGCTGATTTTAGGTTTTATTTACTGTTTTATTAATTATTATCTCTTAATTGTTATGCAGTGGATTGAATAATTTCTTACTAATATCATTATTCCATTGATAACATTAATCAAGAAAAGATTTTGAGTTGATTATGATGAACACAAACAGAGAAAAAGGAGTAATACTACTTTAAATTAAAATTAAAAATTTCAGAATTTTTTATCTTGTGATTAGTTGCTTAAATCAATGGTTTTTATCACTTTGATTAATTGAATGCTTTGAAATCTTGACGTTTTTTTATGAGATGCTTTGACTATATTATTTGTAATTTTAGGGATGCTTCGAGTCTTCGACTATTTTTTTGTACTCGAGTTGCATATCGAATTCAAATTGTGTTTTGTAATTTTAGGTGATGAGCTTCTTTCAGACTCCTTCCCCTACAAGGAACTCTTGAATGGGATCCTATGGGAAGTTGAAGGAAATGTATATCTTGCGCCGTTCTTTATCTATATCTTGACGGGATCCTATGGGAAGTTGATCTCTATTGGATTCACTGATGTATATTCTTCTCCTCACCATTTTGTTCCGTTAATCAACTCACGTGTGCTCTTATGTTTGATACCAGATCTGATTCCAGTGATTAATATCCGCTTGAGTAACCCAATATGAGTCTGATTTTTTCGTTAACAATTCAGGTAAACTTTCACGATTTGTTTTTTTTTTTTTTTTGCAAGGCTAATCATCTAAATTAATTTGTTATTTTTATGGTTTACCATTGCATAAGTTAGTATAATTTGTTGACAAAGTTTTGTTTTGGGGGATAGTAGTCATAAAGTGAGTAATATTGAAGGTTTATGTGTTTTTATTATGATTCGTTAGGTGTTTATTTTGGATGGTTCGGAGTTTTTTGCTGCAACTATGTTGGACAGAGATATGCTTGCTGTGGCTGGAAATTGGTACCATGTCGGTTGGTTTTGCTTGGCAAGGTTAGACTTTCATAATAAGTTTGCTTGATTTACGGGATTGGATATTGGTGATTTGATTTTCAGATTTTAAATTTTAAATTTTGAAGTCAATCATTATTTTAAATTTAAATTTTGAAGTAAACCACTATTGTGTTTGATTTTAAATTTTCAATTTCGAAGTCAATTATTATTTTAAATTGAAATTTGAAAGTTTGCCATTATTGTGTTTGATTTTAAATTTCGAAGTCAATCATTGTTTTAATTTAAATTTGGAAGTAAACCATTAATGTGTTTCACCCGTTTAGTCCATTCCTTTTTTCAATTAACTTAATTCATCATTAATGTGACAGAATTGATGGAGTGCTCTAAGAAGGTTTTTTTGTTAATTAATTCTTCTCTTCGGCTTACAAGGGATGACGCTAAGGTAATTAACATCAAAATTCAATCCTTTTATTACTTGAATTCCCTTGCTTTATAATTTCTTTCAATGTATTATTTTGTGTTTTGACTTGGATATAAAACATAATGTGAAGGTATAGATAAATAGATAAATGATATAGGATGATTAGGATTACTTACTGGTTATTACTATCATTTTGTAATTACATTTCTTATTGAGATAGCTTGGTTTTGCAAATACAATCCTTTTTAGTTATATTTCTTATTTAGATAGTTGGTGATGCACAGGGTCATGTTGTAACTACTCTTCAACAACCACCTATAAGGCCTATGTAAGTGTTGTGCATTGTGTTTAATTAATATGGTTATTAACAGGTTTTTAATTTGACACATAATTTGAATTAGAATGGGCATGTGTATAGATTGAAATTAAGCTTATTTCACAAAACTTTAAGTCTTTGTTAAAAGAGTTGTAATTTCTTTAATGTTGATTGTGATAATTGTGTATCATTCTTAAATTTAGGATTAGGTCGTAAACTGTTCTGAGACAGAGGTGCTGCATGTTGTTAGATCAAAAAACTATGATGGATGAACAAGTATGCAGCTAGATACAAGATATGCTTTTAAGTTTTAACTCTGCATTTAAAATGAATTTATACAGATTTTTGAATGTTTTGGAACTACTTACTGCAATGAATTCAATAACAAGTACTGGTGTACTGGAAATATTATAATAGTGATGTGAAGTTTACAACAAGAAAAAGTCTATGAATCCGAATTAAAAATTTATGGTGGAGAAAACGGAAAGAGGATACTTTAGAGGTTAAAAATGTTATTTTTATACTTTTATTTGCTGTAAATTAAATTTTCCTACACAGAAACGTTCCGGGTTATAACCTAGTTTAATATATACCATTCGTCTTAGAAACGCCAAAAAACCCAAACATCAAATATCCTCTAAACCAAAACGTTTATTTGAAATTCAGTTTGGTTGTCTGTAAGGTTTCGCTCAATGTAATGGATAAAAATCCTTAAGTGAGGATATTGTCCATTTCATTGAGTAAAATCTTATTGACTTTATCCTCAACTTTCATCCAATTTTTAACGCCAAAACATACAAAAACATTATTGAGGTTTGTTCTCAATAAAGTTTAGCTGTGTGGGGTGGACAACATTGTCAGACATCTTTCTTAACTCATGATTAACAATGTTGTCCATCTCATACAGCAAAACATTATTGATTTTAGCATGATCAAATTTAGAGGTTTAAGGTACTTTTATTTAGTGGCGTTCTTTTTCTCGGTAAAACGCCAAAAGTTAAAAAGTCAAACATCGTTCCTTGGAAATTCAAGATTATTAGCTGAAGGGTGTAACTCAATAAAATTTTGCCGTATGAGATGGAAAAATCTTTAAGAAAAAGATGCTGATGTCAGACTTTGTGCTTCCAAAAGGCGACAAAAAAAACTACTTCAAAAAAAAAAAAAAAAAAAAATGAATCATACGAAAGTCGAAACAGCCAGTTAAGATCATTCAAAAAAGAAGAAAGAGACTGGTGACAGTGAAGATTTGGAAGATCAATTGTTTATATTTTTTTTTAATTTTCTTTTTCATATGTCATTTTGTGTTCTTTGTTCTTGAAGAAGGCTTGGATGAGGAGAAGAGATCAATGAAACTGAAGAGTGGGATGATTATAAAGACGAAGATCAAGTTGAAGATCAAAGCGAAAAAACCACCCACACGTCATAGATCTATGTCCCCAAACATCCCTAAAAGCCACTTCAACAGACGAGTAGGCAAAAATAATCAAACTGATGGGTTTGTTAAGTTTTACATAAAACGTCATATATTTGGTGACAGTTCTTGTAGTATTAAAGAAGAGAGAATGATGACAGTGAAAATTGTGAAGAGAGATCCAATTAGGATTATTAATTTATTTTTTCGCTTCTATTTTTTTCCCTGTGGTTGTAATATAATTTTCCGATTGTAAAACGCCAATATACCACAAACGCCAAAAGGTATATAAAAAATAATAGAACAATGGGCCATCTTGTTTAAAACACCTTTGAATCTAAGAACAAACAATGGGGCATCATCCTAAAAAGTCCTGGCCGTACTTAGTATGGATGAAGCCATTCAAAGAGATATTCTGACCACCTTGGGGTTCCAATGGCATACGATTTGAAAAACACCATAAAACGCCATAAACGCCAAAATGTTAATACAATGAAACCATTAAAACGCCATATAATTATTGAAGTTGGTTAACGCCAAAAAATCTTAAACCCCAAAAATAAATCAATATTGTGAAAAGCGGAATTGGAAAAGCGGAAGATAAAATGACAAAAAGCCCATACGCCCTAATTATATCGCGCACCATGTGTTGAGCCAGGATGCGTTCTCACCGTTCTCACACTTTTGGGCGTTTTCTCCTAATCCCGTTTCTCTCTCTCTCTATATATATATAGGGTCAGGATTTAGAGAAAACGGTGAAAAGTGTGAGAACGGTTATGGATCGTCAGATTAAAACAATATATGGACTAGATGACGCGGTGACGTTTTCGTAAATAACATCACTTTTATTACTCTGGTGCGCTTCATTAAGGGTAAAAAAAGTCTTTTGACTTCTCTACACAAAACGTCTCTAATGAAATAAAATGCCATTAAAATTACCGCCTTAACCCTACAATAGCACATGCCATCCTAAATCTAAAAACGCCATTAGATATAAAACGGCAAACTTAATTATAATAAATTCCCGCCAAAAAAACCCGCCAAAAAACATCCTATATATACAACATCTCAGACATTCAATTAAAACACATAAAAACCCAAACGCGCCATATTTAATATATACCATTCGTCTTAGAAATGCCAAAAAACCCAAATATCCTCTAAACCAAAGCGTTTATTTGAAATTGAGTTTATCCTCAACTTCCATTCAATTTATAACGCCAAAGCATACAAAAACATTATTGAGGTTTGTTGTCAATAAAGTTTAGCTCTATGGGATGAACAACATTGTCAGACATCTTTGTTAATTGAGGATTAAGAATGTTGTCCATCACCATACAGCAAAACATTATTGATTTAGCATGATCAAAATTAGAATTTTAAGGTGCTTTTATTTAGTGGCGTTCTTTTCTCTCGGTAAAACGCTAAAAAGTTAAAAAGTCAAACATCGTTCATTGGAAATTCAAAGATTGTTGGCTGAATGGTGTAAACTCAATAACATTTTGCTGCATGAGATGAACAAATATTCAAGAAAAAGAGGCTGATTTCAGACTTTGTGCTTCTACACGGCGATAAAGCAACTACTTCAAAAAACAAATATCAAAATAAATCATACGAAAGTCGAAACAGCTAGTGAGGATGCTTCATAAGAAGAAAGAGACTGGTGACAGTGAAGATTTGGAAGATCAATTATATATATTTTTTTAATTTTCTTTTTCAGTTGATTGTTATATAATAACAACGCCATTTGTAATAAAAACGCCACACATTCAAATGCTTGTCAAAACGCCATCATGCCATAAAACGCCCCAAAAAACTACCAAACTATAATAAAATTACTTTGGACAAGTATTATAAAAAACCCAAAAATAAAAAAAATAAAAATAAAAACCAAACTTGAAAATGTAACTAGAAACAGTAACTACAAAACAGTAAAACTGAAGAGACAGAAAATATATTATATTAGAATCTAAAACGCCAAACTTGAAAGATGGGACGTGTTACAAACTTCAGAGATAAAAGCTTATAAAAAACAATAATTACAAACAGTAACTGAAACAACGAATACTTTATTATAATAATGCACCGCATAACATACGCGCCAAAAAGACATCCTATAAAATGATACCTCTCAACAACTTCCATTTAATCAAAAAAAAAAAAAAACAAATGTCAATACTACTAAATACCACTCACTGTAAAAACGCCAAAAAATAAAAAAAATTAAAGATAGCTAATATGCTTTCTTGGATATTCAGTATTGTTCTTCGTAAAGTTTCACTGAATAGATTGTTAGGCGAGGAGAGTAACTCAGTAAGATGTTGCTACATGAGATGGACAAATCTTCGAGAAAAAGATACTGATGACAATCGTATGTCATTTTGTGTTCTTTGTTCTTGAAGAAGGCTTGGATGAGGAGAAAAGATCAATGACATTGAAAAGTGGGATGATTATAAAGATGAAGATCAAGATGAAGAAAAAGCGAAAAACCTACCCACACGTCATAGATCTATGTCCCCAAACATCCACAAAAAGCCACTTCAACAGACGAGTATGCAAAATAATCAAACCGATGGGTTTGTTAAGTTTTACATAAAACACCATATATTTGGTGACAGTTCTTGTAGTATTAAAGAAGAGAGAGACTGGTGACAGTGAAGATTGTGAAGAGAGATCCGATTAGGATTTTTAATTTATTTTCTTCGCTTCTATTTTTTTTCCTTGAGGTTGTAATATAATTTTACAATTGTAAAATGCCAAGATACCACAAACACTAAAATGCATATAAAAAATAATAGAACAATGGACCATCTTGTCTAAAACGCCTTGAAAAACGCCATTCAGAGAGATTTTCTAACCCCCTAGGGTCCACTGGCATACTATTTGAAAAACGCCAAAATGTTAATACAATGATGTGACACCTGTGTCACTGCGACCATCAAACAAATACCAAGCCAATGAAATATCGTATTTCATACTTGGGATCTGTATAAATATGTGTGTCTTTTGCACATATCAAATTCTTGTTCGATTACAAACTTTAAATCGCTTTCTGGAAGGTTATACGCGCACTGATGCGTAAATATAACCAGTTTAATGCAACAAACACTCTGGAACATCAACATATGCTTAACATACCTTAAATAACCTTTACATAACTTAGAAATAAGTTTTGAAGGCTTTGGTATGGCAAAATCAAGTTAATTCGCTTACAGGGACTAAACTTGACAAACTGCGAAAGTATGCCAATCTGAACTGTAACAGACATTCCGGAACATGAACATAAGTTAAAAATACCATAAATATCCTTTACATATCTTAGAATTAGGCTTTGAGGGGTTCGGTATGCTAAAATAAATTTTTGGGTCATTCAGGGACTAAAAGCGTCAAAAAGTGCACAAGTTTGCATTTTCGCGCGTAACTTACATTTTGAATACATCCGGAAATCCAAAAATTTATGAAAGCATTAAAATATTTTATTTTAGTGTTTGGCATAAGAAAAATCCATTCGTCGCGCAATTTGGATCGTTTTTCGCGCTTATGCGCATTCCGTCGTAATTAACCGAACATCGCGATCGTACGACCAAACGAACCAACATCCGACATATTTTTGAGCATGTTTCATGTCCAAAATGTTTAGGCATCATTTTAGGGCCTTAACATTGGCTTAACGGGCCTTAAACGTGTCAGAAATGGCTTTAATGCATAATAGGGACCAAAACTGTCATTTTTGAAAGTTTGCTTCTGATCAGAAGACCCAGGCGGCCCGCGTAAGCCCGGGGGTGTCCCTTATACGGCCCGTGTCAGGCTCCCAGATCAGTAAAACATGTTTAAACAGCTGTTATGCACTCATCTCCTCACCCACACTTGTCATTTCCTGATCATGGGGGGCCAATTTGGGTACCAAGGTGTTGCAACAAATGTAGGGATGAGATTGAAGCACGTTATTCGATAAATGATCTTAATGGTTCCAACATTCCTATAAATACCCAACCCTTTCACTTGCAAAACCCACTTGAATTCTTGAGAGTTCTCTAAGTCGAAGTGAGACCACTTCATACCTGAGAATACTTGAGAAATCAAAGCTTTCGGGGACCCGTTGTAAGTGTTCCTTCGTTCTTTTTATTCTTTTAGCGTTAAAGTCAAACTTTGTTTGAGTTTCTGCATTGACCAGTTTATGGTCAATGCGAAGTTCGTTTGAACTTCATAACGTGAGCGTAATCACGATGGTTATAGTCTCTAGTGACTATACCTACTGATTACCACGTTATCTAGGCTCAGTGACGAGTCGTAGTTTCGGCCAAAATGCGCATTCTTGCGTATTTTGCAACCAAACTACTTTTAGGTATCAAAACCG
This sequence comes from Helianthus tuberosus, assembly GCA_030545235.1. Lineage (NCBI taxonomy): Eukaryota > Viridiplantae > Streptophyta > Magnoliopsida > Asterales > Asteraceae > Helianthus > Helianthus tuberosus. Next base: position 34,482,526 of record CM060443.1, on the reverse strand, counting down.
TTTGTTTTGATACCAAACCTGTTTTCAAACTTAGTTAAGCATGTTTTAACATGCTTAGCTCGTCACTTTTAGTTTAGTGCTTGTCTAGGGTCATAAAGGTAAGCGATCTAATCAATCGCTTATACTTTCGAACCCGACCCATTTGGTCGATCATTAGGATCCGACCAAACACATTAGTTGATCATAGTATATAGGGAATAACCTTTCGAGGTTATACCTTATGGTCACGACATTTAGTTAGTTGTATGATAGGTGGTTTATATGCCTTAGGTAAATTACCAAAATACCCATTTGATGCCAAAATTCATTTTAAACATATGTAACATAACTTTTGACATCTAAACTAATTTGTCAACAATATTAGACAAGTTAAGGCATATTCTACTTGTCATAGGACTAGTTAGGCGGTCCGAACGCGTTTTACGCGAACGATGCGTTAAAGTAGCATAAGCTACCTAAACGGGTCGTAATGGGTCATAAGCACATAGGTTAGGTTTCATTTTAGTATGTAGGCTTTGTTAAACCATATTACACGAGTTCCCTTACTCGTTTGGTTTACGAACCCTCATTCTATCCGATCCTCCGATTTAGGTCCGGTTTATTAACATAGTTACCTATATTAAGGTGCCGTTGATTTTCCGTGATCTCTAGCATTGCTTGGTTGTTACTCAAGGACTTCTAGGCAATCTCAAGTGAGTACATAGACCCCTGTTTTACTGTTTTTCAAACGTTTTGGGGTGAAACACATGTGCCTACTTGTTACTTTCGTGCTTTCCTGTTTTCACATCATAAACTTGATATGTTCATTAGTACGCTTATAGTACATGATTTACATTACATTGTTTCGCTATGTATGTTTACTTAGCATACTTAGTACATTGTTTTACTTTACATTTCTGCTATGTATGTTGACTGAGCATGCTAGCACATTGATTTACATTACATTAGTTGCATATGTTTACTCAACATATGGACACATTGTTTTACATTACATTTTGTTGCATATGCTCATCCAGCATATGAACACATTATATTACATTTTGAACCGTTTATAACTATTTGACTATGTGAACCGTTGTAACCATTTGACTACGTGAACCGTTGTAACCTTTTGACTATATGCACCGTTATAACCATTTGATTATGTGAACCGTTTGTAACCGTTGAACCGTGTGAACCGTATTTAACCATACATAAAAATTTCTACAATTGTTAAACATTACATTTTGGTGGTTGTTTGGGTAAGTGATTTAAGTAACGAGGCAACGTGTAATACGATAAAAACATGGTGGATACGCCGCTGGTACTTCCTATATATAAGTGCTTTTATGGTGTTACATATCGTAGCGTTATTTAAACCATTTCAGTTTAGACATATTACATATACAATACAATCTTCACATAAACATCGTCTTACAATTAACGTAACTTATACAAACTCATTTTACATGGTTATTCACTTAACCATACACTATTCTTTTATACATATATATCATTTGGTTTATTTATCACATTTCAAATGATTTATGAAAGGGAACATTTAACAAGATTCGTGGCTACTTTTTATTAAACAGTTTCTTTAAACTCGAGTCATGAATCCTATTTTCACAAAACCTATGTATCTCACAGGCATTTTTATGCTGACGTACCTATTTTCACATGTGTTTTCAGGAGCTGTTGCATAGGATGATCGAGACACACTTAGGCGGACCTGTGCCTTAGTGACTTAAAACAAAGCAAGAACTGGTTAAATTTATGTTATGTACTCTTTGTTTCTTGTTTAAGACAATGTAACTCTCTTGATCGATAAATAAAACGTAACTTTAATTACCATGGTTGTGAAACAATTAATTCTGTTACAACACTCGCCGACGTTTCCGCAACGTTTCGTTGTTTTACGTGGTCGGGGTGTGACAGAAAAGTTGGTATCAGAGCCAATGGTTATAGGGAATTAGGTTATTAGTAATGCTTTGACCTAGACTATAACCTTCCTAGGACCCTAACGCGAGTTTACTTGCGTTTAGTCATAAAACAATACCGTTGCCTATCTTTAGGCAGCAACCACAACGAGAACATCAATTCCGAATCCGCTTTGAAAATTAATCATCTGTTTTTGGATGATTAATTACTAGGTTTTGAACCCTCTGTTGTAAGGTTTTGAACCCTCTGTTATAAGGTTTTGAACCCCTTTGAGTTTTCAAAATCTCGTCAAAAGTTTTGGGTCCTAAATAGTGTGAACACGTGCAAACTGGAAGAGTGGATGCCTGTACCCTGGGTTTTCTGTCTAAGGCTAGAGTGTTCGTACAAATCCACATAATTGGACCAGTCACTCTTACCTGGGAACTCTTGGGGTGAGTGTCCACTTATAGGCGAGCATGTCTTCGCTATACATTATGAGGACCTACTTGCTTTGGTTCAGCCTTTGTGTGTCGTTTGTTTGCTTCGTGGTTCAAACAAATGACCATCACCCATGATTTTGGTCGGGAGTTATAACATCCTATTCTTACCTAATGCCATTTCATTTGTTTTCTCTCTTATTTTCCCTTTTTAGAATGCCTCCTCGACGCGAGAATCAAATAGCGAATGCCGAACTCGCAGAAATCATCGCACAGTAAATGGTTGCTGCTTTCCCAAATCTTATTGCTCAATGGAACCAAGCTAACAACAATAATCATGCTCCATGCAATTTCAAGAGTTTCAATTCGGCTAAGCCACTCAAGTTTAGTGGTTCTGAAGGAGCAACTAGGCTCCTACAATGGTTCGAGAGCACTGTGAGTACATTTCGTCACGTTCAGTGTCCTGATAATCGCAAGGTCGAGTTTGCTTCCAGTGTGTTTCAGAAGAGGGCTCTTACATGGTGGAATGGAGTGATGAGAGACCGTGGTGCTGAGGTTGCTTTAGCACAGACTTGGGCCGAGCTTAGGGTTCTTATGATGAAGGAGTTCTGTCCTCGCCACGAACTGAGGGCTTTGGAAAGGGAATTTGACGATCTTAAGCAAAATAGCGGTGAGCATCGAGCCTACACGGACAGTTATGAGGAGTTAAGTCTGTTATGCCCAAACATGGTCACGCCTTTGGATAAGGCAATCGAAAAGTACATTGATGGCCTCCCTGACTCAATACAAGACATTGTGACTGGTAGCAACCCTACTACAGTTAGACAGGCCATTGAGCTATCTGCAACCTTGACTGAATCAAAGATCAGGAAATGTAAACTTTTCCGAAAAGGTGACAAGAAACCGGTCGAGGAATCGAAACCAATCGAGGAATCAAAGACCATGGATGAACAGACTGGATCCCCTAAGAAGTCAAAGAAGCGAAAGGCTTCTCAGAACTTCGCCGTGGTCGCTCACAATGGTCAAGCCGTCCCCAACCAACCAGCTCAACCCCCTACTAGGAAGCCCTACAACGGAACTGCACCCTTGTGCAACCAATGTAGCCTACATCATCATGCTGGTGTGAAGTGCCGCACATGCCAGGTTTGTGGACTTATAGGTCATGCAGCGAGGGTTTGCCCAACAGCAGCTGCACCAAATCAAGTTAACAACAATCCTGCTAAAGGTCGTTTCCACCAGGTTCTTGTTTCAACTGTGGCGAGATGGGCCATTTCCGAAGAAACTGCCCAAAGCTTGCTAATGCGAATCCAGTGCAGGGATGAGCATCTGACCAAATAGAAGACAACGTTGTTTAGAAATAATCACGTTTTATGTATTATTTTCTTTTGTTGTCAAGGTCCATGAAACAGTTGTTATCGTTGTTTATAAATAAAGCTTTTATTTACATTGCAATATGTTTATTGTGGTTGCATGAATAAACAATACGATACCGACAATCAAGGAACCGTATTCCTTGAAGAACAGACTACCCCCAAATTTCTTCCATTGTATGATCTCTTGCGTTTTCCACGAAAATCCTAAGTACCCGTTTCCTCCAAGGAAAATGAAGTACAAGGCGCAAATTACAACTCTGGACGAATACCCACTCCTTAATGGGGTACCTAAGGGTATTCCCGTAAGTCCTTAATTATTGTATACCTTAATTCGAATGTGGTGATTCCTTGTAATCAAAATCGAATTTTTGGAAGATCATCCTATCTTTTCAGATAGATGCTTGAGGACGTTGAAATCCATCAACTGGGTTCCTGGTATGCCTTGAATACCCATGTTCAAATCAACGCCAAGTTAATAACAATTAATAACCAAGAAAACAATTATGTGATTATGTGCTTATGTGTTCCCTTTTATGTTTTTGTGTGATCCAAATTATGTTATCCAAATCCTCGAAGAATCTTCCATATCTATGTATAAGGGATTCATAGTAGGATACCCGAAGGTACTACCTTAAATCCTTATTTGACTTCTACGTTGTAATTAAGTCCCTTGGATTATAAGGTACTACTCCATAATTAGACCCCTTGAGTGGTCTAGTTAAACAGATTGATCCAAAAATCTGGTTAAGAATATCATGTGATGATATAAGGACTCCTTGGTGGCCTAATTAAAAAGATCATCTGTTGATCTAATTAAAAGGACCCTATGGTAGTCTAGTCACCCTCATCACATGTTTGATTTTCTTCCCCTAAACAATTACAAAACAAACTGTGCGGACTGTGCAAGGAATTACGTAATTATGGATGTATACATAATTATGGAATTTAGTGCACAGAAATCACAGCAAGTTTTGTCATGTATCTAGTGTTAACCCTATTCATTTCCATTTCTGATGAAGCATCCGTTGAGGAAAAATGAACTAGCTATTCATTTTTCACTTCTGAAGAATATCCGTTGAGGGAAATGAATATCCGTTTGTTTAATCCTTCATTTCCATCTCTGATGAAACAACCGTTGAAAATGACTCCGTTGGTTCACTTTCATTTCTGAAGATTATCCGTTGAGGAAATGAATATCTGTTTGTTAAATCCTTCATTTCCAATTCTGAAGAATACCCGTTGAGGAAAATGACTCCGTTTGTTCATTTTTGTTCTGAAGAATATCTGATGTGTGTAAAATGTAGCATATAAATTACATCAAATAAGGCATAAAACTAACCCCTTTTTAGTACTAATGTTGGAAAAAGTGTGTTTTTGTCTTCCTTTTGAATTTACAGGGTCAAATGAGCTTAAACGAACAAAAGGAATAAATATACAGCCAAAACAAACATAAATACAAAGAAAAGGAAGAAACGTGGCATGCCCGACACCTCGACAACAACTCCCAAAGCAAAAACAAGAAGAAAGCTGAGCATGGGGCTGTGCCCAGCTGAGCATGGGGCTGTGCCCAGCTCGACACGGGGCGTGCCCAGCTCAGCACGGGGCCGTGTCCAGGATGGTCAGCCCTGGCACAAAAGACAAACCTGTAGAAGCTTCTATTGCCCACCTCGGGGCCGTGCCCAGCGGACACGGGGCCGTGGTCAACGCAAAGATACGCAGAATCTTGCCAAATCTGATAGTACAGATACGCTTTTAAGCACGGGGCCGTGCCCAGCGGACACGGGGGCGTGTGGAGCTAATAAAGACAAACTGTATTAATGAAGAAAGAGAAAAGGGTGGACACGGGGCCGTATCCAGCGGACACGGGGCCGTGTCCAGGCTTCTGTACAGGCTATAAATAGGAGTGCTTGGCTCAAGCTCAAACCATCCCTACCACCTCTCTCACACTTCACCCACCACCCACCACCACCATAACACCATCATCCACCACCATCATCCATTGTCCATCGTAGAGTGTGTGAGTCGTCTCGGGATCCAAGATTGATCGTAAGAGTTCTTGACAATCAAGGCCATGTTTGCCTAAGTCTCTTACATCACTTGGTGAAGACAAAGTGTCTAGTGTAATACTTTTTATTTCTAATCTTTTCGCACTTTTTATTTGGTTTCGTATTAATGACTTTAATAACTAGTTGCTTATGTTGAAGGTGATCTTTATTTATCGTTTGTCCGTGGTGTCTTGAAATTATTTTACTGTCTATATAAAATAAAAGATTTTCACCATTCATATCTCCACGGTCTATATGGAGGTATGTTGGCTACCTGGTCGGGGGTTAAGGGAACGGTTTGGTAAAGGTCTTGCCATTGTTCAGCGTTTAGAGGTCCTGCAATGGACCTGGGTCAAATTTAGTAGGACCTCTTTCAATACTTAACGGTATTGGATGGCGGGGGTCCAAACTCTTTGATCCCCTCATAAGTTAACTACTATTAATACTATAACCCGACTATTTAGGACTGTATCCCTGCTGACTCAGACTACATAGTCGAGGGTAACGTCACCTCCAAAAGAGGGGCCTACCATAATTTGCATTAATAACTTAACTAATTATCTTCCAATAATCCACCCTTTTAGGATTGTATCCTTGCTGACTCAAACTACTGGGGTGAGGGTAACGTCACCTTCAAAAGAGGGGCCTACTACAATAACTAAGATAATCTCTTAAAATAGTGCAAAAGTGCGGAAATAATCAGAGGTTACACTAGATACGGGTCGGAACCAAGTGATTCATCTTGTCTATCTGTTTTTATTTTTATTTTTATTTTCAGCATTTTAGTTAATTTTTATTTTTCTTAGTTTAAAACATTTTTCTAAACTTCTTTTTGATTTGATTAAACGTTGAGGATAAACCGGTACTAAAAGCTCTTGTGTCCTTGGATGACCTCGGTATCTTACCAACACTATACTACGCTCACGATGGGTGCACTTGCCCATATGTGTGTCTAGTGTTAATAAATATCGTGTTTTATAAATTTAAAACTTGACTAAAAAGTGTTAAAGGGGCTTAAAATATACACCTAATATATATAACACTTCACACGCATCAAGTTTTTGGCGCCGTTGGCGGGGACACAGGGATTTTAAGAAAGCTTAAAATCGACGGCCTAATCAGTTTTTCAAAACCTTTTTAAAACACGAGCACTTTTTCTGCATTTTAGTTTAGATTTGCATTTACAGTAACCTGTACACGGGGCCGTGTTCACTGAACACGGGGCCGTGCGGCACATTTTCATAAAAACACCCAGTAACAGTAGCTTGAACACGGGCCGTGCTCACTGAACACGCCCCGTGCTCAATGAAATCAGTAAATTTAATTAAAACGCCCAGATACAGATCCTGAACACGGGGCCGTGTCCACTGAACACGGGGCAGTGTCCAGCCTCTGTTTCCGTTTTTATTTTTGTTTTCTGATCTCGAGACTCGGTTGTGGTCTGCTGAGTGATTCTTATGGATCAATACTCAAGAGGTTACAACTACACCTATGAGGAGGATGATTATAGGAGTAATTATTGCAGTAATTGTCGTAACACACACTCGGTTCAAAATAATCGCTCATATCAACCATCCAATTCATACACCTACTATGAGGAGCCCAGGTACGAGCCATCGACTTCATACACATCCTATGAAGACCAAAGGTATGAACCTCCTCCCTCACACTCATATTTTGATGAACCAAGGTATGAGCCTTCATACTCATACTTTGAGGAACCAAGATATGAGCCACCACCTTCGTATACTTACTATGAGGAACCATGGCGTGAACAACCCACCTCATATGAGTATTATGAAGAACAAAATTACGAACCTTATCCATCATATGCTTACAATGAAGAGCAATGGTGCGAACCATCTACTTCACATGAGTATTATGAGGAACAAAGGGTCGAACAACCGGATTCAAGCTTAGAAAATCCCGATTCTTTTTCTATAACCGAAGTAACCGATAGGATATTAGAACACATAAGAGTTATCGATCGCTGTATAAGAGAATCTCGCGCAAGGGAAGAGGAGTCCCGCGTAAGAGAAGAATTAAAAAAGGAAGAGATAACTGAAAGTGTAAAAATGGAAGAACAAATAAGTGAAAAACCGACACATGAGTTAAACAACGAAAAAGGTGAGTCCGACAACATTAAAATTCAAGAAGAGTCTAATTTTGAAGAAATTAATCTCTTGTCACCTTCTTTTGAAAATCATTGTTTAGTACCCACTCATGCTAAGTTTTTAAAAGAGTTAAACACTAACACTAAAATTGACGAAACGGTAAGTGTTAAGTTAACTAATGATCAAACCTCACTAATAAAAGAAGACCCATTTGAAATTAACATTACACCGGTTCCATGTTTCTTTCAAAATTCGTTTATTAGTAATGTCACAATCGATAAAGATCTTTGTGTTAACATAATGCCTAACTACATTTTCGAAAAATTAAGTATTAGTGATTTTTCTCCACTTCAAATACCCATTTTTCTATCCAATCGGAAAGTAATAAAATCAACCGGTATAGTTGAGGATGTCTTGGTTCAAACAAATCAGATGGTAATCCCGACCGACTTTGTCATCCTCGATGACGCTCCTCTAGTGTTGGGACGACCATTTGTAAAAACTCACGAAGCTTTGAAAAACCGGAAGTTCAACAATCAACCTCTTCAATTAGGGGCATTTAAAAAGAGTCTCGATCTTGAGCGATCAATGAAATATCCATTCGGCAATGACGACCCCCTAATTGAAGATGAGCCAGAACCACCTGATAAAGTGGGTCTAGCCAAGGACCCTTATAAACGTGGCGCACCACGGAGGCATTCCGCGGAACTATCCGTAGTTTAGTTTAGATTAACCTTTATGTTTTCTAGTTTAGTTTTTAATTTTCAGGAATAAAACACACTCGGGATGGTGAAGGATGATAAGGGAAGCTTGAACCAACACCCCATACACAAAAACAGAGCCTCCCGATGATTTTTCTTCATTACAGCAAGTTCAGCACGGGGCCGTGCTCACCCCAACACGCCCTGTGCCCAAGGTTCTGTAGAAAATGCCCAGTTCAGGTACCTGGACACGGGGCCGTGCTCACTGGACACGCCCCCGTGCCCAGCCATCTGTTTACTTTTGGTACTGGCAGTCTGGACACTGGGCCGTGCTCAGCCAACACCACCCCGTGTTCAGCTACCCAGTACCATAAAATCTTGTTTTTAACCCACTTTTACACATTTTAATCAACCGAAAAACTTATTTTTGGGACACATTGAGGACAATGTGTAATTTAAGTGTGAGGGGGATGCTAAAACCTTGAATCTTGCAAGTCCTAAATACAAGCCTTACACAAAACTCTATTGGAACCGCTAATCACCCCAAATTTTTTTCAAAAAATTTTCAATTTTTTTTACTTGTCTAGGTTTAACTTGGGAAATTCAAGTTCTCAAAAAGGTTATATTTTTACGAATTTACAACCGATAGCGTCGTGATAAAAACGAACTAACATAAGAAAATTATGAAAAGGCATGACAAACCTAGTTAAAATTTGTTTATATATACTTGATCACATAAAAACCCATTCCCACAAAAGTGAGTTTTGAGCCTTTATTGAGCATACAATTACATATCATTAGACTAAATGCTCATTTTTCGTTTCTTGTGTGAATAGCCGCTTGGTTCTTACGACTCTAGAACTTGCCATGACGATACATTCCCGGTCTTTACCAACTTAAACCCGAGTAAGTAAATGATGGAGGCATTAGGACTAACCTTTTTTATTTCTACACCATTATTTTTCTTTTTTTTTTTACCACCTACCCAATATCCCCCTAGTTAGCCCCTTTGAGCCTAAATCTTTTCATTTCATAACCCAAACCAAACACCCTTTTACCCACCAAAACCTTTTCATTTTTAACCCTTTGTTTTAGTAACAAGTTCGGTTTTTCGTATGACTTTTCAAAAAAAAAAATTGTGATGATGATGAAGCAAAAGAAAATAAACAAACAAGTTCATCAAAAATAACTTTGTTTGAATAATAGCTTCATCAAAATAAAAGTTACAAAAATAAAAAGTCTTACGAAAACCGACGCTTGTTACGCTTTTCGCCCTTTTTCTACTAACCACTAACCCAACCACCTACCTTTAACCCAAGCCTAACCCTTCACCCATAAAAGTCCTCTTGATATTTACAAAGGTATATAACTTAAAAAGGAGGAGGATTGATTGCTTGGCAAGCCTATGGTAGGAGTAAGTTCCATGCCGCTTTCGAGTGATCCACAAAAATACATCTTCGGCCGAGTGTTGAGTGATCCCCGTGAGGTATGTGAACTTGTATATAGATAGAATTTTAAAAAGGCATGTTATGCCCTAATAAGTAATTTATCTTATGAAATGTTTTAAATAAATCATGACGAATAGGATTGTAAATAAATAAAAATAAAACCTAATAAAGAATCTTGGAAATCCCGACACTCTATGACAAGCCCTAAAACCTTCTCTTCTACCCATTCCATTTGGGAGTGTAAGCCACATTATAAAGAGTTTTGCTTGAGGACAAGCAAAGATTCAAGTGTGGGGGTATTTGATGTGTGTAAAATGCAACATATAAATTACATCAAATAAGGCATAAAACTAACCCTTTTTTAGTACTAATGTTGGAAAAAGTGTGTTTTTGTCTTCCTTTTGAATTTACAGGGTCAAATGAGCTTAAACGAACAAAAGGAATAAATATACAACCAAAACCAACATAAATACAAAGAAAAGGAAGAAACGTGGCATGCCCGACCCCTCGACAACAACTCCCAAAGCAAAAACAAGAAGAAAGCTGAGCATGGGGCTGTGCCCAGCTCGACACGGGGCGTGCCCAGCTCAGCACGGGGCCGTGTCCAGGATGGTCAGCCCTGGCACAAAAGACAAACCTGTAGAAGCTTCTATTGCCCACCACGGGGCCGTGCCCAGCGGACACGGGGCCGTGGTCAACGCAAAGATACGCAGAATCTTGCCAAATCTGATAGTACAGATACGCTTTTGAGCACGGGGCCGTGCCCAGCGGACACGGGGGCGTGTGGAGCTAATAAAGACAAACTGTATTAATGAAGAAAGAGAAAAGGGTGGACACGGGGTCGTGTCCAGCGGACACGGGGCCGTGTCCAGGCTTCTGTACAGGCTATAAATAGGAGTGCTTGGCTCAAGCTCAAACCATCCCTTGGCACACCACCTCTCTCACACTTCACCCACCACCACCATAACACCATCATCCACCACCATCATCCATTGTCCATCGTAGAGTGTGTGAGTCGTCTCGGGATCCAAGATTGATCGTAAGAGTTCTTGACAATCAAGGCCATGTTTGCCTAAGTCTCTTACATCACTTGGTGAAGACAAAGTGTCTAGTGTAATACTTTTTATTTCTAATCTTTTCGCACTTTTTATTTGGTTTCGTATTAATGACTTTAATAACTAGTTGCTTATTTTGAAGGTGATCTTTCTTTATCGTTTGTCCGTGGTGTCTTGAAATTATTTTACTGTCTATATAAAATAAAAGATTTTCACCATTCATATCTCCACGGTCTATATGGAGGTATGTTGGCTATTTGGTCGGGGGTTAAGGGAACGGTTTGGTAAAGGTCTTGCCATTGTTCAGCGTTTAGAGGTCCTGCAATGGACCTGGGTCAAATTTAGTAGGACCTCTTTCAATACTTAACGGTATTGGATGGCGGGGGTCCAAACTCTTTGATCCCCTCATAAGTTAACTACTATTAATACTATAACCCGACTATTTAGGACTGTATCCCTGCTGACTCAGACTACTTAGTCGAGGGTAACGTCACCTCCAAAAGAGGGGCCTACTATAATTTGCATTAATAACTTAATTAATTATCTTCCAATAATCCACCCTTTTAGGATTGTATCCTTGCTGACTCAAACTACTGGGGTGAGGGTAACGTCACCTTCAAAAGAGGGGCCTACTACAATAACTAAGATAATCTCTTAAAATAGTGCAAAAGTGCGGAAATAATCAAAGGTTACACTAGATACGAGTCGGAACCAAGTGATTCATCTTGTCTATCTGTTTTTATTTTTATTTTTATTTTCAGCATTTTAGTTAATTTTTATTTTTCTTAGTTTAAAACATTTTTCTAAACTTCTTTTTTATTTGATTAGACGTTGAGGATAAACCGGTACTAAAAGCTCTTGTGTCCTTGGACGACCTCGGTATCTTACCAACACTATACTACGCTCACGATGGGTGCACTTGCCCATATGTGTGTCTAGTGTTAGTAAATATCGTGTTTTATAAATTTAAAACTTGACTAAAAAGTGTTAAAGGGGCTTAAAATATACACCTAATATATATAACACTTCACACGCATCAATATCCGTTGAGGGAAATGAATATCCGTTTGTTTAAATCCGTCATTTCCAATTCTGAAGAATACCCGTTGAGGAAAATGACTCCGTTTGTTCATTTCCACTTCTGAAGAATATCCGTTGAGGGAAATGAATATCTGTTGATTATTCCTTCATTCCCGTTTCTGATGAAGAACCTATTGAGAAAAATGAATCATCCATTCATTTTCACTTCTGAAGAATATCCGTTGAGGAAAATGACAAGATTATGCTTTATCTTTGATGGTCATTTAACACAAAGTCACAGACAGACTCCTACAAATAAATTTCGGGACGAAATTTCCTAAAGTAGGGGAGACTGTGTCACCTGTGTCACTGTGACCATCAAACAAATACCAAGCCAATGAAATATCGTATTTCATACTTGGGATCTGTATAAATATGTGTGTCTTTTGCACATATCAAATTCTTGTTCGATTACAAACTTTAAATCGCTTTCTGGAAGGTTATACGCGCACTGATGCGTAAATATAACCAGTTTAATGCAACAAACACTCCGGAACATCAACATATGCTTAACATACCATAATTAACCTTTACATAACTTAGAAATAAGTTTTGAAGACTTTGGTATGGCAAAATCAAGTTAATTCGCTTATAGGGACTAAACTTGACAAACTGCGAAAGTATGCCAATCTGAACTGTAACAGACATTCCAGAACATGACCATAAGTTAAAAATACCATAAATATCCTTTACATATCTTAGAAATAGGCTTTGAGGGGTTCGGTATGCTAAAATAAACTTTTGGGTCATTCAGGGACTAAAAGCGTCAAAAAGTGCACAAGTTTGTATTTTCGCACATAACTTACATTCTGAATACATCCGGACATCCTAAAATTTATGAAAGCATTAAAATATTTTATTTTAGTGTTTGGCATAAGAAAAATCCATTCGTCGCGCAATTTGGATCGTTTTTCGCGCTTATGCGCATTTCGTCGTAATTAACCGAACATCGCGATTGTACGACCAAACGAACCAACATCCGACATATTTTTTAGCATGTTTCATGTCCACAATGTTTAGGCATCATTTTAGGGCCTTAACGTTGGCTTAACGGGCCTTAAACGTGTCGGAAATGGCTTTAATGCATAACAAGGACCAAAACTGTCATTTTTGAAAGTTTGCTTCTGATCAGAAGACCCAGGCGGCCCGCGTAAGCCCAGGGGTGTCCCTTACGCGGCCCGTGTCAGGCTCCCAGATCAGTAAAACATGTTTAAACAGCTGTTAACAGCTGTTATGCACTCATCTCCTCACCCACACTTGTCATTTCCGGATCATGGGGGGCCAATTTGGGTACCAAGGTGTTGCAACAAATGTAGGGATGAGATTGAAGCACGTTATTCGATAAACGATCTTAACTGTTCCAACATTCCTATAAATACCCAACCCTTTCACTTGCAAAACCCACTTGAATTCTTGAGAGTTCTCTAAGTTGAAGTGAGACCACTTCATACCTGAGAATACTTGAGAAATCAAAGCTTTTGGGGACCCATTGTAAGTGTTCCTTCGTTCTTTTTATTCTTTTAGCGTTAAAGTCAAACTTTGTTTGACTTTCTGCATTGACTAGTTTATGGTCAATGCGAAGTCCGTTTGAACTTCATAACGTGAGCGTAATCACGATTGTTATAGTCCCTAGTGACTATACCTACTGATTAGCACGTTATCTAGGCTCAGTGACGAGTCGTAGTTTCGGCCAAAATGAGCATTCTTGCGTATTTTGCAACCAAACTACTTTTAGGTATCAAAACCGTTTGTTTTGATACCAAACCTATTTTCAAACTTAGTTAAGCATGTTTTAACATGCTTAGCTCGTCACTTTTAGTTTAGTGCTTGTCTAGGGTCGTAAAGGTAAGCAATCTAATCAATCGCTTATACTTTCGAACCCGACCCGTTTGGTCGATCATTAGGATCCGACCAAACACATTAGGTGACCATAGTATATAGGGAATAACCTTTCGAGGTTATACCTTATGGTCACGACGTTTAGTTAGTTGTATGATAGGTGGTTTATATGCCTTAGGTAAATTACCAAAATACCCCTTTGATGCCAAAATTCATTTTAAACATATGTAACATAACTTTTGACATCTAAACTGATTTGACAACAATATTAGACAAGTTAAGGCATATTCTACTTGTCATAGGACTAGTTAGGCGGTCCGAACGCGTTTCACGCGAACGACGCGTTAAAGTAGCATAAGCTACCTAAACGGGTCGTAATGGGTCATAAGCACATAGGTTAGGTTTCATTTTAGTATGTAGGCTTTGTTAAACCATATTACACGAGTTCCCATACTCGTTTCGTTTACGAACCCTCATTCTATCTGATCCTCCGATTTAGGTCCGGTTTATTAACATAGTTACCTATATTAAGGTGCCGTTGATTTTACGTGATCTCTAGCATTGCTTGGTTGTTACTCAAGGACTTCTAGGCAATCTCAAGTGAGTACATAGACCCCTCTTTTACTGTTTTTCAAACGTTTTGGGGTGAAACACATGTGCCTACTTGTTACTTTCGTGCTTTCCTGTTTTCACATCATAAACTTGCTATGTTCATTAGTACGCTTATAGTACATGATTTACATTACATTGTTTCGCTATGTATGTTTACTTAACATACTTAGTACATTGTTTTACTTTACATTTCTGCTATGTATGTTGACTGAGCATGCTAGCACATTGATTTACATTACATTAGTTGCATATGTTTACTCAACATATGGACACATTGTTTTACATTACATTTTGTTGCATATGCTCATCCAGCATATGAACACATTATATTACATTTTGAACCGTTTATAACTATTTGACTATGTGAACCGTTGTAACCATTTGACTACGTGAACTGTTGTAACCTTTTGACTATATGCACCGTTATAACCATTTGATTATGTGAATCGTTTGTAACCGTTGAACCGTGTGAACCGTATTTAATCATACATAAACATTTCTACAATTGTTAAACATTACATTTTGGTGGTTGATTGGGTAAGTGATTTAAGTAACGAGGCGACGTGTAATACGATAAAAACATGGTGGATACGCCGCTGGTGCTTCCTATATATAAGTGCTTTTATGGTGTTACATATCGTAGCGTTATTTAAACCATTTCAGTTTAGACATATTACATATAAAATACAATCTTCACATAAACATCGTCTTACAATTAACTTAACTTATACAAACTCATTTTACATGGTTATTCACTTAACCATACACTATTCTTTTATACATATATATAATTTGGTTTATTTATCACATTTCAAATGATTTATGAAAGGGAACATTCAACAAGATTCATGGCTACTTTTTATTAAACAGTTTCTTTAAACTCAAGTCATGAATCCTATTTTCACAAAACCTATGTATCTCACAGGCATTTTTATGCTGACGTACCTATTTTCACATGTGTTTTCAGGAGCTGTTGCATAGGATGATCGAGACACACTTAGGCGGACCTGTGCCTTAGTGACTTAAAACAAAGCAAGAACTGGTTAAATTTATGTTATGTACTCTTTGTTTCTTGTTTAAGACAATGTAACTCTCTTGATCGATAAATAAAACGTAACTTTAATTACCATGGTTGTGAAACAATTAATTCTGTTACAACACTCCCCGACGTTTCCGCCACGTTTCGTTGTTTTACGTGGTCGGGGTGTGACAAATGAAACCATTAAATGCCATTAATTATTGAGTTTGGTTAACGCCAAAAATCTTAAACCCCAAAAATAAAACAATATTGTGAAAAACGGAACTGGAAAAGCAGAAGATAAAATGACAAAAAAGCCCATACGCCCTAATTATATCGCGCGCCACGTGTTGGGCCAGGATGCGTTCTCAACATTCTCACACTTTTGAGCGTTTTCTCCTGATCCCGTTTCTCTCTCTATATATTTACACACATACATTTTTGCGTATATCAAATATTACTAAGGTGATAATAATATGTATGCTATTTACTATAATTTAATATATTATATGGATTTTTAAATCATAAAATTATAAAGGAAAGTAAAAAATATATAAACAGGAAAATCCTAAGAGGTAACCCGATACCCGCGTGTATGCCTAATACCTGATGGGTAAATACCCGTCGGGTAATAGGCCGGGTATATAACAAGATATTACATCTGGGTATGGGTATAGGTATAGGATTAGCCATACCCGACTCATTGCCATTCCTATGATTCGATCTTAGTATATATTTATATTGATATTTTCACTACCCGTACCAAAGCGGTACGATACTAGAATATAACTTTGTGACTCGTAACTTTAAGTTGTAACTTTTTTTATTTGATTATGTCAATACAACTATAAAAAAATATAATGTATTTTATGTTTATACGGAATTATACAATACTACAAATGACAAGGTCGGTTGTTGCCTCCCATTGGCCAAAATGGGCGGCAACTTTAATAGGTTTTTTTTTTTATTTTTTTTTTTTACCGTTTTGCCCCTAGCTCAAACTAAAATTACGCTTTTGTCTCCATCTCAAAAATACGATTTTGCCCTCAGGTGAAAATTACGATTTCGTCTGCCACTCTCCCATTGGACCAACCAGTTTATTATTTTATATCCATTTTAAAATGACGGTTTTGCCCCCCAGCTTAAAATAATATTACGCTTTTGTCCCAAATAAAATGATATTACGATTTTGCCCTCTGTAAAAAAATGTTTTTTTTCCCCGTTAAAAAAATTACGATTTCGCCCTCAGTTGAAAATTACGTTTTTCCCCCCTTCAAAATAAAATGATTCTTTTGCCCCAAACTAAAAATTACGATTTTGCCCTCGGTTCAAAATAAAATTGTGCTTTTGCCTCCAGCTTAAAATTACGATTATTACGCTGTTACCCTAGGTGCAAAATTACGAATTTGTCCCTATTAAAATTTCAAATTCCCCCCCCCCCCCCTTCAAATTTACAGTACTGCCATCACTTTAGCTTTTGGCAATTTACGATTTTACCCCAGTCAAAAAATACAACTTTCCCTCAGTTAAAAATTACAATTTTGCCATTGTTATAGTTTTTTTATCAAAAATATAAATTTAATTGGTTGACTCGATTTAGTTGTTTTTCGTGTCAATGAGCTGCTGCCTAACACTCGCTCATTATTCGTCCACCGCCCCGCAACGCGGGCGGGGCATCTAACTAGTTTACTACATATACATTTATAAGTTGAGGGAATAGTGCCAGGCAGCTTGCCTGGCACTTCCCTATTGGACAAACCTATTTTTAATTTAATTTTATTCTCAGTTTAAAATTTCGCTTTCGTTTTTCGTTTAAAATTACGTTTTTGCCCCCAGCTCAAATTAAAATTATAATTTTGCCCCTAGCTCAAAATTACGCTTTTGCCCTTGGGTCAAAAACTCATTTTTAATTTTGTTCCCAGTTTAAAATTACGGGTTCGCCATCCGTTTAAAATTACGTTTTTGCCCCCAGTTCAAAATAAAATGTTGTTTTTCCCTCTAGCTCAAAATTACGATTCTGCCCTCATCTCAAAATTACGTTTTTGCTCACAGTTCAAATATTTTCAACTTGAGGGAATAGTGCCAGGCAGCTTGCCTGGCACTTCCCTATTGGACCAACCCATTTTTATTTAATTTTATTCCCAGTTTAAAATTACGCTTTCGTCCTTCGTTTAAAATTTCGTTTTTGCCCCCAGCTCAAAATAAAATTATATTTTTGCCCCTAGCTCAAAATTACACTTTTGCCCTCGGTTCAAAAACTCATTTTTAATTTTGTTCCCAATTTAAAATTACGGTTTCGCCATCTGTTTAAAATTACGCTTTTGCCCCCAGTTCAAAATAAAACCTTGTTTTTTCCTCTAGCTAAAAATTACGATTCTGCTCTCAGCTCAAAATTACGTTTTTGCCCACAGTTCAAAATAAAAATATGTCCCCCCCCCCCCCCCCAGCTCAAAATTATGATTTTGCTCTCAGTTTAAAATTATAATTTCGCCTCCAGTTCAAAATATAATTATGATTTTGCCCTCTGTACAAACATAAATGTTATGAGAAAGAAATATTCGACTTATTGCCCTGCAACGCGGACGGGGTAAAAACTAGTTACCATTACATTGCACGTGGGAATCACACTAGTTTTACACTTTTCAAAGAGTAAAAAAACCAATGTTCCAATATAGAACTGTTGAATGTCAATTTAGCATGTTCACTTTGACACTTCTTTAGTAGTTCAATTTGCCGTCATGATTAAGTCTTCATTTTCCAAACCCTCGATGCCAATCACCCTTCACGAGTCTTGATCTTTGACACTTCTCAGTTGCGCCATTCTTCATGACATCGCGTGGCTCAATTTCTACCTGCTCGATTCTCAACTACTCAATTGCTCTTTATAATTGTTAAAAAATGGTTTGAAATTTTCATATGAAATGGCTCAGAAAATGGTTGGAAAATTTTTAAGTTTTTTTTTTTTTTTTTTTGTTATTTTTAATTAGTTTGACTGAATTTGAATTAACCTTAACTAGAACATTCAATTACAAATTGTTTTGAACATTTTGGATTCAAGTCGTTTTGAATCCGAATCCAGTGATGATTACCCCTATTCAACATCAAAATTACTTGTTATAAACTTATGTTGCTTTGTATAACCAAGAGCAACACAATGACACATGTCAATGGCCATTAGGGTCCAAAAGTGTACTATTAATCATACACATGTAAATTATTTGTTACGATTGAATGTGATATTACACAAAAACAATCCTACCTAGTAATATTCTTCTACCCACAAAGTAGAGTTTGGGGTTGGTGGGATGATGGCATAATAGCAAAATGTACCTAAAACCTAACGTGATATTATGTGACATAAAGAAACCCACTAACACATGTAAATTTGTGAGTAAAAAACGTTGCGGATACCCCGTCGGTAGTCCCTTGGTAAACTCCATCGAGAATCTGTCGGAAATCATATTTCCCACGGCTATATTTCTGACGGCGTATCACCGTCGACTAGGGTATTGTTGGAGAAAAAATGATTGGTTGCATAAGCGCAGATTATGTTGTTAAGAATGAAACTTGCAACAACATTTTAAGAGATGATCGTCATAAATAATTAACACAAAACCTTTTCAAGGCAACATTCACGAATAACAGGTAAGTAGAGGGGTTTAGTCCCTCTACTTGGAAATTGTTCAATTGTTGGTGAGTTAGATATAGTTTAGGGTAGGAGGAGGTCAGGGGTTTAATCCCAATGGTGTGCAAGTTTAGCCGTTAAAAAAAGCAGAGACTTTAAGAAAAGTAGTTATAGTATGGAAAAAAACTAGGGATGAACATGGTACCCGTTCGATACCAAAAGTACCAGTACCGAAAAACGGGATAATTGGTACTGGTACCGAATATACCGGTTCGGTACCGGTGTTTTACCCGTAAATACCAGTACTGTACTGGTACCGGTACAAAAAACCGAAAAAAATGGATACTGGTACCAAATATACCCGGTACGCTATCGGTTCGATATTTATGCCAAATGCTCATCCCTGACAAAAACATGTAGGACATAGGGGCTGAATATAGAAGGTTTTAAACATCAAATAGATAGTGGTTTTAGTGGTTTATATGTATATAACATTGTTGATAGTTGGGTTAAATATAGTTTTGTTTGTTAGAAAATGTAATTTGTTAAAATATGTATTTTTTCCCCAAGTTTAGTCTTAGTTATATATCAAAAATTATACATATATTAAAAAACAAAGCTAATGAATAGTAGTTGTCACATCATAATGAATAGTAAACTTTCCTTATTGGTTGTCTTCTTTCCTAAACATAACTTCACGCCATCTTTTGTTGACTTTTTTCCCCTATACCCTTTTTAAGTGTGTATATATATCCATTTTCTTCAAAGTTAGTTAGATTATTTATCATGGTGGAGTGGTTTTGTGGTTGTATGTGTTTTAAAGAGACTCAAGTTCAAATCATGGGTTTTTTTTTTTCCCATTTTATGCTTACATAACTTCACGTCATCTTCCTTTTTCTCCTCTTTCACACGTTTTTCTGATTGTATTTATACAATTCTTATTCCTTATTTGTTGGGTTAATGGATGCTTAGACATCGCAATAGTCGCCATCGCCAGGAGTTACTAACTCGCTTGCTACCAACGGCTCTGTTGTATGAAAACTCCACTTGTCAACTTAAAAATAAGACACTAAATAGCACAGCTTTAATAACAACCAAGTATTTAGTCGCAATAAATAGTTTTACAATGACTTAGTTTTGTCGGGCCGCAACGCGGCGCGCAGCATTAAAACCTAGTTATCTTTATGTTCTATAAAGAGGTTTATGTCTTAAATTTTTTACATACATTAAAAAACTTTAATTATATTCTTTTTGAATGACAAAGCTTACTCACTCATAACTTAAATCAAATTAATCATAATCTATTCTTTGTTTAGGATTGAACACAAGATTTCCCACTAAGAGAAAAAAGTTACTACCAAATGATCTAGCTCCTTTTTCGGAGTAAAGATAGTGTAGATTCATGTTTAGTTCTCTTGATTGTAGCCTGTCTGAGTCTTGTTTGGTTTTCTCGAATTATGTACTTGATTTGGTTGGCGTATGCATAGCATCTTGCTATGTGTCGTTTTACCCTAGACGTGCTTGAATAAAGATTCCATCGTTGTTCAAAAAAAAAAAAAAATGATCTAGCTCCACATCGGCATAGAAAACTTTAATCATATAACAAACAAACTTCTGCAATTATTTTTGCATATGATTTGACGACTGAAATGTATAAATGAGATATAAATGCAAATAAATAATTGAGAATTTGCAATAATCATTATACACATAAATGAGAAGTAAATGCATATAAATGCAGCTAGTGCAATTAGATAATTTTCTAAAAAAGAACTTTATAATGATATCTTAATTTGTTTTTCAACACCTGTTAATTCGTTTGTTAACCGTTAAAAAACTTCTCTTCAACGTATAAGAGATATGATATGGTGGTAGGGGATGGATCATGAGAAAACTAGTTTAAATGAGAAAACCAAAAAACTAACCAAAAAAGCCTAAAAAAAAATCTAAAAACATACCAATTTTTTTTTTTTTTTTACAATTTTTAATAAAAAAATCGCTAGCTTTTATGCCTAGAAAAAAATAAAAAAAAAAAAAAAATTTTTTTTTTGTTGTACTGCACATGTGCACTAATACATAAAGCTTAAACCACTTAACCCACCGACACCCCCCAAAAACCTCAACCCCCCACCCCCCAAAAACCTAAATTCACCCTCCCACCAAAAGCCTAACCCCCCACCCCCCAAAAACCTAAACCCCCCACCCTCCCGAAAACCTAAAACTAAACCCTAAACATAAACCCGAAAAAAACCTAAACACCCCACCCCCACCCCCCAAAAACCTAAACCCCCCCTCCCCCCACACCCAAAAGCCTAATCCTAATCCTAAACCTCCAAAAAAAAAAACCCTAAAAGCTAAACTAGACTCAAAAAGCTAATTTTAAGTATGTAATGCAATTGTAAACCCGAAAAAAACCTAAACCCCCCACCCCCCAAAAACCTAAACCCCCCCTCCCCTCCACACCCAAAAACCTAATCCTAATCCTAAACCTCCAAAAAAACTAAACCTAAAAGCTAAACTAGACTCAAAAAGCTAATTTTAAGCATGTAATGCAATTGTAGTACATGTTATATTGCACATGTGCACTACTATAATAATAGTATTGAAAACAAGACGACACCATAAATCTTTTTTTATGTCATAAAAAATATGCTTGAATATACTTGAATGAAAGATACAAAAATTTGTGATCTTATGGTGCCATTTTTGTTTTAAAATGATAACGTATGGAGAAATGAGAAATGTTTGAAAAGTTATATATATTTTTTTTCCAATTTTACCCCTCCTTCATTAAAAGTCCCCCTCCTTCATTAAAAGGCTCCCCCTCCTTTTTAGTGTTTTTTTTGTTAGTTTTTTGGTTTTCTCATTTATATCTAGTTTTCTCATGATCCTCTCCCTATGGTGGTAACGTGTTCAAATCTTACAAAATGCATGTATAGGAGTATCTAGGAATAGATTGGTTCCCGGTTAAAAAATACAACATAAAACAGTTGAGAAACATAGGTTGGTATAGCTAGTTGCTTTCCTTACATTCAAGAGAAGAAAACCTCAGCCAAGGAGAAGGAAATATAAAGAAAAAAACGAATGATAAAACTTAACAATTAAAAGGTTGCCCAACAAAATAAAGATATATAGAAATCTGGGCCGCATCATTAACAATTAAATTGAATTATTCTATGCTCTTGTCTTTAGCAATATATTCATCAGAAGAATATTAGTTTCTTTTTGGTGAGATTAGGGTCTCTGAAAACCGTTGAAGGAGAAGACAAGAAGAACATGAAAGAATCGCCGGAATCAGCGCCGTTTCGGCTCATGTGATCTACCCACGACGTTAATTTGAATATCCAAATAACAAACCATTTAAAAACTCATTCAGAAAAAAAGATTATATCTATCTGCTAAACATTGCGAATATCTTCATGCTTTTTGTCTTTTCCTTGAGCATTTAAAATAAATAAATGGAAAAATTACAAGAATGTCACTTGACCAATCACCATTACCAAAATGTCACTCTCATGCGTCGTTGGACGGACTCCTGTAACATCGGATGCGTTCGTTTCTCACTTTGAAGTGTCCATGAATGGGGAGCTTACACGTGTCTGACAAAGCTGATGCGTCGACGGCCGACTCCTCCCATATACTTGGCCGACTCCTCTCATATACTTGGCAGACCCCTCCCATATACTTGCAGACTCCTCCCATTGCTTGGCTGACTCGTTATATTTTGGCTGACTCCTCACATTGCTCGACTGACTTCTCACATTTCTTTTTAATTATATCTATTTAATATAACATTATAATATAAAACATTACAACATTCATATATGCTTAACTTATATCACTGACTTATGATTCGCTATTTTATTTCATGTGTGTCAATACCTATGTTTACTCACCAACATGTTAGTTGACTCTTTATTTTATACATGATACAGGAAACACAATTTGAGACGTATTCAAGTTGATGATTCACGTAGGAAGCATGGAGTTTGATTAAAATAGATAATACATTATTATTTCATGTTTTATTGTGACATTTGTTTTCCTTGTATTTGAATCTTTAATATGGTATGATTAAATAAATATTATCCTATATATTATAAACACAAGCCTGTGAATAGTAACCTGGGCCACGTCACAACCCTAATGAATAGTAAAAGACACACGTCCTCTTCTCTCCGTCCCCAACCTCCTCTCATCACCTTTTTCTCCTTCAAATTCATCAGAGAGACAGAAACTACGGGAGAATCAGAGAAGGAGATCCGGAGCCGGCGACCAGACCTCGGCGCGTGCTTGCCTCTACCCACAGATTCCAAGA
This sequence comes from Helianthus tuberosus, assembly GCA_030545235.1. Taxonomy (NCBI): domain Eukaryota; kingdom Viridiplantae; phylum Streptophyta; class Magnoliopsida; order Asterales; family Asteraceae; genus Helianthus; species Helianthus tuberosus. Next base: position 34,458,962 of record CM060443.1, on the reverse strand, counting down.
TGTAGAAACCGGCAGCGGTGATATCTTTTTAGGAAAGACTTCGGTGGGGTCACGTGCTATAGTGGAGGCAGGTGACGGTGGTTACGGCGATGGCTTTCGTCTCCGGAAACGCGAGAAAGGGTCACCTTCTGGTTGGTTTGTTTTTCTTTGTCACTTTCTTAGTGTGTTTATATATGATTTGTGTTTGATCTTCATAATCTCTTAGGTCTTAGCTTCTGGTAAAGTGGTTGGGTGTGAAGATGTGTTATTTCTCTCTCTCTTAATTGTTCGACGGAACGGCGGTGGTCGGTGGTGATGTTCTCAGATGCGACGGCTAGGGTTCTGGTTACCCTAGACGCGGTGACTCAAACTTTAACAGGGTTTTGGGCACATCAAATTCCGCTTTGATCGACAACTTGGAGGGTGCTCTCATCACGAATGACACAATTTCCTTTAACCTAACTTCGAATATGGCCCAAAAAATCGAAAATTCTGCATCAAAAATTTGTTTTTAGATACAAATCATAAAAGATGTTACGTTGCTTTTGGGTACCCATCAACCACTTCAACCGAAATCCTTCATATGGGTGAGTTTTCCCTGAGTTGGGTTTTGTTTCTATTTTTGAATTTTTAATCGATGATAATATTATTGTCCAGGAAATGATTTGGTTGGTTTGTTGATTATGCAGGAAGTCTCATGTATGTAGCGTTCAACCCATCAAAGCTACTGCCACATCAACACCCTATAGTGTTTCAAGTAAGTGTTTTTAACATGCCTTCTATGTGTTTGATGAAATGCCAAAGCCAGTTTTTTTAAATTAAATTTTTATACTTGGGTTTTTGTAGAGTCAACAGTATGTTTTTTTTTTCAAGATTTTGTTGTTGCTATGTATATCTATGGTTTATGTATACAATTTAAATGGGTGTTTGGTAACTTTATAGATTTACTTTCGAATAGTTAGTGCATTGTTTATCTGATAATTACACTATTCTACTATTAAAAATTGAACGAATTAATAATTATTAATAGTAGAACGTTCAATCTAAAAAAAAAAGACCGTCGACACATGTTTTACATCGATCGAAAACCATAGTACACGAATACCAGTAACGATTCTAATAGCACCGATACTGGTACCGATGTTTTTATATCGCGTATTTTGTTAAAAAAAGTAATGAACGGAAGTTGTAAGAGGAAAATAGAACTATTTGCTTAAAGGCGTATATTATTTATAGTGTAAGAGATGAATTTGAAACTTGAAAAGGTAGCAAAATCACTGTAGCGCCGATTTGACGACCGCTACAGTGATTTTGAGTTGTAATTTAAGATGATTATTATTATTATTATTTAAATATCAATTACTGTGAAACCTGTCACCAGGCGATTGACAGTTCAGATGGATTTCAAATACCCATCAACCAAAACGATACGAATCTGCAAAATTCAGTATCGATTAAGTAAGAAATTAAGAATCAGTTCATCTTTGTTTATATGTGAAATTCCCAAATTGTCCTCTTATATAAATTGTACAGGTGGTTTTTATCCTTGAGAAAGTGCGCATAATTTGGGAGCCGCTATTGCTACCGCTAACATACAAACGGAACATGTGCACTGTTGTGGAGGTTGTATGTTCTAGAATGACTAAAGACATACTTCAATTAGATGATATTGCAGCAGAAGAAACATTACAGGTGCATTTTGTTTAACTAACTTTTATTTATTAATTTATTTAATGGACACTTCTTATTTATCATTTGCTGAACGTTAAAAAAATTGCTAACATGGAACATCTTATTTATCATTTTAGTATCACATAGACCTGGCAATTTTGACCCAACAGGTTGAATGTTAAAAAACATTGCTAACATGACACATATCATTATTTCAAAATTTGAAACAAATGTATGTTTTTTTATATTTCACATCAGTTTTTTTTTTTTTTTTTTGCATATATCGTATTTGATGTGACAGTTAGCATAAGAAAGTGAGGCTGCACTAAATTGTTTGTATTTTTTTTATCAGATTCAAAGGTTAATTCATATGTTGCTGGAAAACCATTCATCTTTATTGGAGTCTTTGGTTGGTATTAATCAAACAACAAAACGACAAGAAGCGTTATCAAGCTCTATTGACGATTTAATTCCGTCACTTCCTCAATTACGGGTATTGGCAGGTATGCATTGTTCAACTGTTTACTTATAAGTGGTCGATTAAAAATGCTATTTTCGTCCCTGAGGTTTGGCCAGTTCTGCAACTTTCGTCCGGAACAGATGATTTAGGGTAACAGCCATTGGGGCAGCAATGGTGATGAAACCGATGTTCCGGAAACCACCATCAACCACCCCTATTCCTCTCAACACTCTATCCATTACCTATCTTCATGCAACCACCGCTACCAACATCACCATAACATAGGATTTGTGACTGTTCTTCTTTGATTGTAGGTGTGTTCCATACTATTTATTTAATTATAATGGTTACGACATTGTAGGAAAAAAATTATTACTTTCTGGGTAATGGGATATTATAGAGGGGAGGAAAACCCAAAACTTGATATTGAGAGTTTCAGTTCCGAAAGTTTTCTTTATTTGGGCAGCAACTCGATATCAGCCGAACAGCCCTGCCGTTGATGAACTCTCAGCCCATTGATCAATTGAAAGTAGGTAACAGTTAGTCACTTAATTTGTTTCTCTATTCGTTATATTGAGTGGTTAAATAGTGCATAAAATAAAGCGTTAGTGGAAGTGATAACTTATTTGAAATTTGCAGGTCCTGGTTGTTCGTCGGTTGGAGAAGGGTCGTTTGTGGAGCATGATCCGTGTAAACTGATTGGTATTTTGTTGTTAACAGGTCAGTTGCAACTTCGATTTTGTTTGTCACAGTCGATATTGCAGGTAACATTTTCTTGGTAGTGGGTCGGATTGCATATGGTAGGGTAATGGGTCAGATTTTTCATTTTTTAAGGTTTTTATGATCAGATTTTTTCAAGGTTTTTAATTACCATGGAATGTACATCGAAATTGCAGTGGTCAATAAATGGTTAACTGAAGCTTATAGATTACAAATTGCTAGCGAGACAGGTTGTAAGCAGAGCAAGTATTTGATATGCAACTATATTGTTTTTCTATTTAGAAATTAGAATGAATATTATATTTATGTTGGTAATATTTTGTTCTTTTTAGAGGGTGTTACATTGAAAGGTGTATATTTTCAACGATAGCTCATTTATCTCCTTTCTTTGATTGTTAACGCATGTGAGCCTTGAAAGTTTGTTTCGAGTTAAAAGGCTCATGAAAGTTGTCAAATCCCGTGTATATGGAAAACACATGGTTTTTTGGTTTTAATCCATCTTTGTTTATAGTCCCTAGCCCTTGCTTGACTGTTTATTCAAATGTCTTTGGACAAAAAAATTTGGTCATAAATATCTCTCTTTGTGATATTGTTCTCATGTCCATCTAAACAATGTTATTGTAGCAATGGTTGAACCAGCTTCTACACACATCTTCACATTGAACCAGCAACTAGACACCACTTCATATAAAACATGAAACCCCATTGCGCGGCGCAACGCGCGCGAGAATAAAACTAGTTACTTTTAATAATTGCATGTGTTATAAACAATCTATATGTCCAACATATTCACCATCGATTGGGCTGTTACAAGTGAGTTCTTAACAAATCCACTCATATGAACATAACTACTTTTGTTCAAAGTTAATATTGGAAAATGACATTCTTCATTATAAACTTTTTGTTGAATAGCAAATTTGGATCACTGGAGTATCATCATGTCACCAGCGAAAACACCAGATCATATCCATCTCCACTAGGCGTAATGCATATACACCAAATTCAGGAGGAAACCTAATAAATATGGGAAAAACCCCTTGTGGGAATCGAACCTAGGACCTATTGGTCCTAAAGTATTATCCCAACCCCAAGATGCCACTAGGCTATACTTAAAGAATTTTTTCACAACTCCCTCCAATCAAAGGCATTCTCTTTAAATATCCAGTATGCATGTTTTGTATGTTGTACTATTCAATCTTTTATCACATATGTGTGTGCTTAATTAGAACTCACCTTATCAAAGCATTAATATGTATATGTTATTACAGGCTACGTTTTCTACACGTTATTCTAATTTAACAGGCTACGTTTTTTACACATTTTTCTCTTTCACGGGATTGGGGTGTTTCTTTGTAGGGCTGGAGTAAAGAAATGATATGAGGGTAGTGGGGCAGGAAACACCAATAGTCTGGGTGGTATAAAAATACCCTTCAACTTCGTCTACATAGTGTAAAATTTTTATTTTTTTATATAAATGATATCTCTAATAAAAAAAAATGGAGAAGTTTCTGAATTTTTAGGCTAGATCCGCCATTAGAATAAATATAACTTAGAAAAAAAAAAAAGCATATGAATATGATAAGACAAACACAAGGAATATATCCCCAAGGCATATTGTATTAGCTAGAATACATATATTGAAGGCAAGCCAAACCCAAAGAGACACGGATAATCAGCCGATTATCACCCTTCAAATACTTTATTTATTTACTTATTTATTACACGTATAAACATAAACAATTATTAATATATTTCCATTTTCAAACTAGACGGAATAACTCTTTCTACTTGTTTATAAATATATACAATTTTTCATTTTTATTTTATAACATTGTAACTAAATGTTTAGTTAATCTTAATGACAATATTGTTGTAAAATATTTCTTACTAATACAATAATAATTCAATATTCCTGTTGCTACAACTATTTATGCATTTATATATAAACTAGTGCCATCAATTGCAATGATACACATTTATAACTTATAAGTTAAAGTATGAAGTTTTCAAACGTTTGACAAATGCATTAACATTTTAGTTATTCTCATTATTTCATTTTCCTAGTGAGTCTAGATCTCAATTTACATTTTTTTTTTCAACATATGGTTTAAATATATAAATGACTATTTTTTTTATGAAACAAAAGTATAGTATAAAATATACCTTACACACACGATCCGTGGGTTGATGAATAGAAGAAGAAGCCAGATTAGAGTCCACTTCCCGGAGAATCTAGAGCGCATCAGCCGCTGACCATTGCTACTATAATAGTTACTATATATATGATTCGATTGCATTTCTTATTCTTATTATTTATATTAAATCATAATTATAATACCCAGTAAAATATACTATATAGTTTTTTTTTTTAAAGGAAACTATTATTCACAACGGCACACCCTCGAAACAAGGGCAGCCAAAAAGCCGGAAAACACCGATTACATCACCGAAAAAGAAACCCAATTCTCCCAAGAGACATCTCTACATTTAGATCTATTACTATACCACAAAAAACCAAGCGACTTAATGTCCTGCACTATACTATCCGCCGATTTATGTTTATCCGAGAATCTTCTATCGTTCCTAGCCCTCCAAATACACCACCAGCCGATCATAATGATACCTTTGAGGATGTCTTTTGCTTTAACACCTAAGCCGGAGAACTCATGGACTTTGAGCAGATCGATAAGCGAGAAAGCAAAAATCGGACCAATCTTAACCCATCTACTATACGAAACCTGTGACAACCGTCACTTTTCCGTACATTCCGTACACTAAATGAACAGTGATATGTGCTTTAATGACTGTGCATGATCTAGTTTACCAGACAAATAAATGTCTGATTACATACTACACAAGTGAATTCATGCACGTTTTATACTACAAGAATTACTTTATGATAGCGTTGCGTCAAAAATACTAGTAAACTCACCGGTAAGACACACTGTGTCAACAATTCTGCAGAAAGCAATTAGACAATAAAAATAGGGCCTAGGTGTAGGTCCAACGCCAAGAATACATTAAAACCCAAGAGTATATACAAGGGTTTACATATAGACATGCCGAAAGCTAAAATACGCACTAAAAAGCACCTGAAACGCACTTTAAGTGCAGAATTTTAGTAAATTCAGCTATAAATAAGCTTTTAACACATAAGAGTTATGCAGAATTTACGTTTCATTATCCAGAATACTTTCCCAAGTGTTGGGAATTGAAAGGGTTACAAAAAGATACTTGAAGGACACTAAACGGTGCAATTTAGCACTTTAACGAACCGGTACTTAACCGAACAACCGGACATTACCCGGAACACAAAAATATTGTTAAACACATTGTTTTTATTTTTCTAAGTTAGTTAGGGTCCCCGAACACCCTAACACACTATATATTATTTAACACACCATAAAGCACTAACTTACCTTTTGTTTTCAACCAAGATCTTTAGCTACCTAGTTAGAACCCAACTAAACCAACCCCCCCCCCCCCCCAACCGGTTCTAGAAGTGGGATCCCCACTTTGATTTTCTTGATTAGTTTAATATATATGCAATGTACTTGGGGAGCATTATAACTAATGGGCATTAGAGTGTTGGAAAGTTTATGTATTTAACCACAAGACCATCATTCTTATGATTCAAAACTCAACACTTTCATCACTCTCTCTCCCTCCCTTCTTGGTCTCGGCCGAGAGCTCCACCACCATCATCATCACCTTCAAGTTTCAATCATCCAATCTCTAGTGACCCCAAGGTGCTACAAGGTATACAACGAAGCTTGGTGTTCTCGGAAGCTCAAGGACCACCTCTATTTGCTATTAACCACCACATATCTACTCTTGAACTTCCCTAGCCTTGAGCTAGTGGTAAGAACTTAGATCCTTACATTTTACATCTTGTTAAAGTGGTTAATGATGTATAATGATCAAAATGATAAGAACTCTAATGAATCTTATGAAGAAGTCTTGAACATAAACTAACTTGGTGATAAAAGTATGGTTAAAATGATAAAGAAATCATGATATTCTTATGTTGTGATGCTTGTTGGTTGTTGTTACTCATGTAGTTGATATGGATCATCATATGGTCTTGCTAGATCATGACTAAGAACATGATCTAGCAAGATGAGAAAGTAAGAATGTTGTAGGATGATGGAATCATCCACACATAAACTATGAACTTGAATGAATGGGTGATTTCTTGAAGAATAAAGATCAAAGTAGGTTATAATCATGTAGATCTAAAGATCCATGAGTGGTTTTTCAAAAGAACCAAGTTAAAAATATGAGTTTCACTAAAACTTGGATCTTACAAAAACTAATCATGTTTTTGGTAAATAAACAAGTGTAGAAACCCTTGTGTAAATAGAAGAGTTCACAAAGAAATATTTTTAGAAAATGGGATTTGAAGTTGTAAACACTTAAACTTTTTAAAAATAAAGTTTTTAAAGAAGCAATCACACTTTAAAAGGTAACAAGACTTACTAAATACACTAGTAAGTTACTACACATTACTATAAATTTTCAAGTTCATGGAATAGAGAAATTAGTGTATGTTGTTGATGATTGTTGTTGAAATTGATTGATGATGATTTTTTTTTAAAAGAAAATAAACACATGTTTTGAAAACATGGGAAACCTCCATTTTTAGGGGAAACTCTGTCAAAATTTCTATAGAATTTTGACGCTTAAAAAATATAAGTTTCGAGAAACTTATTCCCTAAAAATGTGTCTAGAAAATTTACCAAGGTTTCCCTAATTTTTGTAATAAGAAATGATGATTTCTTCAAGATAAAAATTGATACTAAGTATGTATATTTTTGAGAAAATATATATATTTATTGGTCATCAAACTTTGTGCTAAGTGTATGTAGTATTATTATACGTGAGAGTGTATTAGAACTTGAAAATACACTAAATACTCTTGAGAAGTAAAAACACCAAAATACACATACAACATACAAGATACATAATTCGGGTGCAACATACAAGAAACTTATATATATTTTTGAGAAAATAATATAAGTAAGACATTTAGTTAAAAATATAAATTATTTTTAACACAAGAATACATATACAAAAGATAGTGACTTGTGCTTGTGTGATACAAGTCTAGTGACTAACGATAATAAAACACGTATAGGTCGCGCCGTTAATTAAGCAATCCGGTGAAGTTTACGACGCAGGAACGCAAAATTGTGAGTTCATGCTCCCCCTTTTCTTTAACTGTTTTTGGTTTTATAACTCTCGGGGGTGAAATACATGTTACAAATGTTACAATATTTACAAATGGTATGATACAAAAACAAGAAGCACCCTTGGTGAGAACGAGTACCAAGCATGATGCGTTTTAAGAAATGCCTATGAAATACTAGATCATGTGAGCTTAGACTTAATGTCGAAATGCCATAAATTCTTGGTGAAAACTAGTACCAAGTTGTAAATACATAATTAGGGACGAGGGTTAGATCTAACGGGTACGGCCGAACCCCACTCATGGTCACAACTAGTACCTAGTAGTGCTTCGGAGTCCCAGTCGAGGTTAATCGACACAGTCGAGGGTAATCGACACAGTCGAGGGAAATCGACACAGTCGAGGGTAATCGACACAGTCAAGGAGTCATAACAAGTACTCCCCATGTCCTCAAGGAGTCATAACAAGTACTCCCTATGTCCTCACATGCCTTAAAGGAGCCATTACGAGTGCTCCCTGTGCCTTAAAGTCCTTGTAAAACATTCATGTTCATACACACTTTTCATACCTGTGTACAAAGGAGTCCCTCAAAGATTTACAAGAATTACGATATACAAACAAGACGCATGAACTCGCTCAACTTTATGTTGATGTTTTCCAAAATTACATGTATTTCAGGTGACAGGATGGATCTTGGACGCAGGTGTCGTAACTAGAAGTCTAGATGTCATCCACTTTTGTTGGTTTGTAACCTAGTCGAAAGTTGTGTTTTAAAAACTCGAATAAACAATGTTTGTAATACTCAGATTTTATGAATGAATGAGCATCGTTTTGATCATGTAGTTGTTTATTACGATTGAATGCAATGATATTAAACCAGTCACACATCATACGCTTCCGCAAAAGTCAGGGTGTGACAAAACCAAACCTCCGAAGCCACTTCCCATGAGCAGAAAAGATGTTTCGCAGTTTCACTTCCATCGCCGCACATGATACACGTATTCTCACCACTGAAACAATTCCGTTTGATCAAAGCATCTAACGTCGCAATCCGACCCATTTGAGCACGCCAAACAAAAATATTAACTTTTTTCGGAACCCACTTTGACCACTTAAAAACAAAATTGTTGCTGTATTCCATATTACTACGCAAAATTTTTTTTTTACCGCTCTTACCGAAAAAGCTTTATCACTTCCCCCAATCCATTCCCACCTATCCTTGTTCATCGAGAGCTTCACCGTTTCCATCATCGCAGAAAGATCATTCCATTTGCTCCACTCAACAACAGAAACTGGACTGGGGGACCAACCCCAATTATCTACAAAAGCCTGCTGAGAAACATTATAACGGGAGGCAACCAAGCAAGTCTTAGCAGTCTCCAGCCGAAACAATGAAGGGAACCGATCCTTGAGAGGAACATTGCATACCCAAGTGTCCAGCCAGAATCTGATGGAGCACCCATTTCTGGCCCAGCCTTTAAAGTTATTTAACAAGAAAACACCTCCCACACTAGTTTTTAATATAAAGCACAAGTCCCTATATAGTATATACTCTAAAATCCAACTCCACATCATAGGGACTTGTGCTTTATTTCAATGTAAACGACCTAGCGATTTTAGTGCTAAAATTGTTGACTAATTTGTTTGTTGTTTGTTTTTTATATAAACTATCAAGATTATATCACTCATGACTCATCCCTATTAGAGTAGGAGCAAGACATTCAAAAAAGAAAAAAAAGATATCACTCATCTCTATTAGATATTATTTTACATCTATTATATATAATAAATGAAAGTTATTTTGGTCACGTGTCAGTAGATGATGGCTACCTTTTTCCCTTTTCCAGCCCAACAGCACCACTCCCCTCTTTTATCTATCTCATCTCTCATTTAGGGCTTCCCCACTTTCTCTCTCGCTCTTCTCTATTCCGATCTTAACAGATGTTCAGATCAACGCTCCGAATCAAGGTTAGATTATCAATAAGTTTCAATCTTTGTTTTCATTGTTCAATCATTCGATCTTCATGCGTCTTTACCTAGGGTTGTGCTTCGGCTAGGGTTCCGCTGGGAACTTGATGACGGAGATGATCGGAGGTTGTCGGCTCTGCAGCTGCAGTTCTCTTGGTTAATTTTTGGTCAGGTTTGCTGTTCAATTTTGATGTTCACTTATCTATTTTTGATTTTATTTTTAGACTTTTATATGATTTTGAGGTCGATTGAATGGTTATGCTGTAATGGATTTGAGGTTTAGGGTTAGTTAAAAATATATTTTTTCATTTTTCCATCTTGAGTTTTAGGTTAGGGTTTGTTTTATTTTTGGGTTTCTATATGATTTTGAGGTCGATTGAGTGGTGATTTGCTATTGTTGTTTGTTGTTGTTTGTTAATTAGGCTGCTGACATCACTGACCGATTCCAACAACATCGAAAGGTTGTAGGACTATTACAACCAACTCAAAGATTTGAACGACAAATATCAGGTGTTTGGTTTCATTTTTTCTATGTTTTACTTATTTTCATATTATGAAATTTGTGAAATAAGGTAAAAATGGCCATTCTAATTATTTGCTAGATGTACAGATTCTACAGAATGTTTTTTGGTTTGTTTATTTGTTCTTTGATTATTTGTTAGATGTACAGATTCTACATAATGTAGTCAAGACCCGCACATAAATCTGACCAGTTATGGTTTCGGCAAGTATCGGTAAATTGTTGATTCTTTTGTTAAAAGCCGCACATAAATCAGGTAATTGTTATTCTTTTGCTAATTGTTAATACACTTTGTAATCAGTTCTTCTTCTTCTTCTTCACTATTTCTTGTGCTTTGTTACATCTTTTCCAAATTGAAGTTTCTTCAAATCGTCATCTTCTCTAATGCTTCCATCGATTCTTCTCTCGCTAAATCTGGTAACAATCCGTGACCTAATTTCTTTCATGATTCTACAGTTGTAGCACACCAAATATTTGTTATTTGTATTGAGTTGGTATATTGGGATTAAATACTGAACTGGTGGAATGACAGCAAGTCCAGGTTATGCTTCAAGATGTCTCGATCTCTTTGGAGGCGGATAAGTGGCTTTGGGAGGTCTGAAAAACAGAATTGATAAATTTAGGGAAAATGGGGTTGAAAGATGATAACCCAACAGTTGAGGATCTCATTCTACAGCTTTGATAAATTCAAGGGTATTCTCAAATAATGCTTCCTAGATGTTTGAAGACCGACAAATGTCCAAAGAAGCAGCACTGTGGACATTTGTCGGTCTTTGTCGGTCTTCAAACATCTAGGAACCATTATTTGAGAATACCACTGAATTTATCGGAGCTGTAGAATGAGATCCTCCACTGTTGGGTTATCATCTTTCAAACCCATTTTCCCTAAATTTATTGATTCTGTTTTTCAACAGGGATGTAATGCAATGATTCCTCTCAATTGAATAGACGGACACTTGCTTCCTCTCAAAGGGTTATGGAGTGGTTATAACAGCTGATCATGCTAAGGACTGTTATAACTAACCACTGCTCCTTATAAAGAATGATGAACTTAAAGATTGATGAGACCTATCCACTGTTGGAGACAAAGCTCTGTTAAAGACAAGCACTTATGTACCTAAGGCCTGATCAACCAAAGGAAAACCACCGGTCAGTAACAGCAGTGGTTCAGCATCTACAGCGGATTCAACATCAGTATTTATGTATCGGTTTTTCTTATGTAACAGTGTTTAGTGTATCAATGTTTAGATTTTGTTACAGCTTCGATGATGGTTGTTAGATTTATGAAAATGTCTAACAATTTCGGATTGGGTATATTCATTCACAGTTTTATGATACTTCAGTGTCTATGATGAAAATTATGTTGGTTCCATGATTGACTGCTCCCCATGTTGATTCGATTAATGGTATGTTATGTATATACAATCTCTCGAGATAAACCCTAGAGTTTATCTCTCGAGACAAACCCTAGACAAAACCAAAGGTGAACCACTGCCCAACAACAACAGTGGTTTAGCATCGACAGCAGATATTCTACCTTTGTTTATGTTAACATTGTTTATATTGTAACACCCCAAAAATATTTATTAAGAGAATAAGTTAAATTGAATTAAAAATTTAACTTAGTTGGTAAAATGTGTTAAATAACTAGCTTAGTGATGATATATGCCTAAATAAAACAAATGCACAAACTAGAAGGGGGAAATGTGAAAATTATAAAAAAAAACAAAAGGATTAATAAAATTAAAAACCCAAATTCACACACTCTGGTGTGTGGGAGTTCGACCAGAACAAGGGAAAAACAAGGGAAACCCTTGTTCTTGCTAAAATCACTCAATTGATCAAGGAATTCAAGGCTAATCACTTGCATGATTCTAAATTTTCGGTCATCTAAATTTTTGGTCATCTACACTGAATGATTCAAGGCTAATCACTTGCATGATTCAAGGCTAATCACTTGCATGATTCTAAAACAATGGGTTTTTATGATATGATGATGTTAGTGTTAAACTTGCGATTAGAATCATCATGTTAGTTAGTAAAGACAAGGTACTTGAACAAATTAGGTGTTTGACGTGAATCATAATTACCATGAATTGGGTTTAGTATAAAAAGGATGGAAATGATGATAAATTCATGTTAAAAATGATGATTGATATCATTATGTGTTAAGAAAGATTAATGTTGTGTTAATTCGATGGATTATGGTTATAAAACTTGGTTAATAAAGCGGATAAACGATAGCCTAAGAATGATGCTACCGGGTAATTGACCAAGTAATAAAACGAGTAGTTGAATTACATTGTGTACCTACTTTCGTCAATAGGCACTTTGACTTTTAAAAAGTCAAAATGACCAAAGATATGATCAAATGATAAATTCGACATAAAACCCGTAGGATGGAATAGTCGTAAATGATTATGACTAATCTAACCATCTCGGGAATTATGATGATAGTTTGACGCTTGACGAGCTAGGTGAAAGCTTGGGAAGAAAACGGGTCAAACGAATCAAGAATGAAGAAAAAGCATGATCCGGGTGCAAGGTAAGTATATCTTACACTACTCTTGAATTATAGAATACTCTCTCATTGTATTAACTACGAATAAGATAAGTTAACAATCGTGATATAATGTTCCGACGTGTAGTCGTACGGAACAAGATAACCGAAGATGATAATAAACCATTTTTAATGGTTAAAAAGGACTAATATGGTTACTTAGTCAAGCAATGACTAATAAATATAGAATTCTTGATGGATACCTTATATGGTAAACCAAAATAAACGATAAGGGTAAAACGGTAATTTTGGTCATACGTTGACCGTAACCGTTAGTTTTTGAAAGACACTTATGATGTAAGTCATAATAGGCCAAAAGTGTTAAGAAATGAATTATAAGTAAAATGACCGCACGGTGTAAACCGGAGCGAGTCATATAGACGAGATGGTAATAAATGTCATCTCACCAATACAATCGGTCACCTAGACCAAACGGGTCAAAAAGGTCAAGATACCACCTTTGACAATATCGACTAATGACTACCGTCGAGTTATATGATTTCAGGAGTAAATATCGAATGGATATTAGCATCGCCATGACTTAGCGGAAATTAAAGCAAGATATTAAACGGGTCAATATATTGATCTGAGCCAGGTATGTGTAATAGAATAAACACTCAATTAGAACGTATGGTTCAATGGGTGTTAAACGAAGTCTAAGATAGACAATGGGTTACTTTAATGAGTAAACCGAATGTTTTAAATGATGGTCGTCGTGTTTTGGAAAGCACAATGACTTTTCAAACAAGATCATAACTAGAACGAAGGATTATGGGTCAAACATGCTTTCAAAAGACTTCAACGTAAATGAAAGGCTAAAAGGGACCAAAACGCCCTTGCAAGCTAAATTGAGCTAACGACCTTTAAAGGTTGTTTGGAAACGAGTTTTATGATAAAATGAATACTTAGAATAAGTATAAGAAGCGAAAGATGTAAATCTTTGGTCAAATGACTCTATATGAGCCTTTGCCGTAAAATAACAATCCGAGGAGTAAGACTCTCGGATTATATAGATCACCACATTAAATCCACCACAAATATAGTTGTGGTGGAAGATCATTTGATAAGAAATGTGGAAATATGAATCTAGAAACGAATGAAAGCAATTCGTGCTTAAAATATGCTTAAATACCCTTAACGGGTCAAAATAAGCATATGAGCGAAAATGGGTTTAAGAAGGTATATAACCCGTGATTGGAACCTAATATGTTAGACAATAATGAATTTAATAGGTTCATGAGAAATAGGGGTCAAACAAACTGGTTTGTTTAATAAATACATGAACGGGTCAAAAATTTAGTGATTTTATTTTAAGCCGAAAGCTTAAAAGTCTAAAATTTTGTTAATCCAGATGTCGGATGTTAACTCCATGTGACGGAGAATTAAATTACGATCACGTAGGAAAAAGAATCGTGTAAATCGGATCAATAACGAAAGAGTTATGCTCGTTTTCGTAAAATCAAGTTTGGCTGGGAATATGCAGCACCAGCATCACACATTCTGTCAAATTAAGTCCGTGGCGTCGCGCCATGGCCAAAGGCTTTTGCCGTCGCGCGGCGACAGGGTGAAATATTAAATTTTTGATTTTTTTGTTTATTCCGATTATTTGACCCAATTACCTTGTTGTACTTGTTATTTAACTATCAAAACTGACTTCTAAGTTGGTTTTGATCATATGTGAATGTCGAGAGTCCCGGATGAAGATCAAGCGACGAGCAAGAACCGAGCACACGTTAAATGAAGCTTCCGCGTCAAATCTTGATTTGTGTTGTTATAAGTGAATTATGTAAACACTTGTAAATTTGTTTTTTTGAAATGTTGTAAACATTTGGGAATGTTGGTATAACAAGTTTTTGTAAAGTCACATTTTAGTATTAAAATGTGTATTTTATTATTAAAATCTTGATTTGTAAGACGGGCGTTACACGAACTAGAAGGAATTGTACTTCAAAAGCTTATATGTAGTGTCCTACAAATGCGAAACCCGCCAAGTGCTCGATAAAATGCCTAAAAGAACATATTTGTGAAATTCGGAAGAAATTGTGATAAAGTTGCCATATGTTAGACTATGAAAATAATGAAATGATATTTGAATGAACTAAAAGATGGAACGAATATGTTAATGTAGGCGTGAAGGAACAAAGCTCAAGTGTTAGGAAAACAGAAAACACGCAAGATCGAGGTATGTTATTTATGCATACTAAATTCTATTAGTAAATTGTTGTTTGTGCTAAAGCCATAAATTTGATAGTTGTGATAGATAAATAGTAAATGGTTTGATCCGTTGTGAATGAATTGCATGAACTATAGATTTATAAATGAAATGTTTTATGACCGGTCCTTTATGGGAGAACCGGATAATGAGAAAATGAGTATGAAAGGAATAAGTTTGTTCGTCCTAAACGAACCAAATGAAAGTTATATTATGAATGATATTATCCGTTACTAACGGATAAGTTATGAATGAACGCAACCAACCCGATCTGTCGCTCACGGATTTGAGTGTATGTAAAAGATTGAAAGGAATGTATTCGTTCGTTATAAACGAACTGAATGAAAGTTATGTATGAATGAAAAATGCCCGTTTCAATGGGATAAGAATGGCATGTTATATCTCAATTCTGAGATAGTATGTTTAACCCGTTTCACAGGGTAAGAAGATGCACGTATGTGATGAATGTATGAAAGGGATTAACTTTGATTTACTAGTCTAGAAGTAATGTACTAACGAGTTTAATATTTTGATGTAGGTAAATCCGAAACTTAGACGTGATGGCGAACTTGGAACAAACACACGCGTGAAACTTGTCTATATGCGCTTCCGCTATTTTGTGATGATGTTATGGTCAAAAGCTACTTTTGTTGTAATTAGTTTTTGAGTAGTAACTAATCTTTTTAAGTCAACATGTTAAATCTTTTAAAACATAAATGTGGTCGTTGGTAGATATATAAATGTAATGCCATGGCGTTATATGTCCTTTTGAAAGTGTCTTTGAATTCTTGTATTAAGGATTACTAAAACATGGTTTGCTCTTGTTACGGACGGGTCATGCCCGAATTTTGTTAAAAATTTTTATGTTATTATTTTGTCTTTTGAATGTTAAAAATGAGGGCGTTATAAGTTGCTATCAGAGCCTAGGTTTGAGGGATTCAAGTATCAAGTGCTTGAACTCAAACCGAAAGCTCGTGCAAGTGTGTGTTCTTTCCGAAGCGCTATGCAAGTAACTAAATTGAAAACTTTGTTCATACTTATAAATAGAAGTGGAAAAAGGGGAATTTTAGGCAAATTGCTTATAAACTGAATTTTTAAGTGTATAATGATGTTAAACAGGTCCGTATTTAAATTACCAACACGTAGGAAAAAAAAGAATTACGTAAAATGGACCTGTAGATTGAAAGTTATGGGAGTTTTAAATTGATTTAGAGTAAAAACTAGAGTTGGGCAAAATGCAGGAATTTTTAACTGACCTGCTGGAAAACTGGTTCCCCCGTGCCACGCGACAGGGTCCTTGATGTGTGGCGCGACACGCGACAGTGCTCGCGGGCCGGGACAGAGTAAGAGCAATCTGTCGCGTGCCGCGAGAGACCAAAAAATGTTCAAAAAATATTATTTTTGCTGTTTTGATTATGGGATTTTGTTAACCAGTTTTTAAGGCCTCATAATCAATGTTTAAGATAATTTTTATATTAAGAGTGATGAGGGAAAATATATATGAAGGGCGAAAAGGTAAATCGTTGCGATCAAAGATTTTGATCTACACGATACGACATAATCGTCGATGACGATAATGCATGAAGTATGAAATGTAAAAAATTGATTGTAGTTTGATAAAATGAGTTAACTATGATGAAGGAGAGTATGAAAAGAAATTTAAAAATGAAATGAATGTTTTAGTAGATGGCGGACAATGTCAACGTGAATGATAATGTAGCGGCACGAAATGAATGACGATCGTAAGAGGTTGAGTTTGAAACGTATGATTATGAATAATGAATGAAGTAAATATAGATTAAAGTACTTTGATGCGTGAAAGAATATGATTTGTTAATAAATGAAAATGAAAATGATGAGATTAGTGGTAAAATAACTTGAAGAATGTGAGTTAGATGGAATTCGTATGAGAATTCAAATAAATGTATGCTTGATCATAATTATGCATTAGAGGCTTGTACCTTGTGGTTGAATGGTGTGATACTTATGTGTATTTAATGATTTGCTTTGTTATGATTAAGAGGCGAATATGTGCTAAATGTGAATCATACGAGCTTATTAGTAAATGATATGTTGGAATTATGTCATATAGTTACCTTGAATAATATTTGCTATTTGTAGAATCATGAAGCATTAGCATGTGAAAGTACGTGAATGTGAATGTATATGTGTATCGTTCAGAGGATCACGTAAATTGTATATATCATATACGAATATGAAATGCGTAGGATATTAATATTATAGCCTATCATATTTAGATGAATACATGTTCAAAAGTTTAAAGTGTGTAAGCAAGACAGTTGACTTTCTGAAAGGCAACAGTATAGGGATATCATGGAATGACCATTAGACACAAATGTTAAAGTAAAGAGTTAATGTGTTATGTATTAAGTGATTTACGTGTTATGCTTGATGATAGTTTAGTTGTATGGATTGAAAATGAGATAACTATTAATAAATGTCTCATTTATACGAAATTTGACTAACGAAAGTCAATTAACGTATGAATAGAGAAAGAAAGTGAATAATTGTATGTATGCTCACATAAGCTAACAATGTTACGTATGTAATAATATGTAAGGATGGAAATCTTGTCAATTGACTCAAGCATGGATGGCAAACGGGGTAAGAGGAAGCAATGAGGCAAGCATGAACATGGACGCTAAACGTAAGTGATTTCGAAAATACTTCAAATTTATTTACATGAAGATGTATACGTGTTTGAATATTCGAAATCAAAGTGAAACATATAAATAAATGAGAAATGTTAAGGTACGTTTTGTTGAAATGGTTGGCATAATGTTAAACCGGTAAGACCTCATTATAGGGGTAAACCGGTCATAAATTTTAGTTGAGAAGTTTTAAGACAGAAATGAGAACTTGGTAATGTTGATGAAAGGTATGGAAAGAATATCAGTTAAGATATTAACTAAAGACATTTTGTAAGTATGTTCGAATTAAAAGTAAATATAACGCCTACTAAAATACTTATATACAATAAGTACTAAGTGGTGATTGACTTTAAAAGGTTAAATTGCAGAAATCAGTAAATAATAATTATTTACAAATTTTGGAAGTATTACGTAAGAAATGCAATGTGTAATATAGGATAATCATTAGTAAGGGATATGTGAGAGAACGTAGGTGAATTAACACCAAATACAGTGAATGAACAAATGGAAATGGTATATTAAGGGATGGTCATGTATTGACCGAAGCTCGAGAAAACACGAGAATCATCTCACTTATGTCCGGTCAAGCTAGTAAAAAGGGGGCCTAACGATTCTTAAAGGATCGGATCAAATGTAAGAAAGAAAGATAAGAATGAAAAGTTTAAGCTTACGATTGAATGTGAATCAAACTTAAGAAAGAAGGGTGGGAACACCACTAGAAATAGGATGTAGAGTGTCGCGTCGAGATGCGCTACATGAATTAGGACATGGAATAAAGTGTTAGGACACAACACTTGAAGTTGAATGTGGAAGATTAATACGAAAACGTGTCATAAAAAAATGAAAGGTTGGATCCGTAAGCAAACACGGATCAAACCAATAAGAATGAAAGGTAGTAAATTAAAAGTTTGAATCCGTAAGTGAAGACGGATTAAACAAGTAAGAATAAAAAGTAAGAACGAACCTCAAATGAGCAAATATTTTAAAGAGTAAAATGCACGGATAGTCCCTGTGGTTTTGTAAAGTAACACCTATAGTCCCCAACTTTTGGAAATTACACCAGTGCTCCCTGTGGTTTACTATTTTGTTACTCGGATGGTCCCTGGAGTGGATGAGAGTTAATTTTCTCTGTTAAATCTATCTGAAATTACTTATTTACCCCTTGCTTTTATTAAAATATAAAATAATCACACATATACATATATAAACACTCTATCTAAAACACACAGAAACACTCTGACTCTCTTTATCTCTATCTCTTTCTCACTCTCTAAAAATCCCCACCACCACCACCTACCGTCAACAGCACCACCACTGCCACCACCCTCACACCACCATCCAACCTGAACCCACTTCCACCTCCACCATAGCTACCCACCTCCACCTTGAACCCACCGCCTCCAACCTGAACCCACCACCGCCGCACCCCCAAATACACCTTCATTTTTCCGATCACCACCACACACCACCACATCGCGTGGCAACCTGTAACACCTCTGATCATGTAAAGATTCCCAGGGTTAAAGTTCATAGTTTATGGGTTTTGTTTGGGTTTGCTCAAGTGGTTGAAGCTTCAGTGGATGATGTAAAGATTTTGACTTTTTGAAGTCATATTTATGTTTTGCAAATTGTAGGTCTAATTTACAATAAAACTTTACAATTGTGTGTGTGAGGTATAAACACTACTATTTTAATAATTTTGAAAGGGTGATAAGCAAAAGGCTAATTTTGAGCAGGTTCCAGCGAGAGAGAATGAGAAAGGGGAAACATACAAACAAAGAGAGGAGAGAGAAAGGTATAGGAGAAACAGAGAAGAATGAGAGAGAAAGGTGGGATGGGTTTGTTGGTTGGAGTTCAATTTGGTACTTTTTTCCGGCGATTGTTTGGGGTTCGATTTGTTTAGTATATTTGTTGTAGGTTTGGAGTTCGATTTGTTGTTTGTAGGTTTTGATTTCAGATTTGCTGGTTAATGGAGGGGTGGGGTTGTGATGATGGTTGTTGTTGTCCGACAAGAGAGAACAAAGAGTGGGTGGTGGCAGGTGGTGGTGTGGGGTTGGATGGTGGTGGCAGGTGGTGGTGGCAGTGGTGGTGATTTTAGATAGAGTGAGTGTTTATATATATATATATGCGTGTGTGATTTTGTGATTTTTTTATATTTGAATAAAAGCAAAGGGTAAATAAGTAATTTCAGATAGACTTAACAGAGAAAACTAACCCTCATCCACTCCAAGGACTATCCGAGTAACAAAAAAGTAAACCACAGGGAGCACCAGTGTAATTTTCAAAAGTTGGGGACTATAGATGTTATTTTGCAAAACCACAGGGACTATCCGTGCATTTTACTCTATTTTAAAAGCAGATATTATCCAAGTTATGTTTTAACTCTTGCGCATATATATATATATATATATATATATATATATATAGGGGAAGGTTCATTTGAGAAGAAATTTAATGTGAGAAGAAAAAGAAGAAAGGGCATATTAGTAAAATGTTATTTCATTTATAACTCATATCATTAATTCTTCTCTCTTTAATTAATTATCCTACATATAATCTACAAAACCTACACATATCAAAATTTTCCTACATATACCCTACACATTATAGAATTTTATCATACACAGTCGAAATTTATCCTACACACCTCGAAATATATCCTACACAACTCGTAATTTATCCTACACAACTAGTAATTTATTCTACACTTTAAATTAAGTTGTTTTTTTTTTTAATTTGGAAAAAGTATATATTTTGAAAAGGAGTTACAAATTTAATTTAACTAGTTATTAAAGGGGAAGAATACAAATTAATGTTTTATGTAAGTTTACCAATATACCCTTATATTAAAATTAAATACAAATATTAAATGAAGTAAAATGAAGCATTCTTATTGGTTGAAACTTCTTCTTTTTTCTTCTTACAAAAAAATTCTTCTCATTTGAACCCTCCACTATATATATATATATATATATATATATGTATATATATATGTATGTATATATGCAAATATGTTTGTATGCAAGAATGGTTGAAAGGAAAAATGAATCATACGGGTCAAATGGAGATCGCCATTTGAACCCGGTATTTAATGTTCGATTTGTCAAGTTTTATACTTATAGGTGAGCTTAATGTATGGGCATGCATTGTCACAGATTGGAAAGAAATAATTGTCACACCCCCAAAATCCACCCGCGGAGTACTACCGCTTGGAGGCGTGACTGACCAGGATCCAGCCACCAATCATATCGAACATACGAGTTAAAAGATATAAAGTTTAACCAATACAATTGGTGTCCAAACAAACACATAGTTAAGTTGCAAGCGGAAGCATAAGTCTTAAATCAAAACATAAGTGTAATTGTTTCATAGTTTAACATGGCACACAGTCGTCCATGTCCCACAACGATCCTCCTCCATGCAAGCTCCAGCTTAAGAACCTAGGGACCTGCAAAGCATGTAGTAACGAGTCAACAACTAGTTGAGTGAGTTCACGGTTGGGTGTTCGTTTTAAGTTGTTTCGAAAACAGTTTCCTTTAGCTGGCATCCTGCCGTGGGGGTTACCCCATAGTTAAAAACGTGACTTGTTTATTCCCGGTTACTCTGGCTATCCAGCCGTGGGGGCTACCCCGTGTAGTTATCTGGCATTTCGGCCGTGGGGGCTACCCCATGTATATACTAGACTCGTTACCATATCGACTGCTGACTGTAGTCATGTTTATGTGCCCTGAACTGTCAATGTCTATCATCATTGACGTGCCAGTAGTCCATTAGTTCACGCCCGTCCTCTGCGGCACGGTGTGAGGTTTGTCAAACCTAAATAGCGCTATCTAACTAATGACCCGCTCGCCATTGGCCTCGGCGATTAAGTCGATACAAAGATGAGGGACTTCGTGATAGAGTTTTGGTCTAGTACGAGTTATCTGTCCATGAGGACGAGGAATTTCATTCCTGAACCAATACTGTCCTACCCAAGGAGGACGAGGAACCCAGTTCCTTAACCCCAATTCCCGACCCCTGGGAATCCCATGCTTTGTAGAGGGTGTGAACTCACCTTGGTTTGCTCGGTAGAAAACACAGAAAAGTCAAACAAGCAATGTTGAGGCTACTCACGTCCTATCATAGTTGTATCATACAATCAGGTTCGTATTTAAGTAGTGCACGTATATTCTACACGTATGCTAGCACATTGCATGCAGTTCATCGACATTCACATTCAACAGTAATATATCAGGTCTGTACACTAGGCCCAAGAGTCCGGCCCAATCAAATAAGCCCATAATTAAACAAGTCCTACAGTGTGTACCCGCATATGATCCCGAGTCGCAACTAGGCGTTTGCGACTCGCAATCGGAGTCGCAACCATGGTTTCGGCCCATGCTGTTTTGGTTACGAGTCGCAACCGGACTCGCAACCGTGGTTTCGGGTCACAAAGTTGGTGTGCTGATCCGGTGTGGTTTCGAGTCGCAACCGGGTGTTTGCGACTCGCAACTGATGTCGCAACCGGGAGATTTCGACTCGTTGTGCTTGGTTTCGAGTCGCAACTGATGGTTACGAGTGGACATAAGCTGATTCGGAACAGTGTACTATCCACTAACATTCTGATTTCATGCAGTTTGTACTATCCAACCAAATTCCTTAAACAAGTTTCTTGTCTGGCAATTTACTAAAAATGGATCAAACAAATCAGAATTCAAATATTCAACCATGTTCTTCATGTTCATCAAATATTCAAAACACATTCAACACCTATTCGGATATTCATATCTTCATTCAACATTTGTTCATCTTATTTCCGGGTTTTTATCCTTAATCACAACATATAATCATGAACAACAATCAAACATTTGAACATATTCAATCCGAGAACATAATAGCACCACATTCAAACATTTTTCTACTTATTCATATGTTAAGTTATCATGAAACATTAGCAACCACTCTAATCATGACTTTGTCTAGAAATCAAGCATATGCATCCTAGGTGAACAACAACAATCTTAACAAGTAAACATGGTATCAAATCATCATCATCAACCGAAAATCATACATCATTATCAACTCAAAACACAATACACATCCGGTTCATAAACATCATCAAACATACACTACACTAGTTAAGTTCTATCATTCATACTATTATTAAACAACAACAAACATCATAGTTTCACTAACCGGTTCAAGTGTGGGTTCAAAGGTGCGAGTGAGGCTTCCAACCGGTGTGTGTGAGATACGATCCGAGAGCTTCTTACGGTTGTTGATTGGATCCGAGAATGAAGGAGAGTATTGTTGTGGTTTAGGGTTTTAGTGTGAGGGTGGAGAGTATGTGTGTAGAGGAGAGTATGAATGTTGTTCAAAATGGTAACATGGCCATCTATCAAGTGTATATATATCCGCTCCAAGCAAAATACCCTAGTGGGCTCTCGGTTAGGCTAAGTGTGTATGTGTGTGCGGCCCAACCGGCCCGTATGTTATACTAGTTCACTCGAGACCACATGGTCTCGAGTCGGGTTCGTGTTATCTCGGTTCCTATATCCATACCTCGCATACATACACATAAGCATACACACGAATAACACATAATCACGTAAAGGTTCATTTGTCATTAATCACATAAGTTATCTAGCCACTCTTTTAAGCATACATGAAGGTTCTAAATTTCGAGTTGTCACATCATCCCCAAGTTGAAAGAAATTTCGTCCCGAAATTTGGTAGGCACTCACTGAGGAAGCTAGTTAAGTTGTATGGTTTTCCTGGGGTGTCACATCCACCCCCCGTTGATCTGGAATTTCGTCCCGAAATTCCGTAGCTTCGGCCTCAGTAGTGGGTGTACTGTTTGCGAACAGTTGGGGATACTTTTGTTTCATCTGATCTTCGCGCTCCCAGGTGAACTCTGGGCCGCGACGTGAGTTCCAACGAACTCGAACAAGAGGTATTCTAGTGCTCTTGAGGACCTTAACATCCCGGTCCGTGATCTCGACTGGTTCCTCGACGAATCGTAACTGCTCGTCGATCGTGAGTTCCTTCAAAGGAACTACGTGGGTCTCATCTGATGGACACTTCTTCAGATTCGACACGTGGAAAACGTTGTGAACTGCACCGAGTTCCGCTGGTAAGTTTAGTCTGTAGGCCACCCTGCCTATTTTCTCAATGACCTCGAAAGGTCCAACGTATCGTGGGTTAAGTTTGCCGCGTTTACCAAAACGAACCACACCCTTCCAGGGTGAAACTTTGAGTAGTACCCGCTCCCCAACCTGGAGCTCGAGTGGTTTCCTGCCCATGTCGGCGTAAACTTTCTGACGTTCGCGAGCTGCCGTCATGCGTTTTCGTATCTGAGCGATCTGCTCGGTTGTATCTACCACATATTCTGGACCAGTGATCTGACTATCTCCCACCTCTGCCCAGCAAAGAGGAGACCGGCATTTACGTCCGTACAATGCCTCAAACGGAGCAGCTCCAATGCTGGTGTGGTAGCTGTTATTGTACGAAAATTCCACAAGTGGCAGATGCTTTTCCCAACGGTTGCCAAAGTCGATCACGCATGCACGAAGCATGTCTTCTAAGGTTTGAATAGTGCGCTCGGACTGCCCGTCCGTCTGAGGATGGTACGCTGTGCTCATGTCTAGTCGTGAGCCAAAGGATTTGTGCATTGCTTGCCACAGCTCTGAAGTAAATTGTGCATCTCGATCCGAGATAATGGAGGTGGGCACCCCGTGCCTCGAAACAATTTCCTTGATGTATATTTCCGCAAGAGTGGAGAACTTATCCGTCTCCTTGATAGCCAAGAAGTGTGCAGATTTTGTGAGTCGATCCACGATCACCCAAATAGTATAGTTCCCGCGCTGGGATCTAGGTAGGCCAGTGACAAAATCCATGGAAATTTGCTCCCATTTCCATTGAGGTATCTCTGGTTGTTGGAGTAGGCCTGAGGGTTTCTGGTATTCCGACTTGACTCTCGCACAAGTCAAACATTTACTGACGTAGGTCGCTATGTGGGCCTTCATGCTAGGCCACCAGTACGTAGTTTTAATGTCGTGGTACATTTTGTCCGATCCAGGATGTACCGAGTAGCGAGACTTGTGTGCTTCGTCCATCACAAGCTCTCGTAGGTTGCCATAGAGTGGGACCCAAATGCGTCCCGTTACGTAGTAAGCGCTGTCTTCCTTTTGTTCTAATCGTTGCCTTGATCCGCGTAGGGCTTCGGCCCTGACGTTTTCTGGTTTCAGCGCTTCTATCTGAGCTGCTCGTATCTGGGAGGGAAGACTAGAGTGGATCGTGAGTTGTAAAGCTCGCACACGCTTAGGCACGGCGTCCTTCCGACTGAGGGCGTCAGCCACAACATTGGCTTTGCCCGGGTGATATCTGATTGCGCACTCGTAGTCACTTAGCAACTCGACCCATCGTCGTTGCCGCATATTCAGTTCCTTCTGCTTGAAGATATGCTCAAGGCTCCTGTGGTCGGTGTAGATGGCGCACTTGGTACCATACAGGTAATGCCGCCATAACTTAAGTGCAAAAACAACAGCTCCCAGCTCCAAGTCGTGCGTAGTGTAGTTCTTTTCATGAACCTTGAGTTGACGTGAGGCGTAGGCTATAACTTTATCCCGTTGCATCAACACGCAACCAAGACCCTGAATTGATGCGTCGCAGTAGACCACAAAGTCGTCTGTGCCTTCCGGCAAGGAAAGGATAGGTGCGCTGCAAAGTCTATCCTTTAGGTGCTGAAATGCCAACTCCTGTGCGTTTCCCCAGCGATAAACAACGCCTTTCTGAGTTAGTGAGGTGAGGGGCTGTGCAATCTTAGAAAAATCCTTTATGAATCTCCGGTAGTATCCCGCCAAACCCAAGAATTGGCGAATTTCCTTTGGTGTACGAGGTGCAGGCCAGTTCTTTATTGAGTCTACCTTGGATGGATCAACGTGGATCCCATCCTTGTTTACCACGTGGCCTAGGAAATGGACTTCTCGAAGCCAGAAGTCGCATTTCGAGAACTTTGCATGAAGCTGTTCTGTTCGAAGGAGTTCCAAAATAAGTCGTAGATGCTGCTCGTGTTCCTTCTGACTTTTGGGATAGATCAGGATGTCGTCGATGAAGACTATAACGAACTTGTTCAGGTAAGGCTTGCACACTCGATTCATCAAGTCCATGAAGATCGCAGGTGCGTTTGTCAGCCCAAAAGGCATGACCAAAAACTCGTAATGCCCATAGCGAGTTCTAAAAGCTGTTCTGGAGACGTCCTCCTCCCGGACTCTCAGCTGGTGATATCCTGATCTCAAATCAATCTTTGAATAGTAACTCGACCTTTGTAGCTGGTCGAACATGTCGTCAATACGCGGTAGAGGATAACGATTCTTCACCATTACCTTGTTGAGTCCCCGATGGTCGATGCACACTCTGATGGAGCTAAGCGATAAGGTGCACGAGCTATAGGCGCAGCTCCAGGAGCTAGTTCGATCTGAGACTCGACTTGGCGATGAGGCGGAAGACCAGGTAATTCCTCAGGAAATACCTCTGGATAATCGCGTACAACTGGGCCAAAATGGCAGTGTGGCCCTTTCGCAAGCACTTTTGGGCCTTAAGGAGAGAAATGACGTTCTCAACAGCACTCCTCTTGTCGCCATGAATCATGAGAGGTTCACCATCGGGACCTGGAATACGGACAACCTTCTCGTTGCAAAGAATCTCTGCTCGGTGTTGGGACAACCAATCCATCCCAATGACAACGTCGAAACTACCCAAGACAATAGGAATGAGGTCGATAGAGAAGGTCTGGTCAGCGAGAATAAGTTTACAACCCTTGACTACGTGTGTGGCCTCTAAACTCTTACCATTTGCTAGCTCTACAATGTGCTTGTTGTTCAAGGGTGTTGGAATACGCTTAGGCATTCGACTAACTTCTAGTGACATGTAGCTAGTATCGGCACCCGAATCAAATAAAACTGAAACATAAAAGTCGTCGAGAAGGAACTTACCCGCCACATCATTGGGGTCATTCCTTGCTTCACCTTGGCCGATCACGAACGCCCGCCCCCGGGCTCCATTGTTGCTGTTGTCGCGTTTCTGCCTCATCTGCGGACAGTTCCTCTTAAGATGGCCTTCAGCCCCACAACGGAAACACCCCTTTTTGCTACCCTGCTGCTGCTGGTTTCGGTGTGCAGGGTATGGGCTCTTGCAATCTCTAGCCACATGTCCCGTCTTCTTGCACCGATGGCAGCACGATTCCATACATGACCCGGTGTGGTGTTGATGGCATTTGCGGCATTTCGGCTTATTCCCAAGGTATCCCCCTTGATTTTGGTAGTTCAGCCCCTGCTGTACGAGTTTCCCGTGCGGGTCCTGTTGTATAGGGCCACGACCTTCACTCTGGTGATTACCCCGAATATGCTTGGTGTTAATAAGAGCATTTGCATTGGAGGGGTTGCGCTTGGGTAACTTGCCCTCTTCCACTGCCTGATCAGTGAGCTGGTGCGCCAAACGAACGATTTGTTGGATTGTGGAAAAGTTGGCCGCAATAACGGACCCTCGGATTTCTGGGGCTAAGCCTCTGAGGTATAGCTCGATTCGTCTAGAAATGGGTTGTGACAAGTTAGGACATAAGGCAGCCAAATCGTTGGACCTTTTCGTGTACGCTTCGATCTCTGATCCTTCCATTTTCAAGCCAAAGTACTCTATTTCAAGTTTGAGGATGTCGTCCGGATGACAAAATTCTTCCTTGATCAAATCCTTGAAGTCGCTCCAGGGGGTGGCATTCGCATCTGCTAACCCGAGCATCTGAACTTGTGTGTTCCACCAAGAATACGCTTTCCCTTGCAAGGTACCAGCAGCGTACTCTACTCGCTTACTGGTAGGGCTTTCACTTTCTTCGAATGCCGATTCGATCCTGCGAATCCAGTGTAGGAGACCTATCGCTCCCTCGGTGCCATTAAAGGTACTAGGTCGACAGTCCATAAAGGTTTTGAAAGTGCACACGGGTGGCTGAACGTGTTGACCTCCTGCGTGTGCAGCTGCAAGTGCTGCGGCAACTCGTTCGTTAATCAGAGCCGTCAACTGGGCTCGTGTCAGGTTAACGGGTCCAGACATGATCTTCATATCAAGAAGAACGTGAGTGAGAGGGGTTCGCGAAAGTACGATGTCAGAAGTGAGCAAGTGCACACGTGTTCAAGCAACAATAGTTATACTAACCAAGCATACCATAAGCAGTGTACTATGTAACTAACAAGTAGGCAATATATACACAGATCATATCACCTAGAGTGTCGAGCCTTGCATGTGGAGTGAAGCATCGTTGTGGACCGTTGAGCACTGTACAGGTTATAGTCTGGTTTTAACAAAAACGTTTTCCCCTTTATTAAAACCAAGTTCTCTATAACCAATGGCTCTGATACCAATCTGTCACACCCCCAAAATCCACCCGCGGAGTACTACCGCTTGGAGGCGTGACTGACCAGGATCCAGCCACCAATCATATCGAACATACGAGTTAAAAGATATAAAGTTTAACCAATACAATTGGTGTCCAAACAAACACATAGTTAAGTTGCAAGCGGAAGCATAAGTCTTAAATCAAAACATAAGTGTAATTGTTTCATAGTTTAACATGGCACACAGTCGTCCATGTCCCACAACGATCCTCCTCCATGCAAGCTCCAGCTTAAGAACCTAGGGACCTGCAAAGCATGTAGTAACGAGTCAACAACTAGTTGAGTGAGTTCACGGTTGGGTGTTCGTTTTAAGTTGTTTCGAAAACAGTTTCCTTTAGCTGGCATCCTGCCGTGGGGGTTACCCCATAGTTAAAAACGTGACTTGTTTATTCCCGGTTACTCTGGCTATCCAGCCGTGGGGGCTACCCCGTGTAGTTATCTGGCATTTCGGCCGTGGGGGCTACCCCATGTATATACTAGACTCGTTACCATATCGACTGCTGACTGTAGTCATGTTTATGTGCCCTGAACTGTCAATGTCTATCATCATTGATGTGCCAGTAGTCCATTAGTTCACGCCCGTCCTCTGCGGCACGGTGTGAGGTTTGTCAAACCTAAATAGCGCTATCTAACTAATGACCCGCTCGCCATTGGCCTCGGCGATTAAGTCGATACAAAGATGAGGGACTTCGTGATAGAGTTTTGGTCTAGTACGAGTTATCTGTCCATGAGGACGAGGAATTTCATTCCTGAACCAATACTGTCCTACCCAAGGAGGACGAGGAACCCAGTTCCTTAACCCCAATTCCCGACCCCTGGGAATCCCATGCTTTGTAGAGGGTGTGAACTCACCTTGGTTTGCTCGGTAGAAAACACAGAAAAGTCAAACAAGCAATGTTGAGGCTACTCACGTCCTATCATAGTTGTATCATACAATCAGGTTCGTATTTAAGTAGTGCACGTATATTCTACACGTATGCTAGCACATTGCATGCAGTTCATCGACATTCACATTCAACAGTAATATATCAGGTCTGTACACTAGGCCCAAGAGTCCGGCCCAATCAAATAAGCCCATAATTAAACAAGTCCAACAGTGTGTACCCGCATATGATCCCGAGTCGCAACTAGGCGTTTGCGACTCGCAATCGGAGTCGCAACCATGGTTTCGGCCCATGCTGTTTTGGTTACGAGTCGCAACCGGACTCGCAACCGTGGTTTCGGGTCACAAAGTTGGTGTGCTGATCCGGTGTGGTTTCGAGTCGCAACCGGGTGTTTGCGACTCGCAACTGATGTCGCAACCGGGAGATTTCGACTCGTTGTGCTTGGTTTCGAGTCGCAACTGATGGTTACGAGTGGACATAAGCTGATTCGGAACAGTGTACTATCCACTAACATTCTGATTTCATGCAGTTTGTACTATCCAACCAAATTCCTTAAACAAGTTTCTTGTCTGGCAATTTACTAAAAATGGATCAAACAAATCAGAATTCAAATATTCAACCATGTTCTTCATGTTCATCAAATATTCAAAACACATTCAACACCTATTCGGATATTCATATCTTCATTCAACATTTGTTCATCTTATTTCCGGGTTTTTATCCTTAATCACAACATATAATCATGAACAACAATCAAACATTTGAACATATTCAATCCGAGAACATAATAGCACCACATTCAAACATTTTTCTACTTATTCATATGTTAAGTTATCATGAAACATTAGCAACCACTCTAATCATGACTTTGTCTAGAAATCAAGCATATGCATCCTAGGTGAACAACAACAATCTTAACAAGTAAACATGGTATCAAATCATCATCATCAACCGAAAATCATACATCATTATCAACTCAAAACACAATACACATCCGGTTCATAAACATCATCAAACATACACTACACTAGTTAAGTTCTATCATTCATACTATTATTAAACAACAACAAACATCATAGTTTCACTAACCGGTTCAAGTGTGGGTTCAAAGGTGCGAGTGAGGCTTCCAACCGGTGTGTGTGAGATACGATCCGAGAGCTTCTTACGGTTGTTGATTGGATCCGAGAATGAAGGAGAGTATTGTTGTGGTTTAGGGTTTTAGTGTGAGGGTGGAGAGTATGTGTGTAGAGGAGAGTATGAATGTTGTTCAAAATGGTAACATGGCCATCTATCAAGTGTATATATATCCGCTCCAAGCAAAATACCCTAGTGGGCTCTCGGTTAGGCTAAGTGTGTATGTGTGTGCGGCCCAACCGGCCCGTATGTTATACTAGTTCACTCGAGACCACATGGTCTCGAGTCGGGTTCGTGTTATCTCGGTTCCTATATCCATACCTCGCATACATACACATAAGCATACACACGAATAACACATAATCACGTAAAGGTTCATTTGTCATTAATCACATAAGTTATCTAGCCACTCTTTTAAGCATACATGAAGGTTCTAAATTTCGAGTTGTCACAATAATCGCCGCAAAGTATGAATAACGAGTCAAGGGATTTGACTCGCGCCAGGTATGTATAAAAGGCTATATTTTTAATAGGATCTTAGGGCTCGACTAGAGAGGGATGTGTCAGAATAGGATAACTGATACACATATGTAAAAATGTACTTACAATTAGACTTCCAAAAAGTCAAACGAAGTAAAATGAAGTCCTTGCAAGTATGCAAGTATATAAAAAAAGGTACGAACGTGTACCTCGATACGTCCACGATAAGTAAGAGGTGTCAGTCTGACCTTGACCAACAAAATGAAAGGATTGCATGTAAGAAATGGAATGTATGATATGTTTTAGCATGGTCGTAAGAAATTTGTGTAAGAGACATAGGCGAACAAACACCATGTAGGACACAATTATGAAAGGTTGTGTGCTAACCATTTATTTATAGACAAGAATGATGGAATTCTTAGTGAGATGATAGTAATAAAGCTGGTGGAAGGATGCTCACGAGTGGGAGCATATTTCATGAATGAATGAGACCAAATCTGGTACGGAAGGTACATATAAAGAAGCGGATCGATCCGGCACACGGATAACTGATTTATGCAATGAAGGCGAGGTTAGTAAAATGTTTAATTTTTGATTGATGATTAAGAATCTGTAGATTTATTTGTAAGTGTGAACAAAATGAATGGTAGGATAGTTATGGTATGGTATGCAATAATCGACTTGTAATGGTCAGCGTAAGAAGGTATGTATGTCATTAAGAGAAAGATCTAAAGGCCTTAAATGAAAATTTGAACTGATTTGGTTAAGCGCTCGTATGAAGCTTGTGCACAACATACCTGGTTGGTATAATAAGTAGTTCATGCAAAGAGATAATAATAAAGTGTTGCGAAGGATTAAATTTGAGGCTAAACTCAAAGTTGTAATTAGTTCAAGTAACAGTAGAAACCGTAGAATGATGCTTTATACTCGTATTTAGTATGAAAAGTAATTAGGAAGAGGGTAGCTTTGTTTTAGTACCACTAAGTCGTTAAATGTTTATAGTATGCATATAATGATATGCTAAGCCCTCATATGAATAAGAAAGTAATTAGAAGAACGTTAGTAACGGGATGATGGGGTTCGCTCATGGTTTCAATAATAAATTATATCGCGTATGATACGTGAGTGGAATGAAATAAATCATTTATTTTTATTAGCAAATGTATGAATATGTTACGCTTAATTAGAAACAAGCTGTAAACATAGGCTTGTACGACCAATAGTATACATTTGGAATAAATTTCAATGAATGAAGCGCTAGTGATGATGTATGCTAGGAACTAGCATTATAAAATGAAAACGACACTAATAAGATCTCTGGATCAGATTCTGACTTATATGTGATTATGAAAGTAATTTACTCAATTTAAGAACGCAGGAACAATGCGTACAAATATGTTCATCCATGAAAGAAACTTTTGCCAAGATCCCGAATGCATTTATATCGTAGTAAGCATTGTGAATGAATAGATGAAAAAGTAAGAGTAGAATTGGTCTAGTTGGAATGAGAAAGGTTTCGAGGACAAAACCTCCTTTAAGGGGGGTAGACTTGTAACACCCCAAAAATATTTATTAAGAGAATTAGTTAAATTGAATTAAAAATTTAACTTAGTTGGTAAAATGTGTTAAATAACTAGCTCAGTGATGATATATGCCTAAATAAAACAAATGCACAAACTAGAAGGGGGAAATGTGAAAATTAAAAAAAACAAAAGGATTAATAAAATTAAAAACCCAAGTTCACACACTCTGGTGTGTGGGAGTTCGACCAGAACAAGGGAAAAACAAGGGAAACCCTTGTTCTTGCTATAATCACTCAATTGATCAAGTAATTCAAGGCTAATCACTTGCATGATTCTAAATTTTCGGTCATCTACACATACTCAGTAAATGGTAAGTTAAATCTCTTGATTTGGTGAATTATAGGAAATGGGTTTCAACCCAATCATGTGTTCATGTTAAAATATGTGCAAGTAGATGTAAGGGTTGCACTATAGGATAAGGTTTATGTGTGAATTTTATCATTTGAAAGACTAGTTGCATAAAACCATTTGATATGAAATATTAGTGATGTAGGATGATGAAAATTAGGAATGATCATGTGTAAATTTGGCATATGATGATGTTGTAGTACTTGAATCTTAGGCAAAATGATGTAGGATAAAAGAATGATATGAACTTGATTGATTATTGATGGGTTATGAGGCGAACTAGAAGTAATTGTACTTCAAAAGCTTATATGTAGTGTCCTACAAATGCGAAACCCGCCAAGTGCTCGATAAAATGCCTAAAAGAACATATTTGTGAAATTCGGAAGAAATTGTGATAAAGTTGCCATATGTTAGACTATGAAAATAATGAAATGATATTTGAATGAACTAAAAGATGGAACGAATATGTTAATGTAGGCGTGAAGGAAGAAAGCTCAAGTGCTAGGAAAACGAAAAACATGCAAGATCGAGGTATGTTATTTATGCATACTAAATTCTATTAGTAAATTGTTGTTTGTGCTAAAGCCATAAATTTGATAGTTATGATAGATAAATAGTAAATGGTTTGATCCGTTGTGAATGAATTGCATGAACCGTAGATTTATAAATGAAATGTTTTATGACCGGTCCTTTATGGGAGAACCGGATAATGAGAAAAAGAGTTTGAAAGGAATAAGTTTGTTCGTCCTAAACGAAACGAATGAAAGTTATATAATGAATGATATTATCCGTTACTAACGGATAAGTTATGAATGGACGCAACCAACTCGATCCGTCGCTCACGGATTTGAGTGTATGTAAAAGATTGAAAGGAATGTATTCGTTCGTTATAAACGAACCGAATGAAAGTTATGTATGAATGAAAAATGCCCGTTTCAACGGGATAAGAATGGCATGTTATATCTCAATTCTGAGATAGTATGTTTGACCCGTTTCACGGGGTAAGAAGATGCACGTATGTGATGAATGTATGAAAGGAATTAACTTTGATTTACTAGTCTAGAAGTAACGTACTAACGAGTTTAAAATTTTGATGTAGGTAAATCCGCAACTTAGACGTGATGGCGAACTTGGAACGAACACACGCGTGAAACTTGTCTATATGCGCTTCCGCTATTTTGTGATGATGTTATGGTCAAAAGCTACTTTTGTTGTAATTAGTTTTTGAGTAGTAACTAATCTTTTTAAGTTAACATGTTAAATCTTTTAAAACATAAATGTTGTCGTTGGTAGATGTAACACCCATCTTTTATTTAATGTAAATATGCGATATATATAAATAAAAGATCATTTTATACCATAAGATCCAAAAGTAGAGTATTAAAGTAACAAACATTAGTTTTCTACTGAATAATTTAAACATCCAAAAGTTGTTTAGCAAACAATTTACATCATAAACATTGTTTAAACCGAGTTAATTTATGTGGAAGCTTCAAAAGTATGTGTTCGGTTCTTCAAAAGCTTGCTTGATCGTCATCCGTAATCCTTGAGTACCTAAAACTGAAATGTTTACATAAAACATTTGTATTAGAATGCTTAGAAATAATACTTGATCGAAACTACGATCGAAGTGAAGTTGAATATTTACAATTACAAAATTTATAAAAATTCAGGCTCTACCGTAAGTTACGGTTCCACCGTAAGCCAGTAGACTCCCACCGTAAGCCTCCTGACCTCTACCGTAAGTTACGGTGACACCGTAACTTACGGTAGTCCCTGCACATATAAGTTTTGGCTTTTTCCTTGTTTGTTTTGCTCACACAATTTTCTCGAATCCTTAATCTAACAAATCAACATATTAAATTCTCGTGTTTTAATATATCAATGTTTAATCGATAACCATAGACCAATCAATCATATTACGAAGCAATATCCATGCTTTATTTGATTATTCGACCCGTTTGGCTCGTCTAAGGAATCCTCCTTTATGACGACTACCAATGAGTTTCAACCGAATTTTGACCAATTATTCAATATAGCGACATCACCGCTTTAATTCAAAACAACCCTTATTCTAAAATTCAACTACGCATATTATAATCATCAAAATTTACTTAATGTAACGGGTCAAGTTACATACCTTCAAAGTAGGCCTTTCAAACGTGGTTCGCCACCCGCTTGTCCGCTTGACGCTCCTGCGCCCGTTCCTATAGAGTTCATTTATGATATGTTTAGAACTCTCTTTAAATCATAATTCGCATAATACACCAAACATCATGATTATGCGTTTAAACTTGGAATTTCAGTTTTAAGCCTTCATAGAGGCATTTCAACAAACACTTCATGAGCAGATTTTTACATGATTAAACATCAAATCTCTAGTTTATTATTTAGCCCTAATTTCACATCATTCAACCTTTTTATATGATTGATAATTTCTAATTTTCTGGAATCACTTCAAAATTGCCAAATTACACTAGATCAACAATCTATTTCGTAGTGTTCATCAAATTAAACATAACCCATTAATCACCTAAAATGGTGATCATAGTTTCCACTAAAATTTCACATGATTTCAGCTTGTGTTTGTCTAGGGTTTGTCCCTAAACACTATAGTTGTTCCTAAATCATCATAACACACACATGCAACCATAATTTCAGATTTTTCCCAATTCATGAGAATTTCAAGTTGAGAGATTTCTCAAAATTTTACATACCTTGTAATCCTCTTGTGATGAGGATCAGTAATCTATGTTCGGATTTTGATTTGGACTGAGTTTGATCCTTCAATTTAGAGTTTTTATGCTGAACTAGGGTTTGATGGAGCTCGGGTCGCTCCTGGTCGATCTCCACCAAAACACAGACAAAATGTTTTTGTTTTATTTATTTAGATTTTATTAATTTTAGTTTCATTTTGAACACATTTGGTCCCTAGACTTTCCTTTGGTTCTAATTTAGCATTTTAACCCATTTGTAGGTTACTACAAGGCTTTCACCTAATTGGGTTATTTAAAATCCTAGTTAGTTAACTAGTTTATTTATCAACTTTATATTTAAATAAATGATCTGCATTTTTCGGGGTGTTACAAGTCCACCCACCTTAAGAGGGTTTCGTCCCCGAAACCGAAGTACGTACCAAATAATGTAGGGTGGAGACGTCGTATCTCCTCTTCGGACTCCCACGTAGTGTCCGAACCTTTCTTATGCTCCCATTTGACCTTGACTTGATTAATCACTTTGTTCCTCAAACTCTTCTCTTTATGATCTAAAATCGCAATTGGTTTCACTGCATAGTTGAGGCTGTTATCCACCTCGATATCATCGTAGTGGATACGAGCAGTTTCGTCTGCCAAACATTTTCGGAGATGTGACACGTGGAATGTGCTATGAATCCCACTCAACTCCTCGGGTAATTCGAGACGATAAGCTACTTTACCAACCCGTTCAATGATTCTGAATGGCCCAATAAATCTCGGGCTTAGTTTCCCCCTTTTTCTGAATCTAATAATGCCCTTCCATGGGGAAACTTTTAGCATAACCATGTCGCCAACCTGAAATTCAATTGGCCTATTCCTTTTATCCGCATATGCCTTTTGCCTGTCTTGAGCCGCTTTCAAGTGTGCCCGAACCATGTCAATTTTCTCATTCGTGGTTCGGATTATATCAGTAGGTGCTAGCCCTCGTGGACCCACTTCTCCCCAACATACCGGAGTTCGACATTTTCTGCTATATAACAGTTCATACGGGGCCATCTTAATGCTCGTGTGATAGCTATTGTTATATGAAAATTCAACCAAGGGTAGATAGACATCCCAACTACCCCAAAGTCAATAATGCAAGCCCGCAACATATCACCCAACGTTTGTATTGTTCTTTCACTCTGCCCATCCGTTTGTGGATGGTAAGCAGTGCTAATGAACAATTTAGTTCCCATTTTTTCTTGAAATTCACACCAAAAATTCGAAGTAAACCGAGTATCTCTGTCTGACACAATGGATATCGGTACCCCATGCCGTGCTATGATTTCATTGGTGTACACCTCCGACATCTTTTCGGATGTATAAGTCTCACGAATTGGAATGAAGTGAGCGCTTTTCGTTAATCTATCTACAACTACCCATATAGCATCAAACCCGCGGTTAGTTTTGGGTAATTTGGTCAACAAATCCATGGTGATTTGTTTCCATTTCCAAACCGGAATTTCCAACGGTTGAAGTTTACCATATGGTTTTTGGTGCTTCGCCTTTACTTGTAAACATGTCAAGCATTTTTCTACGTACCTCACCACATCTCTTTTCATCCCGGGCCACCAATAGTTTTGTTTTAAATCATTGTTCATTTTGGTCGCTCCCAGATGAATTGAATATCGGGATTTATAAGCTTCATCAAGTAGAAGCGCCTTCACCCCACAAGTATTTGGGACCCATATCCTCCCGAATCGAGTCTTCAACCCGTTATTCCCATCCGTCAAATCTTTCAACTGACCGATTATTCTTTCCTTCTTCCAATTCTCCTCTTTTACTGCTTCTAATTGCGCCTCTCGGATACGTTCAAGTATACCCGAGGTCACCACGAGCTGCATCGACCTTACTCGTATTGGGACATAGTCCGCTTTTCTGCTCAGAGCATCCGCTACCACATTTGCCTTTCAGGGATGGTAATGTATTTCACAGTCGAAATCTTTCACTGTTTCTAACCATCGCCTTTGTCGCATATTTAACTCCTTCTGATCAAAGAAGTATTTTAAGCTCTTGTGATCGGTGAATATGGTGCACTTTACCCCATATAGGTAGCGTCTCCATATTTTTAAGGCAAACACCACCGCAGCCAACTCAAGATCGTGCGTGGGATATTTCTTCTCGTGTATCTTCAATTTCCTCGAGGCATAAGCTATAACTTTGCCCCGTTGCATCAAAACGCATCCAAGCCCCGATAGTGAAGCATCCGAATAAACCACCATATCTTCGACTCCGTCTGGCAATGTCAGTACCGGAGCTTGAGTTAACTTTTCTTTTAGCGTTTGAAACGCTTTTTCTTGATCGACACCCCAAGTGAACTTTTCTTTCTTTTGGGTTAGCTTTGTTAGCGGTGACGCAATCTTGGAGAAATCTTGAATGAATCTCCTATAGTATCCTGCAAGCCCCAAAAAGCTTCTAATTTCCGAAGGGTTCTTCGGGGGATTCCATTTTGACACAGCCTCGATCTTGGACGGATCCACCAATACTCCGTCGGCACTTATGACGTGGCCAAGAAATTGTACCTCTCGTAACCAAAAGGCACACTTAGAGAATTTCGCATACAGCCTTTCTCGTCTAAGTGTCTCTAACACTTCTTGTAAGTGGTGTGCGTGTTCAACTTCACTTTTCGAATACACCAAAATATCATCGATAAACACGATGACTCACTTATCCAACATTGGCTTGCAAACCCGATTCATGAGGTCCATGAAGGCCGCGGGTGCATTTGTTAGCCCAAATGACATCATGAGGAATTCGTAATGTCCGTATCTCGTGCGGAAAGCCGTCTTCGGCACATCTTCTTCCTTGACCTTTAGTTGGTGATACCCCGATCTAAGGTCAATTTTTGAAAACCAATTCGCACCTTGTAATTGGCCGAATAAATCATCTATCCTCGGAAGCGGGTATCGGTTCTTTACCGTGAGTTTGTTTAATTCCCGATAATCTATACACATCCGCATGCTTCCATCTTTCTTTTTCACGAACAGTACCGGTGCGCCCCAAGGAGACACACTCGGCCTTATAAATCCCTTGTCAAGCAGATCTTGAATTTGGGACATCAACTCTTGTAATTCCGACGGCGCGAGTCGGTACGGTGCTCTAGCTACGGGTTTTGCCCTAGCGTCGGTGTCTATCATCACCGACGTGCCATAGTCCATTAGTACACACCCGTCCAACTGGCACGGTGTGAGGTTTGTTAAGCCTAATAGCGCTATTAACTAATGACCCGCTCGCCATAGCATCGACGATAAAGTCGATACAAAAAGGGAGGGACTTCGCTGATAGAGTTCTAGTCCGGTAAGTCTAACTCCGTCCCAACAGGACGAGGAATTCTCATTCCTGAACACGTCCCAAGGACGAGGAGTCCTTATTCCTAAACCCATTCCCATTCCCACCGGGAATTACCATGCTTTGTAGAAAAGTGTGAACTCACCTCGGTTTGCTCGTTTAGATTCTCAAATACAGCTAACAGTCAAGGTCGGTCAATCACGTCCTAATATGATTACCAGTTAGTCATTTAGTGGTTTTCAAATAGAGCACAAAGTTCCTACACGTATCTATCACATAACATGCATCACTTTAACGGTTTATGCCCATATAAGCTTCCCATCTATTCCCGTTCACAAGCAAACATACGACATTGCACATAACACTTTTATTGACATATAACATGTTAGATTATTCTCAGATAACCTACCCGACATTTAGACACGCAAATCACTACTTATGTCGTTTCAGCTTAAATCTTCAAAACATGGCTGTTTTCGGGGATTTTAATAAAATAGTTAACTTATTCCAAAAGTTCCCAACTTTTTACAAAAGGTCTTAAACGACCCAGATATTATTGTGTAAAAATCTCGGGATCCAATTCATTACCAATATTTTATAAAAATTTATTTACCAGACTGCAATCAGATTCATCACTTTCTGACTGCAATCCACAGAATAATTTATTAAAAATTCATCGTAAGTCCGATTTACGAAATTCCAGTGGGAGAATTACAAATACATCAGTGGTCATCTATTGTACAAATATCATGAGCTGATTCAACATAGATTTCCAGTTATGACTAAAAACATATCACCCATTTACTGCAGCAAAAACTCAGCTTTAGCTGCTGTTACACAACGGGTCTTTAAAAATAGTAAACGAAGTCCAAAAATTGTGATTCCAGTGCCATTAGAACCGTATTTCATAATACATAAATCTAGACTTCAGAAAATGCATTTTTCGTTTTATTAGG
This sequence comes from Helianthus tuberosus, assembly GCA_030545235.1. Taxonomy (NCBI): domain Eukaryota; kingdom Viridiplantae; phylum Streptophyta; class Magnoliopsida; order Asterales; family Asteraceae; genus Helianthus; species Helianthus tuberosus. The sequence goes on along the minus strand of CM060443.1, from coordinate 34,419,180 downwards.
GTCTGGTTACAGCCAACTGAAGTTGGCTGTAATCACTAAACAGCTTTCTATTTTTAGTTCCCTACTTTCTAACGCATGTTCGATTGATTCCGTTAACATGTTTAGTGATCAACAACAACCTTTAACATCAATATTAGCAAGTAAATCATCAAGTAATCAATAATACGTTCACTACAACATCCTACTAGTAACTTTTTACTTTCATCTTCAAGAAATCTTTTATGTAGAACTTCATGTAAAGTTTCATGTTCATCTTTTTAATGTTCTTGTTTCTTTAGTGATTTGAACATACTAAACATACTACAACTTGTAACCAAGAAACAAGATGAACAAGGGTGTACAAGTAACTTACTACTAGCACAAGGCTAGGGTAGAATCTAGTGAAGAAGTTGATGAAAAAGCAAGAACAAGACCCTTTTGAAGCTCCACAAGTTGCAAGTCTCTTGTATCCACCTCTTACACTTGAATGAAGCTTGTAAAATGGAAGATGGTGGTGGATTTATGGTGGTGATGGTGGCGGTTTAAGGTGAGCCGAAAGAGGGAGAGAGGAGAGTGAAGTGAGAGAGTGAATTTTTGTGAAATGATGTGAGATCTAAGTGCCATGACTTTATAAGATTGCTTCTAATATTTTGTCAACCTTCTCAAGCAAACAATCTAACATAATCTAGATAAAATCTCATGAAGAATATTGTGAAGCATGGTGAGGATTATGTGGGTCCATCTTGGGACTGATTTCGGTTTTAGGGGGGGGGGGGGTTGGGTGTAAAATTTGCAACTAGATGGTAAGTGTTAGTTATATTTCAAGTAACATGTTTATATAAGTTGGTTATTTGATTTATAGTGGGTGTTATGGTGAACGGGGATCACGACTAGCTCAAAAATAATTAAACAATGTACTTGACAAAAATTTAGTGTCTCGGGTAATGTCTGGTTGTTCGGTTAAATACCGTTTCGTTAAAGTGTTTAATTATCCCGTAAAGTGTCTATTATATATATTTTTGTAACCCAATTTATTCCTAACACATAGGAAAACATTCAGGACCATTTAGTCAATTTTTTCTGCATGAGGCTAGTATGTTAACAAGCACATGTAAGTATGGCACAGTAATCAGGAAACAGTTAAGTAATTCCACACAGTCACCAAACACTTTAATTATCATTAATAAATCGTACGGATACATGAAATCATGAGGGTTGTCACATTCTCCCCCTGTTAAGAAAATTTCGTCCCGAAATTTAGCTCGTGGTTACTGAGGAAGCTAGTTAAGTTGCGGTGTTTACTGGCTTTTCCTGGGGTGTTACATCTTCCCCCCGTTGATTGGAATTTCGTCCCGAAATTCTGCAGTAGCTTCAGCCTCAGTAGTGGTTGCACTTTTCTTAAACAACTGGGGATACTTGAGTTTCATTTGGTCTTCTCGTTCCCAGTTATACTCTGAGCCACGACGGGAATCCCAACGAATTCGAACAAGAGGTATCCTGGTACGCTTGAGAATTTAAACATCTTGATCCGTAATCTCTACTGGTTCTTCGACGAATCGCAGTTGGTCGTCGATAGTGAGCTCCTTGAGAGGAACTATGAGGGTCTCGTCTGACAGACACTTCTTCAGATTTGACACGTGGAATACGTTGTGAACTCCACTGAGTTCTGTCGGTAGATTCAGCCTGTAGGCGACCCTGCCAATCTTCTCAATAATTTCAAAGGGTCCAACGTATCGCGGGTTGAGCTTGCCTCGTTTGCCAAAACAGACTACACCTTTCCAAGGTGAGACTTTGAGTAGCACTCGATCCCCAACCTGGAACTCGAGTGGTTTGCTGCGCTTGTCAGCGTAGCTTTTCTGACGGTCACGAGCTGCCGCCATTCACTATCGTATCTGAGCAATTCTCTCGGTTGTATCCACTACAAGTTCTGGGCCAGTGATTTGGCTGTCACCAACCTCTGCCCAACAAAGAGGTGATCGGCATTTACGTCCGTACAATACCTCAAACGGAGCGGCCTGGATGCTGGTCTGGTAACTGTTGTTATACGAAAACTCCACTAGCGGGAGGTGCTTTTCCCAACCATTACCAAAATTGATTACACATGCCCTAAGCATGTCTTCAAGGGTCTGGATGGTGCGTTCAGATTGCCCATCCGTTTGTGGGTGATAAGCGGTGCTCATATCTAAGCGTGATCCAAAAGACTTGTGCATGGCTTGCCACAATTCCGAAGTAAAACGCGCGTCACGATCAGAAATGATGGAGGTTGGCACTCCGTGCCTTGATACCACTTCCTTTAGGTAGATGTCTGCTAGGGTAGAAAACTTATCCATTTCCTTTATAGCCAGAAAATGTGCAGACTTGGTCAGTCGATCCACGATCACCCAAATGGTATCATTTCCGCGTTGAGATCTAGGCAGGCCAGTAACGAAATCCATGGAAATTTGCTCCCATTTCCATTTCAGGATCTCTAGTTGTTGAATTAGGCCTGATGGTTTCTGATATTCGACCTTGACCCTAGCACAAGTCAAGCATTTACTGACATAGGTTGCTATGCTGGCTTTCATACCAGGCCACCAGTATGTAGTCTTTAGGTCGTGGTACATCTTATCCGAACCAGGATGTACTGAATAACGAGACTTATGTGCTTCATCCAACACAAGCTCACGTAGGCCTCCATGAAATGGAACCCAGATGCGTCCGTTAACATAGTAGGCGCCGTTTTCCTTTTGTTCAAGCCGCTGCCTTGATCCTCGTAAGGACTCAACCCCTGATGTTCTCTTCTTTCAATGCTTTAACCTGAGCATCGCAAATTTGAGCGGGAAGGTTAGATTGGATGGTAAGCTGTAATGCACGTACACGCTTAGGCAGAGTATCCTTTCGGCTGAGGGCATCGGCCACAACATTGGCCTTGCCCGGATGATACTTGATCGCACATTCATAATCATTCAAGAGTTCGACCCATCGGCGTTGTCGCATGTTTAATTCCTTTTGCTTGAAGATATGCTCGAGACTCCTGTGATCGGTGTAAATGGTGCACTTGGTACCGTACAGGTAATGTCTCCATATCTTAAGTGCGAAAACAACTGCTCCCAATTCCAATTCGTGCGTAGTGTAGTTCCTTTCGTGAACTTTAAGCTGGCGTGATGCGTAGGCAATGACCTTGTCACGTTGCATCAACACGCAACCAAGTCCTTGGATGGAAGCGTCACAATAAACCACAAAATCGTCTGTGCCTTCAGGCAATGAGAGGATAGGCGCGCTACAAAGTCTGTTTTTCAAGTGCTGAAATGCGGACTCCTGTGCATCACCCCAATGATAGGTGACACCCTTATGAGTCAGTGAAGTGAGAGGTTGCGCAATCTTTGAGAAATCCTTGATAAACCTTCTGTAATACCCTGCCAAACCCAAGAATTGGCGGATTTCTGTTGGTGTACGGGGTGCAGGCCAGTTCTTGATCGAGTCAACCTTGGATGGATCAACATGAATCCCATTCTTGTTTACTACGTGGCCTAGAAAGTGGACTTCGCGAAGCCAGAAGTCACATTTCGAAAACTTGGCATACAACTGCTCTTTTCGAAGAAGTTCCAGAATAAGCCTCAGATGTTGCTCGTGTTCCTCCTGACTCTTAGAATAGATCAGGATGTCGTCGATGAACACTATGACAAACTTATCTAGGTAAGGCTTGCACACTCGGTTCATGAGATCCATGAAGACCGCTGGTGCGTTCGTCAATCCGAAAGGCATAACCAGAAACTCGAAATGGTCGTAACGAGTTCTGAATGCTGTTTTGGAGACGTCCTCATCTCGGACTCTCAGCTAATGGTATCCCGATCTCAAATCAATCTTAGAGTAATAGCTCGACCCTTGCAACTGGTCGAATAAGTCATCAATGCGTGGAAGAGGATAACGATTCTTTATCGTCACTTTGTTGAGTTCGCGATAGTCAATACACATCCTGAAGGTACCGTCTTTCTTCTTCACGAATAACACTGGAGATCCCCAGGGCGAAGAGCTAGGACGTATGAAACACTTTTCCAAGAGTTCTTGTAGATGCGTGGACAGTTCTTCAAGTTCTGACGGAGCTAGTCGGTAAGGTGCACGAGCTATTGGTACTGCTCCAGGAGCTAGCTCGATTTGAAACTCGACTTGTCGATGAGGCGGAAGGCCAGGTAATTCCTCAGGAAATACCTCAGGAAAATCGCGCACAATAGGAATATCTTCAATTCTCTTCTCTTCCGTTGATGCGTCAGTGACGAGAGCAAGAATGGTAGTGTGGCCCTTCCGTAAACACTTCTGGGCCTTAAGGAAAGAGATAATGCCTACGACTGCACCACTCTTGTCGCCATGAATCACGAGGGGTTCTTCACCAGAACGAGGGATGCGGACGATTTTCTCCTTGCAAATAATCTCCGCTTGATGATGAGATAGCCAATCCATCCCAATAACTACGTCAAAACTACCCAGGACGATAGGAATAAGAACGATAGAGAAGGCATGACCAGCTAAGACGAGGTTACAACCTTGAACTATGTGTGTGGCTTCAAGACTTTTACCGTTAGCTAGTTCTACCGTGTGTTTGGTGTTCAGGAGTGTTGGAGTGTGCTTAAGCATTTGACAAACTTTTAAAGACACATAACTAGTATCAGCACCTGAATCGAATAAAACAGTAACATATAAGTCATCCAGAAGAAACTTACCCATCACAACGTTGGGATCGTTCCTTGCATCACCCTGACCAATCACGAACACCCGACCCCTTGTCCCATTACCATTGTTGTTTCCCCCATTGCCGTTTCCATTCCCCTGATTGTTGTTGTTCTGGTTCTGATTTAGCTCGGGGCAGTCTTTATTGAAATGGCCCTCAGCACCACATTAAAAGAACCCTTTGTTGTTACCTTGTTGTTGCTGCTGCTGGCGTTGATTTGGTGGGGCTTGCTGTTGTTGCCAGTTCTGATTCGCTGGACGCTGACTCCTGCAATCCCTTGCAATGTGACCAGGCCTGTTGCATCGATGATAGTTTCCTTTACTACACGGCCCGCTGTGGTGCAAGTTACAGCGATTACATTTGGGGTGATTCCCCTTGTATCCACCCTGCCCTAGATTTCCAGAAGGCTGCTGACTGGGGCTCCTATGGTCCTCAGTCCTTCGTTGCTGAGACTGAGACTGAACAGAGGTAGAGCCTTTGCTCGAATTTCCATCCCATTTTCGCTTGTTGTCGCCAGGAGTATCAGTAGTAGCAGTGCTAATACGTTTGGGCAGCTTGTTCTGCTCAACTGCCTGATCAGTGAGACGATAAGCCAACTTGATGACTTGCTGAATGGTGCCAAGATTAGCCGAGGTTACGTGGCTTTGAATTTCTGGCACCAAGCCCTTAAGGTAGAGCTCAATACGTTTGATGGGAGGGTCCACCATTGTAGGACACAAGATGGCCATCTCGTTTGACCTCTTTGTATACGCCTCAATTTCCGACCCCGTCATCTTCAAATTGAAAAATTCCACTTCCAGCTGGTGGATGTCGTGGCGACTGCAGTACTCCTCTTTGATAAGTTCCTTGAAGTCATTCCATGGGGTGGCATTAGCAACCGCCAACCCAAGCAGTTGAACCTGTGCTTTCCACCAGGTTAACGCAGCACCTTCCAGCGTTCCAGTAGCATATTTCACCCTACGATCTTCAGGGTATTCGCACATCTCAAAAACAGACTCAAGCTTCTCAAACCAGTGAAGAAGACCAATAGCTCCTTCTGTGCCACTGAAAGTACTAGGTCGGCAATCTATGAATGTTTTGAACGTGCACACAGGAGGCTGAGCATGCTGACCTCCTGCAGGGACTGCTGCGAGTGCCTCAGCAACTCGTTCGTTGATCAAAGCCGTTAGCTGGGCTTGAGTTAGGTTGATACGTCCTCCGTGTCCACTCATGATCTTCACAATGAAGCAACGTAAGTGAGGAAAGTGTCGCGAAAGTGCGTAAGTGTGGGACGACAGTAGAGAGTAAGCACACAAGGTTCAAATAGCAATTATCACGTTAACTAATGCACATTGTGAACTATCTAACCGACAATATAACATAAATCATACCACCTATTGTGTCGAGTCTTGCACGTGGAGCGAAGCGTCATTGTGGATCGTTGAACACTGTACAGGTTATAGTCTGGTTTTTATCAAAAAGCTTTTCCCTTTTTTTAAAACCAAGTTCGCTATAACCAATGGCTCTGATACCAATCTGTCACACCCCCAAAATCCACCATGCGGAGTACCACCGCTTGGAGGCATGACGTGACCAGGATAGAGCCACCAATCATATTGAACAACGTATTTAAGTAAATATAACCAACCACAATACAATTGGTGACCAAAAGGAAGTTAACCAAGTTTAATTTAAACAGCGGAAGCATAAGACGTTAAACCAAAACATAAGTTTGTAGTTCGTAAGTTTAAAGACCCAAAACATAAGTTTCATAAGTTCATAAAGTTTAATTATTGAGTACGGGTCATAACAGTTCGCATCCCACAACGTCCACCTCCATGTGCAAGCTCCATAGCATCTAACGACCTGCAAAGCATGTAATAACGAGTCAACAACAAAGTTGAGTGAGTTCACGGTTGGTTGTCCATTTCAGAGTTGTTTCCAAAAAACGTAGTTTAATCTTAATCAGCTATCCAGCCATGGGGGTTACCCCATAATTCGAAAACGTTTATCCGTTAACCATCCCATGTCCACCTTCCCTGGCTATCCAGCCCGGCACTCCGGCCGTGGGAGCTACCCCATTATTTAGGCTACCAGACTCGTTTATCATATCGACTACTAACGAAAATTAATTGTGCCCTAGCGTCGGTGTCTATCATCACCGACGTGCCATAGTTCATTAGTACACACCCATCCAACTGGCACGGTGTGAGGTTTGTTAAACCTAATAGTGCTATTAACTAATGACCCGCTCGCCATAGCCTTGGCGATTAAGTCGATACAAAAAGGGAGGGACTTCGCTGATAGAGTTCTAGTCCGGTAAGTCTAACTCCGTCCCAACAGGACGAGGAATTCTCATTCCTGAATACGTCCCAAGGACGAGGAATCCCTATTCCTGAACCCATTCCCATTCCCACCGGGAATTACCATGCTTTGTAGAAAAGTGTGAACTCACCTCAGTTTGCTCGGTTAGATTCTCAAATACAGCGAACAGTCAAGGTCGGTCAATCACGTCCTAATATGATTACCAGTTAGTCATTTAGTGGTTTTCAAATAGAGCACAAAGTTCCTACACGTATCTATCACATAACATGCATCACTTTAACGGTTTATGCCCATATAAGCTTCCCATCTATTCCCGTTCACAAGCAAACATACGACATTGCACATAACACTTTTATTAACATATAACATGTTAGATTATTCTCAGATAACCTACCCGACATTTAGACACGCAAATCACTACTTATGTCATTTCAGCTTAAATCTTCAAAACTGGGCTGTTTTCGGGGATTTTAATAAAATAGTTAACTTATTCCAAAAATTCCCAACTTTTTACAGAAGGTCTTAAACGATCCAGATATTATTGTGTAAAAATATCGGGATCCAATTCTTTACCAATATTATATAAAAATTCATTTACCGGACTGCAATCATATTCATTACTTTCTGACTGCAGTCCACAAAATAATTTATTAAAAATTCATCGTAAGTCCGATTTACGAAATTCTAGTGGGAGAATTACAAATACATCAGTGGTCATCTACTGTACAAATTTCATGAGCTGATTCAACATAGATTTCCAGTTATGACTAAAAACATGTCACCCATTTGCTGCAGCAAAAACTCAGCTTTAGCTGCTGTTACAAAACAGGTCTTTAAAAATAGTAAACGAAGTCCAAAAATTGTGATTCAAGTGCCATTAGAACCGTATTTCATAATACATAAATCTAGACTTCAGAAAATGCATTTTTCATTTAATTAGGGTCTGGTTACAGCCAACTGAAGTTGGCTGTAATCACTAAACAGCTTTCTGTTTTTAGTTCCCTACTTTCTAACGCATGTTCGATTGATTCCTTTAACATGTTTAGTGATCAACAACAACCTTTAACATCAATATTAGCAAGTAAATCATCAAGTAATCAACAATACGTTCACTACAACATCCTACTAGTAACTTTTTACTTTCATCTTCAAGAAATCTTTTATGTAGAACTTCATGTAAAGTTTCATGTTCATCTTTTTAATGTTCTTGTTTCTTTAGTGATTTGAACATACTAAACATACTACAACTTGTAACCAAGAAACAAGATGAACAAGGGTGTACAAGTAACTTACTACTAGCACAAGGCTAGGGTAGAATCTAGTGAAGAAGTTGATGAGAAAAGTTGATGAAAAAGCAAGAACAAGACCCTTTTGAAGCTCCACAAGTTGCAAGTCTCTTGTATCCACCTCTTACACTTGAACGAAGCTTGTAAAATGGAAGACGGTGGTGGATTTATGGTGGTGATGGTGGCGGTTTAAGCTGAGCCGAAAGAGGGAGAGAGGAGAGTGAAGTGAGAGAGTGAATTTTTGTGAAATGATGTGAGATCTAAGTGCCATGACTTTATAAGAGTGCTTCTAATATTTTGTCAACCTTCTCAAGCAAACAATCTAACATAATCTAGATAAAATCTCATGAAGAATATTGTGAAGCATGGTGAGGATTATGTGGGTCCATCTTGGGACTGATTTCGGTTTGGGGGGGGGGGGTTGGGTGTAAAATTTGCAACTAGATGGTAAGTGTTAGTTATATTTCAAGTAACATGTTTATATAAGTTGGTTATTTGATTTATAGTGGGTGTTATGGTGAACGGGGATCAAGACTAGCTCAAAAATAATTAAACAATGTACTTGACAAAAATTTAATGTCTCGGGTAATGTCTGGTTGTTCGGTTAAATACCGTTTCGTTAAAGTGTTTAATTATCCCGTAAAGTGTCTATTATATATATTTTTGTAACGCAATTTATTCCTAACACATAGGAAAACATTCAGGACCATTTAGTCAATTTTTCTGCACGAGGCTAGTATGTTAACAAGCACATGTAAGTATGGCACAGTAATCAGGAAACAGTTAAGTAATTCCACACAGTCACCAAGCACTTTAATTATCATTAATAAATCGTACGGATACATGAAATCATGAGGGTTGTCACATTAAGTTGTTAGATGGCATATCACTTCGGTGTTTATATGTAACAGTATTTATCACATCAGTGTTTAAAAGTTATCCACTGTTGAAAGACAACCTCTGTTTCTTCATTCTTCATGTTGACCACTGACTGACCAAACGTTAGTGTTTCAATCACTGTTGGCCATCCACTGATAGTTTAAAAACAGCAACTGCTCACATTTTTATTGTTGACATCCATTGATATTGACAATCAGTGGTTTCCCTAAAAAACAGCCACTGCTCACATTTTTATTGTTGATGTGGTTAATTAATGATAGAATGAAATTATCAAATGAAAACTAGAATTACAATGAAATTACCATTTTACCTAATCGTTACATTCCAATGAGATAAGAGTTCCTCCAACATTGTTTTGGTGATTAAAATTAAAGTTAAAAATAAAAAATAAAAAAAAAACTGTTGATGACAATTTGTTGCATATCAAATCAGTAATTAATGCTAATTTCTTGAGCTTTGGACATTGAAAATATGCAAAATGGGAATTTCAAATTGACGGTTATTTTCTCTTAATTAAAGTTAAAATAAAAATTAGAAAAGTCATGATGACAATTGCTTTCAAATCAAATCAGTAATTACTGATAATTTCAATAACTTTTGAAATTCAAAATATGCAAAATGGTAATTTAAAATTGACGTTCTCTTTTTTTTTTTCCCCTACAAACGCAACATAGATTCATAAGATTAAAATTTATTCATTTATTCATGACATTAAAAGTTCAATTATTACATAACATACTGAACAACTAAACTTTTAAATCTAACAATAACCGTAAGAATTAAGAAAGGTTAGCTTCAACTCCATCGATTGCTGAACCTCTCGATGTATGTCCTTCAGCATCCGCATAACATTTCTGGAAACCTGTTCTCTCGTGAACAGGCCAACTTGCAATCCATCAAAACATCTCTTCAGCTCTTGAAGAGTAGCCCTATCTTCATACACATGTTCCTCTATATGCTTGACAAAACGCTGCTTTAAATCATCTGATTTTAAAGAAGTGAATGACGCCATTTCATTAAACTATATTACTCGACTTTCCTGAAAGTATGATATATTCGTAGGAAATCGTGATGAAAAACAGGTGAAGTGGCTATGAGTTTATATACTTAATCAATCAAAACGTGTAGATTTAATATAAACATATTAATGTATATTTCAAAACAACAGTCTTTTAATGCAAAAACCTTTTCAAACCCCAACTTTTATGGGAAAACTTTAAAATTAAATACCAAGAAACCCAAGGGACAAATTTTCGAAGTTCAAAGAACAAAAGCAGATTATCATAATTACAATTAACCTCTTCATTTACCATGTAGACGCGTTTTTAAACTCTATAAAAGACCGATAATTACTTTTGATTCAAAACATCAACAAATTGTCCTACAAATCACTGTGTGTGAAAGATTGTTCTACATCAGAAAATCCAACAAAAAACTATATGGCAAACTTCAGCTTCTACCACTGGTCAGACACCAGCGATGTTAAAACCCAATTCTCGATATGGTCACTCAAAGAAAAAAGATCAGACGAAGAACTACACAGTAAAGTCGACATAATCAATGACAGTAATTACAAGAAAACCTGGAACAACATAGCATTGCTCGATGAAGTCCTCCACTCTCCTCCATCAGATTTCTAGAAGAATGCAGAAGAGTTTCTCACACAACTTCTAAAACAGGATCAGAAAATCTGCAACATGCTAACTGACCTGAAAAACAAAAGAGAGCATGAAATCACATGGAGAAAGGCCAGAGTCTACGAAATCCTAACAAGTGTTAACTCTAGCGTGTAATAGTTTATAAATATTTCATTAAATTTCTATTTTTCTATGTAATAGTTTATCTTAATAATCTCAACATGTATCTTAACATATTCTAAAATGTCAGTGTCAATAAAAACTCTCAACATCATCAACAGTTAATCAAAATAAAAAACAAACCTAAAATGCAAAGGTTTCCTCATTTTCGAAGCTGTAGAATGAGATCCTCCACTGTTGGGTTATCATCTTTCAAACCCATTTTCCCTAAATTTATCGATTCTGTTTTTCAATAGGGATGTAATGCAATGATTACTCTCAATTGAATAGACCGAAACTTGCTTCCTCTCAAAGGGTTATGGAGTGGTTATAACAGCTGATCATGTTAAGGACTGTTATAACTAACCACTGCTCCTTATAAAGACTGATGGATTTAAAGACTGATTACACCTATCCACTGTTGAAGACAAATCCCTGTTAAAGACACGCACTGATGTACCTAATGGTTGATTAACCAAAGGAAAACCACTGGTCAGTAACAGCAGTGGTTCAGCATCTACAGCGGATTCAACATCAGTAACTATGTATCTGTGTTTCTTATGTAACAATGTTTAGTGTATCAGTGTTTAGAGTTTGTTACAGGTTCGATGATGGTTGTTAGATTTATGAAAATGTGTAACCATTTCGGATTGGGTATATTCATTCACAGTTTTGTGATACTTCAGTGTTTATTCATTCACACCATTCAATCTAACATGGGTTTCCACCCAACTGTTGACCAAAAGTCAAACAGATGTTCAAACCACAGATTGAGTTATTCAAATTTCTATTGAATACTAAATGAGATGTTGACCAAAACTCAAACAGATGTTGATCAAAAGTCAAACAATTGTTCACCAATAGTCAAACAGATGTTGACCTTAAACAGATGTTTGGTTTAAGGCTAAACATCTGTTTATGGGCAAACATCTGTTTATGGCCAAACATCTGTTTAAGGTCAAACATCTGTTTAAGTCCAAACATCATTGTTTCAATCACTGTTGTTTATCCACTGATAGTTAAAAAACAGCCACTGCTTACATTTTTATTGTTGACATCCACTGATATTGACCATCAATGGTTTTCCTAAACAACTGTCATCCATTTTCATTAGAGGTTGTGATGTGGACAGTTCTTAGCCGTCCGATCTTTGTAACCGCTGCCAACTGTTGACCAAAAGTCAAACAGATGTTCAAACCACTGATTGTGTTATTCAAATTTCTGTTGAATACTAAATGAGATGTTGACCAAAACTCAAACATATGTTGATTAAAAGTCAAGCTGATGTTCACCAATAGTCAAACAAATGTTGACCTTAAACAGATGTTTGATTTAAGGCCAGACATCTGTTTATGGGCTAACATCTGTTTAAGGTCAAACATTTGTTTAAGGCCAATCATCTGTTTATGGCCAAACATTTGTTTAAGGTCAAACATCTGTTTAAGTCCAAACATCAGTGTTTCAATCACTGTTGTTTATCCACTACTAGTTAAAAAACAGCCACTGCTCACATTTTTATTGTTGACATCCACTGATATTGACCATCAGTGGTTTCCCTAAACAACTGTCATCCATTTTCATCAGAGGTTGTGACGTGGACAATTCTTAGCCATCCGATCTTTGTAACCGCTGCCACGTCAGCATTCACTTTTCACTTTTATAAAACCCTGATCAAAACCCCAAACAGGGTTTCAACTGCCATTTCGAATTCCAAAATTCTTTCAAAAGCAGTTTCCATCAAATTCCTTCAAACGCTTCATCTTCTTCCTTCTCTCGCAACTGCTTTCGAATTCACCATGGCTCTTGCACTTAAAACCCCTCATAACTACCTGTGTACACTTGAGAAAACAAGTCAAAACACAACTTTTCACTCCGTGATTGATGCACTTTCTTCTTCAAAGTACAAAACTTTGTTGACTTGTAACGCACCGATTTACCTGGATACCCTACGAGATTTCTGGAAAATGCACAAATTGAAGTTCAAGACAAAAAGCCTTTGGCTATCACTTCAACCATAGGAGGAATTCAGGTTGCTGTCACACCTCAAACCATCTCTGAGGTTTTTGAAATAAATGATCTTACAGGTAAAAATTCTTTCCCAAAGGAAGAATATCAAACTGATTTGATTGAGAGGGGGTATGAGGAACAAATGAAAAAAAATACTTTGCAAAAAGGGAGTTTTCCACCTCCCATGAGATTTTTATTCCATACCCTCCTCATGTGTGTTTCAAATAAAACAACAACTTTCAATGAAATGCCATTGAAAATCCAATACCTGGGATATGCTATAATGGGTGAAGTTGATTTTAACTACTCCCAGGAGATTTTCAATGATATGGTGAAAAATGTTACTAATATCAAAGAAAAGAAAAAACCATTTTTATTGTTTCCAAGATTTTTAAGTTTTTATTTACAAAAGAAAATTCCAAAGGATAGTGCACATGTGCTTATCCAATGAAATCCTTTTCAAATAAACAGCCTATCTTCTGAAACTTTACAAGGCTGTCAAAACCTTCCAAAACACAAACAGAGGAACCTGGGCACCCGGTTCGGTAAATTCGGTACTGGTACCGGGTCCAATTTGCTCATCCCTACTTAATGCTAGCAAGCCCTCAGATCCGATTTTGACGGACTGCAACTATTTAAGTGCTCTTGTTTATATATATACTAGGTTATTACCCGGGATTGCTTCCCGGGCTCGGGAAACTTATTTTTATTAATTATTATTTGTTATTAATACGAACTCATTACATCAAGCATCTCATTGTATTCAACAACAATGTCTACAATTCACCGGATTAGATCATGAACCCATATTATACGTCAAACAAAAGCGCAACAGGACCACATGAATAATATCATTTCTACTTTTACTTCAATGCACTTACATGATAGGGTGATTTGGGATTTTGTAAAAATGTTTGTTCTTGTACTTCTTTATAAAATTACATAGAATTCAAGAAAACGAAACAACGACTTAAACAGATGTTGAGTTATTCAAATTTCTGTTGAATACTAAATGAAATGTTGACCAAAATTCAAACAGATGTTGACCAAAACATCTGTTTAATGCCAAACATCTGTTTATGGCGAAACATCTGTTTAAGGTCAAACATCTGTTTAAGTCCAAACATTTAATATAGAAGGCCAAACATCTGCCAAATACAGTCATATATATCCATCCATTATTCTGAATTCATAAACTGTTAGGATATGAGTTTGCTAGATTGTGTTTGTTTAATAAGAATAAAGATGAAACAGAGATGAATTGCAGCGGAATAAATGAAATAAACTTTTAACACACAATCAATGGAAGATAAGTTTCAGAAAACATGTTTATCATTTAATCGAATGATTATATTTGATTACAATAAACAAACTAAATGCATGTATGCACAGATCTCCCCCTCAGCCTGAGCTCACTTGATTGTTCGTATAGAATGACTTGGTGAAAGAGACCTAATAAAACAGTACAGAATACTGTTTTATTTATAGTACAGAACAACCACTAAGCATCTTCGGCTGACGTCACCATGAAAGCTACATCTAACCTCCTAACAACCTACAACCACTGACTATTACAACCACTGATACAAACTACTGATAACAAATATAATACTGATTCTTCATTCCACTGTTATAGCTGCAGCAGCACTTTGGTCTTTAGCAGTACTTGAGACATATCAGTAGATTGAGCATCAGTGCTTTATCTTCAACAGTCTTTAGATCAGCAGCAGTTGTAATGAACAATGCTTTGGGTCATCAGATGTTAGGGCCACTGTGAAGGGGAAAGATCTGTTACAAACAACTGCTTATTATTGATCCACTGCTCTGAACAAGTATTGGCTTTATCAACTGTTCCTTTGTAGGGTTCAATCCTAACAATCTCCCCCTGGAACAGATGATGCCAAAACACTTCATTATTCTGGATCTTTATTGCCTCATCAAGAATTCCCTAACTTGCCCTTTGAATTGTAATTCAAAGTTCATGGAATCCTCATCATTTTCATCCCTGCACAGTGGAAGCTCAAGGAGATCTTGTAAATCTTCTACACTCAGGCCAAGTGCATTTTCCCTTGATATATGCTTCACTTCACCACTAGACTTGAGCAGAGTCAATACGTGGGTCTTTTGATCAGACTTCCACTTTAGTATTTTTGAGTCCAGTGGGTTTCTTGGAAGAGTTTTTATTTTTGATGAGTTTGGTGATGGAGGCCTGGTTATGAAAACTTTGGCAGGGTCTTGAGATTTAGCTACGTCTGGATTTTCTGACATCATTGTCTGAAAAACCATCTTCATAATATATTCTTCTTAACCCTTGTCTTCTTTTGCTTCTTCATCCATCTTCTGTTGCTTCTTTCTTTGATAAAGGATAGCAACAGGTGGAGCAGTGGATCTTTTGATTGGCAAGGCATGTTTGACTTGAACCACTGCTTCTGGATAATATGGCTTTTTTGGGAGCCGTGGGATCTTTCTTTCTTAATTCTTCCAACTTTTTGTAGGTGTCTAATACTTTCACCTCTGACCACCTTGTAACCTAATTCCATGAGCCATAGTTTGCAGTTATAAGCTCTTCTTTCATTCTTTTCAGCTTCAAGGTCCTTTCAGGTACATTCTTTTTATATTTGGACCAAACTGGAGGAGTTTGCTTTATTTTGTCATCAACCATCTTTTGGATTCTTGCTATCTCCTCTTTGATCTCACTTATGGTCCATTCCTTGTACTAATACTTTTCTGCCTTATATTTCTTATATGCCATGATGTGCTTAATGTAGTCTTGTTTTAAGCTTTCATCATCCTTTTCTGACAGTTTCTGACAAAGGTCTTTTGAGAACTGCTCTAAAGTTCTGAATTTGGTGAGCAGATATTGCAAATTCCTCTGAATGTCTTTGTCAGACTTTCCCTTTGTGTCTCTTTCTGATATATCCTTTGCGTGTTTGGCCTTCAGTCGAAGATACTCTTCTATATTTCTTGGCAGAGGATAACCTTGAACAGATGGGAGATTCCTCTTTTCAGGATCATCTTCAGAGTAGAAGGATTTAATCTCCTCCCTAACTGCTAGAAGATCCAAAGGATATTGTACTTCCAAAGGGACTAAGGCAGTGTTTGGATCAAGGGCTTGAACTGAAGAGATTGGAATAGGGTTTGGAATAGTGGCTAGGATCAGAGGTTGTGAAGATGTTGGAAGTGGATAAGTGTCATCTTCAAGTACAATATTTGTTACCCTTCTTCTTTTGTGCTTTGGAGTGGTTGGTGGTGTATTTGTGGGTTGAGTGGTGGTGTTTGAAGTGATGGGTGACTGACTAACAGCTGTTGAAACAACTGTTGTTTCAACCACTGTTGTCACTACAACTATTGATGTATCAACTGTTGTTTTCCGCTTTTTGGCAGGTGGTTTTTGTGATGGTGATATTGTTTTTGGTATGGTAGTGGATTGAGTGATGGTTGATGAAATGATGGGGGCAGTGGTTGAAACAACATCTGTTGAAACCACTGAAGTATCAACAACTGTTGATACAGCAGGTGTCTCGACATCTGTTGGCTTGGAGGTTTGATGTGAGGAACTTTTGGGAATTTGAGGAGTATGTTTAGTGGTTTTGGAAGGTGTGGTTTTGAGTTGGCTAACGTTTCTGGTAGTATTTCTTCTTTTAGTTGTAGAAGTACCCTGTTCTTCCTTTTCCATCATAACTTTCTTCTCTTGCTCAAATCTTTTTGACCCTTTTATTTCCATTGTCTCTTTCTTTTTTGCTTTTTGATCAGCAAATGTATTTTAAGTCACATCAACCTTTTTAGAACCATCTGGCCTTGGAATTTCTACCACAGGTTTAGACATTCGATCTGGTGGTAGATATAAACCTTCTTTTCCCTTCTTTCCTTTCTCCCCCTTTTTGGCATCATCAGGGTATTCAACATAAACAACTGTAGGAGGAGAAATGCCATTGGTTTGAAGCAGGTGAGCTTTTATGGCCTTTATATCAGCTTGAGTATCTCTATACCTAGCTTCCATCATATTTTTGACCATTTGAAGCTGAATCTCGTGTTGGTGATCAGCATACTGTCGTTGTTGATGAAACATAGGTTGAAACAGTTGCCATAGCTCAGTGGGGAATGGGGCAGAGGTTGCAGCAGTGGGTGGAGCTCTTTGAGATTGTACAACTGTTGCAACATGTTTTTGATATCTGCAACAGATGTTTCAATTTTGTCTACTCTCTTCGTCAATTCTTGGTATTTTAAACCATCACCCAACTGAATGGGATCATCTGATTTCCCACCAGCAGTGGTTGTATCAGCAGTTGGACCAGAAGAAGTTTCCACTGGTTCATCCACTGATGCCCCTTTGTGTTGGTACTGGGGACTTCCCTTTTGTTGAACTATCTTGTTTAACACACTAGTGGGTAATTCAAACACACCAGTGGTAACTTTGAAAGCATCAGAAATGGTTGCCTTCAAGGGAGTCTTACTAATGAAACTACTGCCCAGGTATAAATTAGTGGATTCAATACCTGTAGTAGCTGCTCCACTTGAACTACTGACAGGAATTACTTGTAATTCCTGTAGTGTAACCTTCTCAGCTGTTGATGGGTTAGCAAAGATAGAGGAATCAGACTCAGTCACTTGTTGGAGTATTTTCTCAGTGATAGGTTGTTGAGAAGAACTGATTTTTGTCTGATCCATATCTAATGCATTCAACAGAGGTAAGAATGATGGTGGAATTTGTGAGGTGAGGATAGGGGTTGAAAGAGAATTTGTCCTGGGAGTAGGGCTGAGGAAGATGGATTCAAGTGGATCCAGAGCTTCATAATGTGGTGTCCCTGTGTATACAACCTGATTCTTTTGTGAGGATGCATGAGGAGTTTCAGGCTCAGGTTGAGATGTTTCAACCATCTGCTGTGAGGAAGTAGCAGCAGTGGTTATTGGTGACTTTGGTGTTGTCACAGGAATTACTTCTGGGATCTCATCTTCCAGAAGATCCTTTTTGGAGGGTTTGGGGGGCTTTTTGGTAATTTTCTTTTTGGGTCTTTTGGTGGGGGATGCACAGCAGTGGTGGTGGTGCTGTGGTCACCAAGAGCAGTAGGCTCAACAGCAGAAACCTGAGGAGCAGAGGTTGTCTCAGCTAAATTCTTACATTTTCGGTATCGACTTTTGACATTTTCGGTACCGGTTCGGTACCGGTATTTACACTCAAATACCGGTATCGTACCGGTACCGAACCGTACTGTACCGGGTATATTCGGTACCAGTACCAACTTTTGAGGATTTTCGGTACTGGTACTTTCGGTTCCGGTACCGGTCGATACCGAACTCATCCCTAGCATTAAGTGCTAAAATTCTTGACTGATGCGTTTGTTTTTAGAATTTTTTTTCAGAATTATATTACTCATCTCTAATACATATACAAATTTTATATAAAGATAAGACCACCATCAAAATCGAGTCGGAGGGCTTCTTTGAAATATCTTTTGTTTTTTTTTTTTTCTGCATCATTGTGTCTCATGCATAGTGGTGATTTACTTGTTTGTATTATATACATTAGACATGGTATTTAGTTTTAATATTCCAATAGAAATATAATACTTAATTAGATATAAATATAAAACAATCAAAACTCTATTAATTATATTAGTTAAATACACTAAGTAGATTAATACCTAAACCTTTTACTTTTAAGAAACTGCAGAAGAAGAAAAAAACGTGTAATAAACTTTAGCATTAAAGTTTCATCTCTGCCAATTCTTGTGTATGTAATAAAGTTTCATTTCAGCCAATTCTTTTGAAGATATTACTATATCGGGTTTGTTTACTTGAGCTCTACTATTGGGTCTGTTTACTTGAGCTCTAGTTAAACAGGAGAAAGTTACTTTTTCTGATTTATTCTATGCGGATGACTGACGTTATTTTTCTAGGAGAATGGTTTCAGCATAATATTCGGGTGCTACTTTCTACACCCCCTATTTACTTTTTTCACCCCCCTCCTCTCACATACTTACAGGTGGGGCCTGCGGGGTGTAATCAGGAAGGGGGGGGGGGGGGGGGGGGTTGTGTATAGAATGAGCCTATTCATATTCTGGTTCATATGTTGAATTGTTTTTTTTTTTTCGGGAAATGACATATATGATATATCCCTTAAATATATTTAACTAACTAATTTTGTTTTTATGTTTTAATTGTTTCAAGAATTATGGTTGCACTTTATTAAAGATGTTTATGGAGAAAAAGCGGGGTTTATTGATGGGATGGGATCTAATACTAATGTTGTATGGAATCCTATTATAAAGTCTAGTAGACTATTGAACAATCAAGGTATAGTTCCATGGTTAGGGATGGAAATTGAACCCGAACCCGAACCCGATGGACAAACCCAAAGCATTTGGGACATGTATGGGGTAGGGTAATCAGGTACGGGAATATTCTTTATGTTTTGCGGGTATGAGATTATTTTTTTATGCTTTGCGGGTATAAGACGAGTGTGGGATTGGTGATATATGCGTTTACCCGACCCAATTACCCGAAAACATATATCCTTTTACTCAATTTTATAACCGATATAATTTCCTATTTATTTATTTTAATTATTATATATATATGGTGTATCCTAAATTGCATAGTTTTATTTTTTTTCCTTTATATTGGCAGCAAATCGTCATTTAGTACCTCAAATCCCTACTTCTTCAAAATATGTCCTTAATGCCTTTTCAAAGTTCTTACGATTGCTCTTAACGATTTGCTAAAAAAACTAATATTAGTCTTCAAGATTGCAATACACTTTATTTGTAATCTTTTGATAATATTGAGTGTGTAATTGAGTAATAGTTACCCGATAGATGGCTGGCGGATTTTGGATCGAATATATACTCAAAAGCTATTTTTTAATAAACTAAAGGGTATACTTGATACTCTATAGATACCCGACGAGTATTAGGCCAGGTATGGGACAAACTTTTATAAATTAGGTATGGTGTTGGGATTACCTACACTATCCGGAACCCGCCTCATTCCTATCCCTATCCATGGTCTACTTTAAAGAAAAAATGGGTAACCGGGAAGACACGTCATTGGGGAAGGATTGGTGGTTAGGATAGGAAATGTTGAGTGTTAGATTTCCTAGACTCTATCCTTTAGAATTCCAAGATGACTGCTCGATGAAGTTCTAGGCATGGGGAATACAGGTGGAGGTGATCTTGGAGGTGACCTGGTAGCAAGGCGTGGCCAAGATCGGGTCAACTGAATACCCTGATGCAACTTCTAAATGGTTTGTTTTTTATTCGATATGGAATAGGTGGATTTGGGACTTTGATGCAGAGGAGTCCTTCTCGGTTGAAAGTATCCGTAAGCTCCTTACCTAATGGGGTTATAGAGACAAGGTGAAATAAAATGTGCCTATTAAAGTTAATATTATGGGATGATGTGTTTTATTGAATCAATTGACAAACGCGCTAATTTGATGGAACGTTGTATTGACATCCCAAGCGTGCTATGTCCGGTTTGTGATTCGTTAGATGAGGCTTTGGATCATCTATTTGGCTATTGTGACGAAGCCATTCATGTGTGGCCATTGATTTTTCGTTGGCTTCATATTTCGTCCCCTTCTTTTTGTAAAGGGTGTGCCTATTGGCACACTAAAGTGCCTATTGGCACACCAAACCCTAGCAAAACTAGGGTTTATATACGCAGCGTATAGGTCAATACGCAGCGTATAGGGTTAACCCTCTACGCTGCGTATTGACCTATACGATGCGTATATAAACCATGGATCTCAGTGCCTAATAACCAATCATTGCACAGAAAACAAGGTTTATATACGCTACGTATAGGTCTCTAAGCAGCGTATATAAACCATCTGAAAATTTGGGGTCATTTTGGTAGGTTTGAAGCATCAGTTTTTCACAAGGTTTATATACGCTGCGTAGAGACCTATACGCAGCGTATATAAAGGTCTGGAAATGTCCTTTATACCCTTGTGTTGAGGCTATACGAAGCCAAATACAAGGGTAGTTGTGTCATTTTCGTCTCATACGCTGCGTAGGGATCTATACGCAGCGTATATAAAGCTCCATTTTTGTATTTTTTTTTGTGTATTTCTTTGTTTATTTATAAAAAAAAGAAAATTATTTATAAAAAAACAATATTATTGGTAATACAAATATAAATTATAAATATTAAAAATAATACAAATATTATGAATTATGAAAATTAAAAATAATACAAATATTATGGATTATAAAAATTAAAAATAATCCAAATATTATGAATTATAAAAATTAAAAATAATACAAATATTATGAATTACAAGACCTACAGAGAACCTATACGAGACTTACACTATACACTATACGATACGATACGATACGATATAACACCCGTATAGACCTATAGGCGTGGTTTAGGTCCCGTATTGACCTCGTATAAGCCTATAAGTGTGATATCGTATCGTATAGGTGTGGTTTAGGTCTCGTATTGACCTCGTATAAGCCTATAAGTGTGATATCGTATCGTATAGGTGTAGTATAGGTCACGTATTGACCTCGTATAAGCGTATAAATGTGATATCGTATCGTATCGTATCGTATCGTATAGTATAAGTCTCATATAAACCTCGTATAAGTCTCATATATGTCTTGTATCTGCCTATAGGCCTATACGTGACCTATACTATAGTGTCGTATCGTATCGTATCGTATCGTATCGTATCGTATAGTGTATACTATCGTATCGTATCGTATAGTGTATAGTATAAGTCTCGTATAGGTTCCATGTAGGTCTTGTATATGCCTATACGCCTACACGGTGTGACAACCCTCACTAAACCAGGTATCCGTACGACTTAATTAATAATTTATTACTGCTTAATTACTGTGCTTGCTTGAACTTGTGAATAAACAGCTACTTGAATACTGATACATGTACTTACTTGCATCATACTTTACTTACCGTCACTACATTATTTACATGCTGAACCTTAGTGACAAACATGATGCACAAAAAGCACAGTAGCACTATAAACGGATAACCTATTGAACATGCTGATAAAGCCAGCATCAGGCAGACACTGCCTCTAAGGCCTGTATGAGCCAGAAATATTTTACTACACTAGTGGTGAGTGTAGGGATACAAGGGTTGTAGAACTGCGTCTCTAGGAATAAGTTACAATGACTGGATGTGCCTAAAACGTACTCTAAACACAAAATTCAGCACTTTACATAATAATTCAGCATTTAGCTACCTAATAATGTGCCAAAACACGAGAAAAATATTACTAGACACTTTCCAAAGTGTCAGAAATGAGTTGTGTCACTAAAAAGGGTATTAACGACACTTTAAAGCTTTGTTAAGCACTTTAACGGATTACCATCCAACCGAACAACCGGATTTTACCCGGAACATGAAAATATTATCATTTTCATTGTTTATCTTTTTCTGAGCCAGTTAGGGTCCCTGAATACCCTAACACCCGTCACAACTTACGACACACCACTAACCAGGTTAAGCACTTAACTAACTTACTTAACCTAACTAATATCCAACTAATTAGTTGAAAATGGACTAGAACCCCCCCCCCCCCTCACTAACCGTCCCCAACTAGGGGGGACACCCCTTGTCCTTGCAAGATTATTATAATCTTGTGTGTTTAAAATCTAGTAGACATATGGACTATTGGTTAATGCTCTTGTAAATTGTCTATAAGTTCATCACTAAACACATGTGATCATTCACAACTCACAACTCAACTTCACACACACTCTCTCCCTCTCTACAACTCTCGGCCGAACACCCCTCTACACCCATCCATCATTTCGATTTCCATCAAGCAATTTCAAGTTCATACAAGTGTTAAGGATCACGGATAAGGAGTCTTGGTGCAAACGGAAGGCGAAGGACCTCACTCTCTTGCTTTTATCCACCCTATTTGTGCTTAGATTCTTCCCTAGCCTCGAGCTAGTGGTATGTTACTTAAACCACCTACTCGAACTATTTTGAAGTGGTTAATACGATGTGTAACGGTTAAAACTCGAAATCTTACAAGATAATGCTTTAAAGTCTACTAAAAGCACTTAAAAAGATGGTTAAAAGCTTATAAGTTGTGTAAATGTTGTAGTAATCAAATCGTGTGGTTATTTGGACCCGATCTATGTTGTGGTAGCTCGGATCATCATTTAACCCGGGTTGGTCATGATCATGGATCATGACACAAGGTTGTGACGAAAGTAACAAGGGTTAAAGGATGAAACTCTACCACACACGAATCATGAACTTGTGTAAAAGCGATTTAGCTTGTGAAATAGTGTTTAAAACTAGTAGATCTACGTATCTACAAGCGGTATTTTCAAAGGACCGAGTGTCAAGAGAAAACGTACTTTTAAAGACGAATCTTTCATAAACAAGAATGATTTTTGAACACACAAGTGTATAAACACTTGTGTAACACAAAGTTTCAACAAAATAACCATTTTTGTAAAAGATGACAAGAAGTTATAAAAATGTAACTTCTTTAAAAATGAGACTTTCAAGAAACGAAGTTGATTTATATAGAGATCCACTAAAAGTAATGGGATTTACTTCATAGTTCGAATAAATCACAAGTTCATGAAATTTATGCGATTTATATACATATTTTGACTAGTTGTGGTTTGAACATTGTTTTGATTGAATGATAAAAATGGTTGATTTGATTTATAAAAGAAAATGATACGCTTGAAAGCGTGGCCACCTCCAGTTACAGAGGAAACTCTGGCGAAATTTTTCCAAAAACCTAACACTTAGAAATATTTTCACTATAAGTGTTAGAAATACATTTTGACTTGTTTTCAAATTATAGATTTCGCCACGACTTTATTTACAAAATATCGGAGGTGGGATTTCACAAAATAAAACGTGATACATATATATATTTAGTATATATTTTTCACAACATCACTTGTATAAGTGTTTATGATTATTTTGTGAACTACGTAAATATTATTTTTAGGGTAAAAATAATATTACCAAGTATTATTTTGGGAAAATCACATGTATTAAAATATAATATTTTTGAGAAGAATATTTATATTTTGAAGTTGGAAATAAAATATATTTTAAGTGAGACTTAATAATATATTTCGAAATTATACACACATGTACTAAATCCCCCATCCTTGGGAAGGAAAATGACTACCAAGTATACAAAAATATAAACACGAAATAGTTGCCTAACTATTTCCCAAAAACTTAAACCATAAAGCCAAGGCACGGCCGTCCGTCTAATAGAGTTAGTACGTGTAGGTCGTCATATATCTGCTTGATTTGGAGGCATACTTGGTAGAGACGCACCACTGTGAGTTCATGTCCCCCTTTTCTCTTAACTGTTTTCAGTTTTCTAAACTGCGGGGGTGAAATACATGTTACTTTGATTACAAGTACCTTATACATGGTATGGTTAGCGTAAGGAGGTTTACTACTTAGATCATGTGAGTGGGTAGGCAGAAACTGGAGGCCATTAATCCTCATTGTAGGACCGAGGGACGTAAGCGGTAGATCTATCTGGGTGTAGCGAGCCCAGCCCCAGGCCCAACCAGAACGGACCTTGGGGTGACTTTGTGCCCAAACGCGAAATCTGCTAGGTTTGAGTCTTCCTACTTGCACTTCACACATATCAATGGCCTTGCAAACCATTGGTGATCTCTTTTCCTTATTTGCTACATACCAGGATTTTTATACTTACAAGTGTTTTATATACTCACTTACACATGAACTCGCTCAACATTATTGTTGATTTTTCAACTTACATGTATTTCAGGAAATTAAAGATCTGGCGCGGTATGTTATGTTTTCCCGCTGCATAAGGGTTCCGAGGTCATCCCAGTTTAGGAAATGTGACTTTTTCCTGGACGAGTCACAAATCTTAAACTGCGTTTTATTCAAGTTGATGTTTATGTTTTTCAAAACAATATTTTATGTTATGATGTTGTAAGTCCCTAAGACAATGTTATGTTACTTCGGTTTTTTTTTGAAACTTAAATCTATGGATGATCTTGCATGATTTTATTTCATATAGCTTTGTTATGGTTAAGCTATGGTATTAAGAAGTCACACCAAATTAACCACGCTTCCGCAAAGCCAGGGTGTGACACACGGGACCTAAACCACACCTATAGGCCTATACGGGACATATATACACCTATAGACCTATACGGGTGTTATATCGTATCGTATAGTAACGTATCGTGTTGCATCGTATCGTATAGTGTATAGTATAAGTCTCGTATAGGTGATGTATATGCCTATAGGCCTATACGAGACATATACTACACTATACGATACGATATCACACTTATAGGCTTATACGAGGTCAATACGTGACATATACTATGCTATACGATACGATACGATATCACACTTATAGGCTTATACGAGTTCAATACGTGACATATACTACGCCATACGATACGATATCACACTTATAGGCTTATACGAGGCCGATTCGTGACCTATACTACACCTATACGATTCGATATAACCTTTATAAAAAAAACCTTCTTATACGCTGCGTATAGGTCTATACGCAGCGTATACAAAGGGTCAAAAAGACCATTTAGCCCTTCATTTGGGGCTATACGAAGCCAAATGCAAGGGTAAAAATGTCTTTTGACCCTTTATATACGCTGCGTATGGGTCTATACGCAACGTATAGTGGGAAAGACCATTTTACCCCTGCATTTGGGGGCTATACGCAGCCATATGCAATGGTAAAATTGTCTTTTTGACACTTTATATACGATGCGTAACTTTATATACGCTGCGTATAGGTCTATACGCAGCGTATATAAAAGGGTAATTTTTATTTTTAACCACAAACTTGTGGTAAAAATATACTTTTTGACCCTTTATATACGCTGCGTATAGGCCTATACGCAGCGTATATAAAGGGTGAATTAAAAAAAAAACATTTTTAAGTATCGTATCGTATAGTATAAGTCTCGTATAAGTCTCATATATGTCTTGTATCTGCCTATAGGCCTATACGTGACCTATACTATAGTGTCGTATCGTATTGTATCGTATCGTATCGTATCGTATAGTGTATACTATCGTATTTTATAATTAATAGTAGTTGTATTATTTTTAATTTTTATAATTTAAATTTGTATTATTTACCAATAATATTGTTTTTTTTATAAATAATTTTCTTTTTTAATTTTTATAATTCATAATAGTTGTATTATTTTTAATTTTTATAATTTATATTTGTATTATTTACCAATAATATTGTTTTTTATAAATAATTTTATTTTTTAATTTTTATAATTAATAGTAGTTGTATTATTTTTAATTTTTATAATTTATATTTGTATTATTTACCAATAATACTGTTTTTTTATAAATAATTTTCTTTTTTAATTTTTATAATTCATAATAGTTGTATTATTTTTAATTTTTATAATTTATATTTGTATTATTTACCAATAATATTGTTTTTTTATAAATAATTTTCTTTTTTAATTTTTATAATTAATAGTAGTTGTATTATTTTTAATTTTTATAATTTATATTTGTATTATTTACCAATAATATTGTTTTTTATAAATAATTTTCTTTTTTAATTTTATAATTCATAATGGTTGTATTATTTTTAATTTTTATAATTTATATTTGTATTATTTACCAATAATATTGTTTTTTTATAAATAAATTTCTTTTTTTATAAATAAACAAAGGAATACATAAAAAAATACAAAAAAATGAGCTTTATATACACTGCGTATAGGTCCCTACGCAGCGTATATAAACCCTTGTTTTCTGTGCAATGATTGCTGATAAGGCTCTAAAATCCATGGTTTATATACGCTGAGTATAGGTCTATACGCAGCGTAGGTAAACCCTAAGTGTGCAGATAGACAAACAGGGTGTGCAGATAGTTAGAGCTTTGTAAATTGTTGAAGCTTATTTTTTGGTTGGATCAGCTAGGTTTGTCTAAGCAAAGGAAACTCTTGGTGCATGGTATTATTTTTATTTCTTACGACTTGGTAGGTTATTTGAAAGTCTTGTAATGACATGGTGTTTGCAAGTAAGGATCATTAGAAAGGAAGCATTTTTTATTCTATTCTTAATTTTTCTTTCTTGTGAATAGAAATAACATTAGTTGGACGAGCTAGCTACAAAACTCGTTCCTCTTTGTGCTAGCCTTTTACTAGCCGTTTTTATATACTATTCCGCGGTTCAAATAAAAGAAAAATTAAGGTTCTGAAACTAATGGATGATAGCATGGCTTTGGTGCATGATGTCTCACATTTTAGTCATAAATCATAATAACCATTCTAAACTATAAAGCCATTCATCTCTTTGAAAAGTCAATTTTGGCTTTTGAATCTAAACAGATAGTTTTCCATAGTTAAACGACAATATCTTCATAGTATTTGAAAAAGAAATGGTCCCAAAAGAACTTAAACTACTACTACTTTATTAGATGGTGACAAAATATTGTCATCATTAGATGAGTACAAATTGAAGCTACATGCCTACATTAGAACATAAATACATCCTTTTCGATCTTTGTCGGGATAGAGCACATCTTGAATTTGTATATTATATATAATAATATAAACCAATAACACAACCGTCCTCGTTTGTGCTTTAAAGCAAAAGCTATAAAATTTTGAATTGTATAGAATGTTTAGGGATGGAATAAAGAGTATAAAATATATTATGGGGAGATCAAATAAGAATAAAATTACAAAAGAAGAGAACAAAACTAACAACCTATCACCAAGACAAAGTCATGCCCACAACTCACGTGAGTCAACCATGTTATACGGTGAGGCAAAATATATAGGGTTAATTTGATATAGGTTTTTTATTGTGGATATATCTAACATACATACCACATACATGAATGCATTCATGTACATACATACTGCAACACCACTGCTCCACGAAGCATAATGCCATCAATAGAATAGTTAAGTTAGCACGATCCATGTAAAAATTGCCAACCAGCTTTTCAAATATTTCTAGGTTTGTGTTCAAATCTGCGGTCGAATTTATATTATATTATACTACATATACAAAGAGAAATTGAGAGAATAGTGTCTGACAGCTGTCTGACACTTTCCAATTGGTGCAACCAATTTACGATTTTATCTCCTGTTCAAAATTACGGTTTCGTCCTCAGTTCAAAATTACGTTTTTGCCCTAGTTCAAAATAAAATTATGTTTTTGCCCATAGCTTAAATTTACGATTTTGCCCTCAGTGAAAAAAAAATGATTTTGCCCCTGTAAAAATGGTATGTGGTATCGAAATAGATCAAACAACACAAAGATAAGCGACGAAAACGGTGACAAAACTTTATTGATTTACCCAAACCAAAAAAGCCCCAAATACCCTTTGGTCTCACAAAATATGAGATCTGCAACAATACAGAAAGAAGATGATCAACTGATGTATATCAGTTGATCTATACAAACCAGAAAACACAAAGATCTCACACGAGATCAAGCAGATTACAAAAAATCTGCTTCGATGCAAACAAACAAACCCTAATCGCTTGATGAGAGAGAGATCAGAGTCTTCGAGAAGATTAACCCTAACTCAACTGTTATTCTCTCTTATATACTGACATAAAAAGATACTTTCATTATAGACCTCCAAGTTCCCACTTTAACACTTTAAACCTCAGAAGATACATCTTTCACCCCTGGACATTATAGCCTGCACATATCTTACCCAAAAGTGGTTAAAACATTCCAACAACTATATCAATCGTGTAACAAGAAATGTTGCAACATGAATTACATATTGCTATTATTTATTTTAACATGACCCCATAATTCATGTGGCAAACATGTTTTAAAGACCCAAACTTTCACAAAGAGTTTGATGTTGGTTTGCATTCAAACCCTTTGTAAAAATATCTGCTACCTGTATTATTGTACTAACTTTCTCAGGTTCAACAACACCTGCAACAATTTTCTCTCTTAAAAAATGTAAGTCCAATTCGAAATGTTTAGTTCTCTCATGAAACAGGGTTTTGAGAGATAGAAATAGCAGACTTACTATCACAGTACAATTTGACAGGTAGACTACAAGTAACCTTTAATTCAGTTAATACATTAATAATCCACATAATTTCACAGGTAGCTGAGCACATAGCTCTGTACTCAGCTTCTGCAGTAGACCTGGAAATTACACTTTGTTTCTTGCTCTTCCAAGAAACAAGTGTTCCTCCCAAAAATATACCATACCCAGTAACAGACCTTCTAGTCCTAAGAAATTTAGCCCAGTCAGAATCCACAAACCCAGACATAATCATATCACTAGACTTCTTAAAACTAACTCCTTTTCCAGGAGATAATTTTAAGTATCTCAATAACCTTGAAGCAATATCAAGATGAGATTGACAAGGACTATGCATATATTGACTTAAAAACTGAACAGTATAACTAATATCAGGTCTAGTCAAAGACAAATATATCAGTTTCCCTACCAATCTTTGAAAACCATTAACATTTTCTAAATTTTTTTGATCATTTCCACACTTGTTTGTGACCAAAAAACTTTGCTCAGTTGGTGTTGTAACAGGTTTACAACCCAAATACCCAAACTCATTCAACAACTCAAGGCAATACTTTCTTTGAGACAAACAGATACAACCATCAGAGTATAACACTTCTATCCCTAGAAAGTATCTAAGCAAACCAAGGTCTTTTATATGAAAATTTTCTTTTAAACTTCTTTTAACATTCTCTATTTCAAACTTATTATTACCTGTAACAACTATATCATCAACATAAACAAGTAAGACAATAAACACATCTTGCTTAGACAACACAAACAAGGAATAGTCACAAATACTTTGAACAAAACCCATAGAAGTTAACACAGAGGTTAACTTTTCATTCCATTGCCTTGGAGCTTGCTTAAGGCCATATAATGATTTTACCAATTTACATACTTTGTTATTATCTTTTGAACTATAGCCTTGAGGTTGTGTCGTAAAAACATCCTCAGACAATGTACCATATAAAAAAGCATTATTAATATCCATTTGATAAAGTGGCCAATTATTATTAATAGCAAGCTTCAAAACAATCCTAACAGTGGTCATTTTGACAACTGGTGAAATGTTTCACCAAAGTCAAGCACCTCTTTTTGGTTAAACCCTTTGGCCACTAATCTGGCCTTATATCTTTCAACTTCTCCATTTGCCTTATATTTAACCTTATAAACCCACTTGCACCCTATTGGTTTTCTACCTTTAGGGAGATCAACTAATACCCAAGTATTATTTCTATACAAGGCCTCCATTTCACTATTCATAGCTTCAACCCACTTATCATCCTTAGAAGCTTCATTATAACAAGTAGGTTCTAAAATTTTATTTAACGAAGCAACAAAACACTTATTTTCATAAGACAAATTTGCATAACTAACAACCTTTTCTATACCATATTTAACTTTTCCCTCAACAACAAAATCATCAAATCTTTTAGGCATAAAAGTATTTCTAGAAGATTTTATAACATTTATATTACACTCAGACTGGTTGGTCTCAACATTTGACCCTATAGTGTCCTCTGCCCTCTCATTTGTATCCTGTCCACTACTGCTCTACTGTTCAGTTTGTTGAACCACCTCAACACCTGATACAGGGGCTGATGTAGAGGGAGACAATGGTTGCTGATCATCACTAATAGGATCTTGAGCACCATTTGTACCCTCTTCATCATAGGTATGTTAGAAACTTCAGACACAATATTATCAAAGAAATTTGCATGATTCAGTTGTTTATCAAAAATGGGTTCTTGGTTATCAAAAGTTTTAATCTTAAAAGGATATACACTTTCATAAAACTTAACATCTCTTGAAAAAAATATTTTCTTACTATCCAACTCCACAACTTATATCCCTTTTTAAAACTAGAATAACCAAGAAATACACATTTTTCAGCATTATAAGAAAATTTATCTGAATCATGTAATATGGTACTAAAACACAAGCATCCAAAGTTCCTAAGATGTGACAATGTGTGACAACTGTGTTCTGTAATCGATGTACAATGTAAAACAATGTTGATTATTAATAAATGTAACGCCCCAAAATCTGAATGTTAATATTTGTCGTGTGTTCATAAATGACACGTCATGAAATAAATAACTAGGCTATTTAACCTAGTTAAGGGTATGGTCAAAAGTATTAAATGATAAAGGTAGTGTCAGTTATGTTTTAAAAGGCAAACCCGAGGGGCTAGAGTGGAACAGATGAAAGTTGACTACTAATTAAAAGGTCAATACACACACAAACACCCACATACGTGCGTGTTCTTGAAGCTTCAGGAGCTCTCAAGAGCTCCAAAACCCTAGTTCCACTAAATCACCAAATTAAAGGGTGAATCGAAGCTCAAATTCAAGAAGGAACACGGATTAATGATCACCTTCACGAGGGGATCATAAGGTATGTCTTAAATCTAAGATTTGTGATCATGTGTAAAGTGGGTTATGTTCTAATCCATGAGTTTAAGTGGAATTGAGCATGAGTATGTGTTATAATCAACATATAGAACATGAATTATGAATGGTTTGTGCTAATTTGATGTTTAGATGATAAACCCATTAGTTATGGTGATGAAGATGACTAGACTCATCACCTATGTCCAATTCTTGTTGAAAGAATGATGTATTATGTGGGTATGATGAATTCTTGTTAGATGAATTAGGAGGAATATGATGATGTTATGTTTCATGTTCATTTGGAATGATATATGATGATTAGTAGTAGGTTTTGAGGGGTTATGTATGAGTTTAGAAGATTTATGCATGAATAAGTTGTACGTTATGCTTAAAAGGTAGTACGTACATCAAGTGTATGATAAAATGTATATAATGTCGTCCGTATAGTCGATTATGATGTTACGGGCATATGTTGATAAGTCGATAGTTACATATGGTTAATAGTTGACTTTTGGAAGTCAACAAGTATAAGAAACATGATTTGACTCGTTGTTGTAAAAGCAGGATTATAGGAAGTCGTTTGATACATGTTATGTTAATATGTGTTAATTTTGATTACCCGATGAATTACGTGTGTTGGAAAGGATATGAAGTTGATTATATGTTTTAATGCTTGTTAGAAATGACTAAGGAAAGTTAAGTGTGAATTATGCGAATGATATGATTGTTACATGTACAAATGAGTATGCTAATAAGAGCGTGGTTTCGATGAAATGAAAGTATAGGAATCACGTCGAGACGGACTCAAGCATGAGGTGTTAACGGGTCAAGATGAGGCAAGGAATCGGATACGAGCACAGACGCATAAGGTAAGTGATTTCTGTAATCACTTCTTAGTTCGATTAAGTATTATGAAGTTGATTAATTAGCTAAACATGATGGTTGAGGTTAACTAGGTGACGTAGTCTTTCGTCGTAAATGATGGGATTAAAGTTGACCAAAATGCCCCTGATGGGTATTTTGGGTAAACGATCTTAAAAAGTAGTTTAGAAACAAGTTATTTGATTAGTGTAATGTTTTGGTCAAGTATGAAAGTGAGGAGTATGGTTTTGTAAGTCAGAAACGTTTTAATGCGCAATTACCCTTAACGGGTCAAAATAAGCTTTGAGCGCAAACGGGTGAAATAGGATGTAAGGTATCCGGGAAGGAATTCGTTTATGACAAATGACCTTGATATTGTGAATTCATATGAAGTTAAGGTCAAACAAACAAGTTATATGATAGAATTATGAACGGGTCAATTCTTGGTAAAAAGGGTAGTAAGCTGGAGACTTAAAAGTCTGGAATTTTGTTAATTCGGATGTCGGATCTTAACACCATAAGATGGAGAATTAAATTACGGACGCGTAGGAAAAAGAATCGGGTAAAACGGACCAATAACGAAGAAGTTATGACCGTTTCCGTGAAACGTGGACGTGCTGAAAATCTGCAGCACAGCAAC
Organism: Helianthus tuberosus; assembly: GCA_030545235.1. Taxonomy (NCBI): domain Eukaryota; kingdom Viridiplantae; phylum Streptophyta; class Magnoliopsida; order Asterales; family Asteraceae; genus Helianthus; species Helianthus tuberosus. The sequence continues at coordinate 34,386,291 of CM060443.1, read as the reverse complement.
AATAACATTCTGTCGTTTTGAGGGCGTCGCGCCACGCGACGGGGGGTCGCGCGACACGACGGGTCATGTTTCTCTGATAATTTGTTTCGTGCCTCGTTTTGTCTTGGGAACTCGTTTAAACGCGTTTCAAGTTACGAATGACTAATTTAACTTACGTTTTTAGGAGCACACGTGTATACACATATGTAGATAGGCAAGTATGTATGATGTATGTATCTATACACGCATGTAGAATGGTATGTAAGCATGTATGCGCGAACGTATGTAAGATCTTAAGTGTGTGAGCAAGTACACACAGATATATGTAGACGTATATGAGTAGGCACGTATGAGTTGGGTATGTTGCAATAGGTGATCGTAAATATACCGGTAAGTATGTATGTAGGTATATACGTAGGTATGCTTTATAAGTCTAAGTGTATGTATGTAGGTGTGTATGTAGGCAGTGTTGTAAGAATCGCTAGGCGCTAGTCGGGCGGTGGTGTACCGACTATCTATTAATCGGGATTAATAGGGATTAATCGGAATTAATCGGATTGAGATTTTTATATGTAATTTTTAGTTACATATACGCACACACATTTATATATGTAGTTTTTTAAAGTAGACATGTTTTAACCCCTCATTTACCTATTTTTTAAGTAATTGGAAGGAATTTATATGGTTTGGTCAAAATTTGGCCGGCATCTAGCCAAAATTTAGCCAGAATAGGACCGGCATTGACTGCCTAGCTATTGATCGGTCACTAATCGGTGAACCTTCGATTAGTGATTAATCGGCGACTAATCGGAGACTAGTCGGGATTTTTACAACCATGTATGTAGGTAGTACGTATATGTACGCAAGTGAGTATGTACGGATGTATGCACGTATGTCGGTTTGTGGGAAGACATGTAATAAGTATGAATGTATGTATATATGTATGAATGGATGTATTTAGGTATGCATGTACGTAGGTACGTATGTATGTATGTTTGTAGATACGTATGTATGTAAGTTGTTTTGTGTGATCGTAGGCATATGTATAAGTTTGTATGAAAGTGTGTATGCATGCATTTCATGAAATTGAGTACTAACGATAATAATAGCGTGCTTGATGAATGAAGTGTAACGCAGGAATACCAAAGAAGTCTCACCACGGATCGTATGATCAGGCGGGAAGCCGGGATGTAAAGAGTTAATGGAAGAAAATATAAATGCGAATAAAGCTTATATGTTTATGATACGTACTAATGTTATGAAATTTTATGTGGTTAGTGCAGGTAGTACAAGCCATGAGGATCACCAAGGAACAGAGATCGAGGATCGAGTCAATAGAGAGATTGTACGGGAACGATGATGTATATATTGTAATAAATCTAAACTATGATTTTAAGTTATTAAATAAGTCGAATAATGGATTTATGAGAAAGACTTATGCTAAAGTTAAAGTTTATATAAGTTAAGGTATTTTTAATGAAAGAAATTTTATGGTTCGTGTTTCCGCTGTGACTTTTGTCATGTACGATTTAGGGTCTTACAAGTTGGTATCAGAGCCCTGGTTTGAGGGAATCAAGTACGAGAAGGTAAGTACTTGAACTCAAACTTGTGTGCTCTTGAGATAAGAAATCCGTACAATCTAAGACTCGATCAAGATCCAAAGGTAAAGGCTAATGTAAGTATGTACTTATGTATACGTATAAAGAAACTGACGGTTTTGTATGTGCAAGGTAAGCATAAGTGTTGGAAGCGGATGATCCGTGAATGCAGTCTAGGATGAATACTAAGGCAGGCAAAGAGGTAATAAGACAAATAGGCAAATGAGCCTAGGTACGTAAATTTAATATGTGGGTGTAAGTAATGGTAAAATTCATTAAGGGAAGGAGAATTTTAAAATGAAAGACAATGATTGTATAGTAGTGAAGTATTGGAAGTGATACAAGCGCCGAAACCTAAGCCTACGGACATAAGGTGACAATTACATGAAGGCACGAAACTACTATGTGGATTGTGTACCTGGCCAGTACACGAGAAACGTATGACGTTCGTGAGATCATGATAACTGTTACAGGTATGTCCGGTAGAGTTAGGTAGCAGGCGGGCGTGTGGGTGAAATGGGAAGTAAGGCTCTCGGGAAATTGAGAGTACTATGAAAGTATAAAAAACATGCCTGATAAGAATGAAGAATGTGGAATCCGTAATTAAGTATGGATCAACAAGATATGAATGCAATGTTTGAATCCGCGAGACGGATTCAAGGATGAAAGGTATGAATGAAATGTTTGAATCCGTGAGACGGATTCAAGGATGAAAGGCATGAATGATATGTTTGAATCCGCGAGACGGATTCAAGGATGAAAGGTATGAATGAAATGTTTGAATCCGTGAGACGGATTCAAGGATGAAAGGCATGAATGATATGTTTGAATCCACGAGACGGATTCAAGGATGAAAGGTATGAATGAAATGTTTGAATCCGTGAGACGGATTCAAGGATGAAAGGCATGAATGATATGTTTGAATCCGTGAGACGGATTCAAGGATGGAAGGTATGAATGCAATGTTTGAATCCGTGAGACGGATTCAAGGATGGAAGGTATGAATGCAATGTTTGAATCAGCGAAACGGATTCCAGGATGAAAGGCATGAATGTAATGTTTGAATCCTTAAGGCGGATTCAATGAATGAAAAAGCATGAATGATGCGTCTGAATCCGTGAGACGGATTCAAAAATATAAAAGGATGAAATTAATCCGCCTAAGAAGATGTCGACAGTTTGACCATGATTGAGTCGAACGGGTCATAGAAATAAATATAAAGAAAAAGGTGATAATATAATAGACGAAGTTTTGTATAAGTTACGTGTTAGATGCGTTAGTAATTGACTCTTAGAAGTCAGAATGATGACGGGTTGTGACCCGGACAATAACTTGACTATGGGCGGGAATGGTAAGCTTAGTAAGAAATATTGAAACGATGTAATAAGGTCTTCGCAAGTAAGCATGAATGGAAGGAAGTACGAGCGTGTACTTCAGTTGGCGAAATGATTAATTGAATGAAATGATTAATTGAATGAAAGGATTGCATGTAAGAAATAGAATGTGCGGTACGTTATAGCAGGTACGTAGGAAATTGTAGAAGAGTTATAGGTGGGTAATCACCTAGTGTAATGAATGTTTGAATGACATATGCTAACCGCCGATGTTGTTGATGATAATGTTAGAACTATTAATGTGATGAAACCAATTGTATTGGTGAGAGGACGTGCACGAGCAGAAGCTCATTACACGAAGGAATGAAACCTGGCCTGTACGGCTAGTACTCAAGGAGAAAATGATCGATCTGGGTTGCGGATCGTGGGTTGGGAAATGAAAAAGAGATTAGTAAAATGTTTAACTCATGATTGGAGAGATATGAACTATTTACATACGTAAATTAAGGAATGCATGAAATGAAAGCAATAGTAATGTGAAATGAACGAAATGATTTAAAGATAATATAAAGGTATGCAAGGTATACGTAACTGTGGAAAATGCAGAATAAGGTTAACGTTAAAGTTAAACATATATGAGTATGTATAGATTACAAAGTAAGGTCGTTTAGTCGACAAAAACGATATGAATGTGCAAATAAACAGAAAGAATGTTAATAATGAAATTTTGGATTTTTTTTTTAGTAAACAAAAGGATATATTGCACATGACGAAGGAATATTTGAAAGAGGAATAAACCACTAGCTATGAAGGTTGTTAGAAATTAGCGCTATTAGTGAAAGTGACACTAATAAGAACTCCGGAATGGGTTCTTGAAGCTAGAAGATTCTCATTAGGATGGGCTAGTGGTCGTATAGATGGATTGGAAGAAAAGATAATGTGTGTTCGATGAAAGTAAGCAAGGTTTCCGGGACGAAACCTCATTTAAGGGTGGTAGACTTGTAACGCCCCAAAATCTGAATGTTAATATTTGTCGTGTGTTCATAAATGACACGTCATGAAATAAATAACTAGGCTATTTAACCTAGTTAAGGGTATGGTCAAAAGTATTAAATGATAAAGGTAGTGTCAGTTATGTTTTAAAAGGCAAACCCGAGGGGCTAGAGTGGAACAGATGAAAGTTGACTACTAATTAAAAGGTCAATACACACACAAACACCCACATACGTGCGTGTTCTTGAAGTTTTAGGAGCTCTCAAGAGCTCCAAAACCCTAGTTCCACTAAATCACCAAATTAAAGGGTGAATCGAAGCTCAAATTCAAGAAGGAACACGGATTAATGATCACCTTCACGAGGGGATCATAAGGTATGTCTTAAATCTAAGATTTGTGATCATGTGTAAAGTGGGTTATGTTCTAATCCATGAGTTTAAGTGGAATTGAGCATGAGTATGTGTTATAATCAACATATAGAACATGAATTATGAATGGTTTGTGCTAATTTGATGTTTAGATGATAAACCCATTAGTTATGGTGATGAAGATGACTAGACTCATCACCTATGTCCAATTCTTGTTGAAAGAATGATGTATTATGTGGGTATGATGAATTCTTGTTAGATGAATTAGGAGGAATATGATGATGTTATGTTTCATGTTCATTTGGAATGATATATGATGATTAGTAGTAGGTTTTGAGGGGTTATGTATGAGTTTAGAAGATTTATGCATGAATAAGTTGTACGTTATGCTTAAAAGGTAGTACGTACATCAAGTGTATGATAAAATGTATATAATGTCGTCCGTATAGTCGATTATGATGTTACGGGCATATGTTGATAAGTCGATAGTTACATATGGTTAATAGTTGACTTTTGGAAGTCAACAAGTATAAGAAACATGATTTGACTCGTTGTTGTAAAAGCAGGATTATAGGAAGTCGTTTGATACATGTTATGTTAATATGTGTTAATTTTGATTACCCGATGAATTACGTGTGTTGGAAAGGATATGAAGTTGATTATATGTTTTAATGCTTGTTAGAAATGACTAAGGAAAGTTAAGTGTGAATTATGCGAATGATATGATTGTTACATGTACAAATGAGTATGCTAATAAGAGCGTGGTTTCGATGAAATGAAAGTATAGGAATCACGTCGAGACGGACTCAAGCATGAGGTGTTAACGGGTCAAGATGAGGCAAGGAATCGGATACGAGCACGGACGCATAAGGTAAGTGATTTCTGTAATCACTTCTTAGTTCGATTAAGTATTATGAAGTTGATTAATTAGCTAAACATGATGGTTGAGGTTAACTAAGTGACGTAGTCTTTCGTCGTAAATGATGGGATTAAAGTTGACCAAAATGCCCCTGATGGGTATTTTGGGCAAACGATCTTAAAAAGTAGTTTAGAAACAAGTTATTCGATTAGTGTAATGTTTTGGTCAAGTATGAAAGTGAGGAGTATGGTTTTGTAAGTCAGAAACGTTTTAATGCGCAATTACCCTTAACGGGTCAAAATAAGCTTTGAGCGCAAACGGGTGAAATAGGATGTAAGGTATCCGGGAAGGAATTCGTTTATGACAAATGACCTTGATATTATGAATTCATATGAAGTTAAGGTCAAACAAACAAGTTATATGATAGAATTATGAACGGGTCAATTCTTGGTAAAAAGGGTAGTAAGCCGGAGACTTAAAAGTCTGGAATTTTGTTAATTCGGATGTCGGATCTTAACACCATAAGATGGAGAATTAAATTACGGACGCGTAGGAAAAAGAATCGGGTAAAACGGACCAATAACGAAGAAGTTATGACCGTTTCCGTGAAACGCGGACGTGCTGAAAATCTGCAGCACAGCAACAATAACATTCTGTCGTTTTGAGGGCGTCGCGCCACGCGACGGGGGGTCGCGCGACGCGACGGGTCATGTTTCTCCGAAAATTTGTTTCGTGCCTCGTTTTGTCTTGGGAACTCGTTTAAACGCGTTTCAAGTTACGAATGACTAATTTAACTTACGTTTTTAGGAGCACACGTGTATACACATATGTAGATAGCCAAGTATGTATGATGTATGTATCTATACACGCATGTAGAAGGGTATGTAAGCATGTATGCGCGAACGTATGTAAGATCTTAAGTGTGTGAGCAAGTACACGCAGATATATGTAGACGTATATGAGTAGGCACGTATGAGTTGGGTATGTTGCAATAGGTGATCGTAAATATACCGGCAAGTATGTATGTAGGTATATACGTAGGTATGCTTTATAAGTCTAAGTGTATGTATGTAGGTGTGTATGTAGGTAGTACGTATATGTACGCAAGTGAGTATGTACGGATGTATGCACGTATGTCGGTTTGTGGGAAGACATGTAATAAGTATGAATGTATGTATATATGTATGAATGGATGTATTTAGGTATGCACGTACGTAGGTACGTATGTATGTTTGTAGGTACGTATGTATGTAAGTTGTTTTGTGTGATCGTAGGCATATGTATAAGTTTGTATGAAAGTGTGTATGCATGCATTTCATGAAATTGAGTACTAACGATAATAATAGCGTGCTTGATGAATGAAGTGTAACGCAGGAATTCCAAAGAAGTCTCACCACGGATCGTATGATCAGGCGGGAAGCCGGGATGTAAAGAGTTAATGGAAGAAAATATAAATGCGAATAAAGCTTATATGTTTATGATACGTACTAATGTTATGAAATTTTATGTGGTTAGTGCAGGTAGTACAAGCCATGAGGATCACCAAGGAACAGAGATCGAGGATCGAGTCAATAGAGAGATTGTACGGGAACGATGATGTATATATTGTAATAAATCTAAACTATGATTTTAAGTTATTAAATAAGTCGAATAATGGATTTATGAGAAAGACTTATGCTAAAGTTAAAGTTTATATAAGTTAAGGTATTTTTAATGAAAGAAATTTTATGGTTCGTGTTTCCGCTGCGACTTTTGTCATCTACGATTTAGGGTCTTACAATAAAACAATGTGCTTTGGTGTTATTATACGTTTTTGGTGTTATTATGTGTATATTTATGTTTGATGATTTTACGATTTGATTCGATTCCGATTTCAAGCTTTAAATCGCTTTCTGGAAGGTTATACGCAAACTAGTGCGTAAACGCAGTCAGTTTAACGCGAAAAACACTACGGAATAGTGACATAGGCTTAACATACCTTAAATAACCTCCACGTAACTTAGAAATAAGTTTTGGATGGTCTGGTGTGTTGAAATCAAGTTTGTTCGATCGTAGGGACTATTTGTGTCAAACTGCAAAACTATACCGATTTATATAGTAACGAACATTCTGGAACTTGATCATAAGTTAAACATACCCTAAATATCCTTTACATAGCTTAGAAATAGGCTTTGAGGGGTTCGGTATGCTAAAATAAACTTATTTGATCAATAGGGACTAAAAGCGTCAAAAAGTGCTTAAGTTTGCATTTTCGCACATATCTTACGTTCTGAATACATCCGAACATCCAAAAATTTATGTAATCATTAAAATATTTTATTTTAGTGATTGGCATGATAAAATTTCCATTCGTCGCTTAATTTGGATCGTTTTTGCGTTCGTTACGACTTCCGTCGTAATTAACCGAAAAACGCAACCGTATGACCAAACAAGCCGACATCTGAGATGTTTTTGAGCATATTTTAAGTTCCCTATACTTTAACATCATTTTAGAGCTTTGAAATGAGGTTAACGGGGCTTAAACGTGCCAAAAATGCATCGAAATGCAAGATTCTCAAGTGCAGGGACCAAAATGCAATTCTGCCAAAGATGTCCAGGCGGGCCGCGTAAGCCCAGGACTCATGTTACGCAGGCTGTGATAGAGTTGCAGATCAGAAACATTGCATCTGGTCATCCAGCTGGTTTTTTGATGGTTTTGAACATGGTTTTGGCATGCTATGGGCTCAAATTTGCTGGTTTTTAACATCCCTATGGTTTTGAAAACCATGAGCCCAAGTGGAGGGCCAAGATCGAAGCACGGAAAGCGATAAACGATCCTAACGGTTTACCGAATTCTATAAATACCCATACCCTCCATTTGATTTCTGCACACTTGATCTGAATTACACTCTAAGTTGGAGCCTTTGCTTCATACTTGAGTGATTTGGATCAAGATCTTCCTAGCTTGGACCCTTTGTAAGCATTCTTTCATTCTTTTATGCGTTTTAAGCACGAAAGTCAAACAGAGTTTGACTTTCAGCTTTGACCAGTTTATGGTCAACACAAAGTTCGTTTGAACTTTGCAACGTGAGCGTAATCACGATGGTTATAGTCCCGTGTGACTAAACCTACTGATTACCACGTTGATTAGGCGTAGTGACGAGTCGTAGTTTCGGCCAAAATGCGTATTTATGTGTATTTTGTAACCAAACTACTCTTGGGTATCAAAACACTTTGTTTTGATATCAAAACCTGTTTTCTAACTTAACTAAACATATTTTAACATGTTTAGCTCGTCACTTTTAGTTTAGTGCTTATGTAGAGTTGTAAGTCAAGCGGACTAAACACCCGCTTAGACTTTCGAACTCGACCCATTTGGTCGATCATTAGGATCCAACCAAACATGTTTAGTGACCATAGTTACAAAGGGAATAACCTTCCGAGGTTATACCTTATGGTCACTTAGGTTTAATTAGTTGTATGATAGGTAGTTTATATGCCTTAGGTAAATGACAAAAATGCTCTTTTCATGCATAATTGGATTTTAAGCATATGTAACATAAACTTTTGTCACTTAATTGATTATGCAGCATGTTTAGGCATATAATACTTGTCATAGGACTAGTTAGACGTCTCGAGCGCGCGTTTGCGCGAACGACGCGTTAAAGTAGCGTAAGCTACCTTAATGGGTCGCAATGGGCCGAAAGCACTCAGGTTAGGTTCCGATTTAGGATGTAGGTTTTGTTAAACCATATCACATGAGGTCCAATACTCATTTGGTTTACAAGACCTCATTCTGTCCGATCTTCCAATTTAGGTGTCGATTGTTTGACTAGTGATTCGATTACTAGGTGCTGCTTGATTTCTCTGGTTTACTTGAGTTTATTGAAGTTCTTTTGATTGAGGATACTTTGCACTTCATGTGAGTACATAGTTCCCCTATTTTACTATTTTCAATTGTTTTGGTGTGATTCATATGTATCAAAACGATTTCGATATTTTAACGATGGTCTCAAAAACGATTAAGATGGTTTATACTAAACTAATAACGATTTCGATAATGTGAACGAACTTGTTGGTTGTAGTTACATAACGAATGACATTCATTAATTTTGGCCGAACCGACCAGTATTAGGTTATGGTACCATAGGATCTGACAAATCCCGTTATCAGACTGCACCCATGGTTATGTGTGGGCTAGGTGGGTAACGACTGAATCTGTGATTGTTAACTTACCCTTTGGTGGTTTGTTAATGCGAGAAGCGAGATAGTCGAGTCACGAAGGTTTGGATGTTATTAGCGAGACGACCAAAAGTAGTTTTCACAATTAAAACGAGAATGATTTAAACGAGTTAAACGATTTCGAAACGACTTAAACAAGTTAAACGAGTTGGATAAACGATTGGTTTTTGGTTAGTGTTTAGATAACGGGACGGGTGTATTGTGATGAAAACATGGTAGATACGCCGCTGGTACTTCTTATATATAAGTGTTTTCCTAATATTACATACCGTGGCGTTATTTAGTTCACTTGGGTAAACGAGGTTATCACGATGTCACATAACGATGTTTTCGAGAAGATATAAACCATACGAGTTTTATTAACAAGTTATTACGAGATGTTTTACAATTTGGTTTACTAAAACAAATGTTTTTGGGTTAAGAATCATGGCTACGAGGTTTTATAAATTATAACCCGCTTGATTTGAGTTGGTTAATTAAGTTGCAATATTATACTCTTTTCAAAACAAGGTTTTTAATAAGGTATTGCAACATGTAAACTAGCCATGAATCCGACACTTTTATAAAACTTATGTGCTCGCCAGCATTTCTTTGCTGACTTTGTTTTTACATATGTTTCAGGTGTTGTTGCTTGATGTTGATTGCTAGGATGCATGTGTCACATAGGATCTGGACGAGGCCTTAGTGACATAATAACAGTGATAGTTGATATGTAACTCGTTTGTTTTGTGTTAAAACAATGTAAATTACTTAATGAATAAATAAGACGAAACTCTTTTTATATCCATGGTTGTGAAACAATAATTCTGTTACAACACTCCCCGACGTTTCCGCCACGATTTGTTGTTTTACATGGTTGGGGTGTGACACAATGAGGGTCTAAGATTAAACATCATTTCAAAAGGACTCCTACCATTCAACACATAAGATGGCAACCTGTTAATAAGATAAACATCAGTCAACACACAATCAGACCAAAACCTTAAGGGTAGACCACCCTGAAACATCAAAGCTCTAGCAGTATTTAACAAGTGTCTGTGTTTCCTTTCCACCACACCATTTTGTTGTGGCTACATGAAGTTTGATGTAAAATCCCCTTGGTTTTACAAAAGTTATCCATTTGACTATTAACAAATTCTGACCCGTTATCACTCCGGATTATTTTAATTTTTTTCTTAAATTGAGTCAACACAAGTTCATAAAAAATCTTTTAGGTTTTCAAACACTTCAGTCTAACTAGATAGAAAATAACACCAAACAGCTCTAGAAAAGTCATCAACAATTGTTAAGAAATATTTATAACCATCATAACTTGTAATTCTATAAGGACCCCATACATCAAAGTGTATGAGATCACCAACTGATTTGACTTGTGTTCACTCAAAGGAAAAGGAACCCTAACTTGTTTAGCCCTATGACATATATCACAAGGGCCATGTTCACTTGATTGAATTTTAAGACTTTGTTTTAATACTGCTAAAACCTGATCAGAAGGGTGTCCTAACCTACTATGCCAAGTAAAAGACTTAACAGAACTATTGAAACAAGTATTAATCATATTAATTGCCTACAAAATACAGACCACAATCCTGACTACCACTCATCAGGATTCTCTTTGAACTGGAATCCTGTAACAAACAACTTGTTTCATTAAACACAACAGTCACATGATTATCCTTAGACAGTCTGTACACAGAAAGTAAATTCACACTATAACTAGGGACATAAAAGACATCTTTCAACATTATTTCATTAGTTAATTTTAAATCACCAATCTTTAAAACCTTAACACTTGTCCCATTAGGATGACCAACATTAATATTAAATTCAGACACATCTACAACATTAACCAAGTCCCTATCAGTTTTAACCATATGTTGACTAGCCCCAGAGTCAACTATCCACCCATTCATATTAAAACTGACAGAACTAAAACAACTAACAATGTTGGAAACATTAAAGACCTCACCTCCTACATTCTGATTCTGAGAATCTGATCCACTTTTTTCTCCAACTAGACTCAACAATTTAGCAATCTACTCAGATGTAAAAGGTAAACCAGAACCCCCAACACATGAAGATGTACCATTTACAGAATTAGTTTTATTACTATTAGCCAAGTTAACTTTACTAGATTGATTGATATTATTAACTCTTCTTTTAAACCCAGGTGGATACCCAATAATCTCAAAACACCCATCCACAGTATGTCCTAACATGTTACAGTGTGTACACTTCAAATTTGAATTAGAACCTCTATTCACCTTCTTCCTTTGATCAAAAGACTGATTTGGTTTAGACACAAAATACACACTCTGAGTTTTTGATCCACTACTAAACACTCTATGTGATTCTTCTCTAGAAATAACAGAGAAGGCCACTTTAACAGAGGGTAATGGTTCTCTTGTTAATAGATTTGTTCTGACTGATTGATAAACATCATCCAGTCCCATGAGAAATTGCATCAATTTTATTAATGTTGAAAAATCATTAAATTCTTTTGCAGCTTGACAAGAACATGTGGGTAGATGCAACATAGCATCAAATTGCTTCCACATTGTTGTAAGCTTATTATAATATTCAGCAACTAAAGTACCATTTTGAGAAACACTATTGATTTTCTTATACGAATCATAAACAATAGAACCATCCACCCTATAGAAAGACTCTTTGAGGTCTGTCCAGACCTCTGAAGCTAACTTGGAGAAAACTTGACCTAAGAAAAGTTCCTCAGACACAGAATTTAACAACCAAGTAAGAACCACAGAATTGCATCTCTCCCACTAACTGGCTAACACAGGATCACTCTCAGACCTAACACACTTTCCATCAATAAATCCATATTTATTTTTGGCCTCTAGGGCCAATTCATAGCACTAGACCATACATAATAATTTTCTGTACCTTTCAACTTAATACTAACAATAGTCAAAGCACTAGAGTCACTTGGATACAGATATAAGGGATCTCCTATATCTAACTTACCAATCAAGGTCTGAGAAGAACTACCAGTATCACCCATTTAAGCAACAGATAAAACAGGACACACAACAGAACAAGAAGAAAGCACAACACATTTATCAACAGATAACAAATAAAACATAGAGACAAGACAAAACACAACAGAACCAAGGCGAAGCTGAGTCAGGGACAAAATTCCAGGTTCATCACTCACAGGTGCCTGGACATGCCTTTACTCTGGAGCCACTAATAACAAGACAACAAAAAAAAAATAAAACAAGCAATAATGCACAGATAGCAAAGAGGACTCGATCAAGTGCCGGCTCGACTAGTCCGGTAACAGATATGCCTAGACTCACAAATAATATGATTCAAAGAGAAAGAGACAAGAACAATCTTACAAAATTGCGTTCCAAGCAAGTATGAAACTGTAACCTTCTAGGGTTACAGATCATGCAAAGAAGACAAACAATAGAGATAAAACACTGGTCAGTTTGCCCGGAAACCTTCTAGGGTTTCAGAGACCAACTCAGCCTTCAATCAGCAAGATCAAGATGATCTAAAACTCCAACCACATATTCGCAAACCCTAGAATACCAGGAACGAATCAGATCTGAACGGCACACTTCCCAAGATCAAGATCTCCACACTTCTTTGAACACCAAAGAAGAATCCTGCTAACAACAGCGATAGAAATCCTAACAATCACAGCGGAAAAACCAAGATTAGTAAACAAGAGCTAAATTAGCTCTGATACCATGTAAAAATGGTATGTGGTATCGAAATAGATCAAACAACACAAAGATAAGCGACGAAAACGGTGACAAAACTTTATTGATTTACCCAAACCAAAAAAGCCCCAAATACCCTTTGATCTCACAAAATATGAGATCTACAACAATACATAAAGAAGATGATCAACTGATGTATATCAGTTGATTTATACAAACCAGAAAACACAAAGATCTCACACGAGATCAAGCAGATTACAGACAATCTGCTTCGATACAAACAAACAAACCCTAATCGCTTGATGAGAGAGAGAACAGAGTCTTCGAGAAGATTAACCCTAAATCAACTGTTACTCTCTCTTATATACTGACATAAAAAGATACTTTCATTATAGACCTCCAAGTTCCCACTTTAACAGTTTAAACCTCAGAAGATACATGTTTAACCCCTAGACATCTTAGCCTGCACATATCTTACCCAAAAGTGGTTAAAACGTTCCAACAACTATATCAATCGTGTAACAAGAAATGTTGCAACATGAATTACATATTGCTATTATTTATTTTAACAACCCCCATCCCCCATTGGTCCACCCAATTTATGATTTTATCCCATGTTTAAAATTACGGTTTCACCGTAAGTTCAAAAATACGTTTTTGCCCTCAGTGAAAAAAAAACCATATTGCCCTTATCCCCATTAGTCTAACCAATTTACGTTTTTAGTGAACTTTTTTATGGTTTTACCACATCATCCATTCTTATTGATGGTTGTTTTTAGAGATTTTTTTGGGGATTGTTTTAAAAAAAACACTAAAAAATAAGTTAGTCGTGTGCCCCATGTACTTTTAACATATAAAATATAGAAAGAGAGAATGGGTAGTGTACATAAGTGGTTAAAAAATAAAATATAGAAAAAGAGAATGGGTAATGTAAATAAGTGGTTAAAAATTAAAATAGTGGTGATATGTGGCAATGGTTCTGAATGTTTCCTTATTGACAAGTTTTATATGGTATGGCATTATCATGCTCTTTTACCTCTCTATACTGAACCCTTTCATAAATCTGATAATAAGGTAACTAATTAAAAGTAAAACCTTTCATTGTATTTTTTAAAGCAATTTTTTTAATTTTCTAAGATACTTATGCATTTATTTAAGATAAATATATAGAATTTGAACTTCTAGCTTATTAATTGTGGAACACACCAGTTAGACCGGTGGGTATGGGGGATGTCCTGTGTCCGTCGACCTCTGGCGCCGGACCACCTCCCCACCCCCTCAGGCCCATCATCGTCCCCAACGTCCTCCTGCACTCGCTCTCGACGACCCCCCAACACACTCATATACATACATACCTATATATATATATATAGGTATGTATGTATGTATGTATATGTGTGTGTTGGGGGTCGTCCCTTAGCCCATCCTCCACGCCTACTTAGAGCACCGGGGGCGGTGCGTGATATAATCACGAAAAGCAACTTCAACGCGTGGAACAATTGATTTTCCCACCGCCACCATTACAATAACGCGTGATACAATCACGAAAACACGATTTCGTTATTTTTTTAACGGCGTTATGGTTTTTTTTGTGAGGGTAATTGTTGGGTGTGGTACGCAGATACCTATGTGCTAGACCATCATTTGAAGACTACCCTCCTTCATACCCACTAGCCTTACTACCAAAATGTCCACTTAACTTGGGGACAGTAAAACCTTGCTTAATTTCGGGTCATCTCATATACAAAAAGCCATCCTTTCTACAATTCATTGTCAAATCTGAAACTTAACCTGCTGCAAGTCTACTACCGATAAAGCCTACACACACTTTACCATTGATAAACCCTACTCCCTCTCTCTCTCTCTCTCAAAAGACCATGCAAAGATTAATCATAAGGCATTCATGATATAATCACAGATTCACAGCTCAAGAAACTTTTCTTAAACACCAACCAATCTATCTTTTTCTCAATCTTTTGTTAGATACACATTTCACCTCCATGTTTCTGGTCTCAAGAACAACTCCAATGACAAGTGATATTGCAGCTACAACAATGCCTGATCTTTCCTTAAAGATCAGCCCTCCGGCTGCTGATTGTATCAAGAGATCAAACTCCTGCTCTACCACCACTGATTCCAACAGCAGCGGCAGCGATTTAAGCCTCGAAAACGGCTTAAACGTCTTCAACTACCAGCCCCCGCCGGCAGATATGGGAGGTTTTGTTAACCATGGGATCCAGCTTGATCATAATAGGCTGAGCTTGGGGCTTGAGTTGGCAGCTTTTGACCCTGATCTCCATCATCATCATCTCATGATGCCATTACAACTACAAAGAAATAACTTTCTGCTTCAACATCATTATGGAAATCAACATTATTATCAGCCTCAAATCTACGGTCAGGAGTTCAAGGTGAGTTCAAGGACGGGTAGCCGTGTTAGAAGGGTCGTTCGGGCTCCTCGTATGCGATGGACTTCGACTCTACACGCGCACTTTGTTCATGCCGTTCAGCTCCTTGGTGGCCATGAAAGTATGTTCTAAAATTCACATTTATGCACACAAATCTTTTTTTTTTTTAAATGTAATGTGGTGTTACCGTTGGAAATGTTTTAAGGGAACTGTATCGAACACAGGCTAACCTTGTTCTTCCTTGTTCTTGTTTTCTTAAAAATTTCAATCAACATTATATTTTCAATAACATTATATCTTATTCAATTTTAAAGTGTTTTATACTAATTTAACTTTTTATAAAATGTTGCAGGAGCAACCCCTAAATCAGTTCTGGAGTTAATGAATGTGAAGGATCTAACTCTTGCTCATGTGAAGAGTCATCTACAGGTGGGTATATATCCTTCTTATCTAAGTTATGTAAAAGATCACACGTTATCATTATGTCCGGTGAGACCACAAGTGGGATCCTTTTTCATACATTTTTCTTTTGCACATTTTAATCACAAAATAGTTGACTTTCTAGTGAGAAAGTAGTGACTATCCAAAAGAGAACATTGACATCACACATATTGATGTCCGTATATTACTGTACTCATTTGCGGTTAAAACATGTTTTGAAGGATAAAACCGTTACAGAAAAGTGGTAAAACTTTTTCTTACGTTAAATATGATTTACTCACATGTTTGTCCGATATAATCATGCAGATGTATAGAACAGTGAAGAGCACTGACAAAGGACCAGGTACAAGATTTGGATCTTTTCTTTCTATAATGAAGGACCCCAAGGCATCATATTTTTCTTTAATTGTTATGACACATCCTAGTGGATTGGGCATATTAGATATAAAACCAAAACATATGGTGCTGCTATAAGTACACCACCTCTTGGCATATTAGATATAACATCAAAACATATGGTGCTGCTATAAGTACATAAGTCAATTTTAGTAAGTTATACAGGTCGTATAACTTTTGCAAACGTTTCATTTTCATGTATCATACGAGCCATATAAAATCTATTTTATTTTTATTTTTAAAAGGGGCCGTATAATCTATTCCACGTATCATACGGTTTGTATATTAGGTTATATGGGCCTTATATAAGTATATAATCTATCGTAACGTGTCAGTGGTGTGCGTATAGCCTGACCCAAATTAAACATATCGTCCAATTCGAACTGTCTGTATGATAAACTATAGAAAATTGATGGATGCTGTATAAATGTATTTGCAGCTGGACTTGCAGATATGGATATGATAAATCAAGTAACTCCAAAGACCGCCCTTGATATAGAGGGCGGTATCTCAACGTTTGATGATCATACCAACTCTTGTAACCCGTACCTCGAAAGGTTGGTGAGTGTGTGTGTGTCACTGATCAGTACATACATGCTGTTAATATCTATCCATCTCCAAGTTTTGTTCTTTCCTGTTACACCCTCCTTGTCCAAAAGCAATCTCAAATTTTCTGATATAATTTGCTATAAAATAATATTTATTCCAAAATAATTTATTTAGTTTCCTACTTTACCTTAACAAGATTAATTGTAAAGTTCTAAACCTGTATGTATTTTATATATAGGGGTAAAATTAATTAAAAAAATTACTTATTTTAAAAAAAAATGCGTTATAATTTCATATTCCAAAACTGGTGGATAGTTATTTTGGAGCTAGGGGGGGTATGTCGTTTAATTGTTCACCATCATTACTTATTTGAACATATAGTAGATGATATGATACCAAATTGACTTAAAAAGGCATCTAATAAGTGCAGGGTAGAAACACACATAAATGCATAATGTTTGTTTGTTAATGCATATTGTCGTCTTGAGGGTGGAGGGAGTGGTTAAACAGGTGAAAGTGGCAAACTTTAAAATGGACCAATCAGAGAGTGCCACATCAGAGAGGGTAAAAAGTTTAAACTTTGCTGAAAAGTGTTGGCAATGGTGTAGACAGTTGAAAGTGGCAAACTTTTTTTTTTGTTTTTTTGTTTTTTAAAATTATTTGTTACATAAAAACAATAAAACATCAAATTAATTAAAAAAAAAAACAATTACCGAAGACTTTTTATTGTAAATGTTGATTTTTTTATTGTAAATATGATTGCCAATGATTGCCTCCCCCTCTTTCCCGATCGACAAAGGTTCACCGAATACATTAGTTTGCCGATCGGCAAAGGTAGCCGGCGGCGGTGTTACCGCGCGGCAAAAGCCTTTGCCGATGACTTCACCGCACCACTCCCTTCACCCTGATCTAGCTAGCAAGCAAGCATCTTGTCTTTCTTTATTGGCAGTGAAAATAAACAAACGGTGGTGAATATCATAGGGAATTTCAAGTAGTATTATTCTATATCAACAGAATAAAAATATTGTTTCAAGACTTTTAGTTATGATATAATTATAATTCTATATAAATAACCCGCAGGATGACCTAGTTTTTATTCTAAATAAATATTGTGAATCTTGAGGATCTCAAGGAAAGCTTAAAGTCAAGGGAATAGTGAAGAGATATTTATCTCCATGCATGCCGTTAAAAAAAAAAAGTTATCTCCATGTTTATAAGTATATTCTTTTCATAAAACTAGAATAATTAGTATAGCCATTCAAAGCAAGCCAGGGTATATAAGTTAATTTCTCTTTGTATTTATCGTACATTTTTTTTAAATGAGTTAGGTTGAATATTTAATGTAAAAGACATAATATTGGCTGGCTTTTTTTGACCTAATTATTTTAGGGCGGCAATTGATAACCATCAACAATATATCAGCCCGACGTACGTACACAAGTGGTTGTCAGTTTCATTATATACAACCGCTATAAACACGTTTTTTTTAACAGCAAATTATTACCCCCTAATAATACCAAAGTGGCCTTTGTGGGACACAGCCCAAGACAGTGGCCTTATATAAACACGTAACTCCATACTTTATTATAAGTGCTTGAATACTTCAAATTTCTCATCTTAAGGTGGGACACAAGTATTTAATCAATCTTGGAAAATTAAACCAAAAAGACATCATATTTGGACTTTTATTGCTTTCTTTCAATCATTTTATTTACTTGTGTGATCTCTTCTTTCATGCATACCCCCTACAGTGTTTTAGTGTTTTACCCACATTTATCTTACAGTAATTAAGATTAGATGGATAAATAAATATGTAGAAACATATTACCATGTAAAATTGGGGATATACTTTACTTAAAGATTATTTTTATTTCATTATTGAGTAATTAGACAAAAATTAGATGTATTTCCAATTTCCATCTAATTGTGCTTCTTTTCTTCCATATTATATAGAGGATCATGGCCATTGGCAGTGGAGTCACATTCAAGCTTATCGACCCAAGAATATACACTTGGAGGAATTGATATAAAGGTATGATAATTGATATGTGTAATAATAGTTTCATCTTGTGACGCATACGCAAACATATGTATCTATATAAGATTATTGATTGTCATTCATTGTTTGTATCAATGAAGGTGGATGAGCATGAGGCATTCTTACACTTGACACAAAAGCATAAGATGTTGGAAAATAGTAGGTGTATTAAGTCTCCAGATTTAGAGACGTCGGACATGCTGCCGAATCTTGAGTTCACCCTGGGAAGGCTAAGCCAACAACTGGAAGATAGGATCCTTAAACGAGAATGAATTCAATCTTCGGTTAATCTGACTTTATAACATACTTATTAAATATCTAAGGCGCAAAGAAGTGTTTAACATTGCTTGTTATGGGCGTTTGTACTAAACTTTGACTATATTATGTAGCATGTAGAGGTGAAACTGGAGAGATGAAATTAAGCAAAGAATGAATAATATCTTATACTTTCAATGTCTTAGGTTGCCACAGTTATGAGCCATTAACTATTTCCAAATTTTGTATCTGGTCTATGTTATAAGAACAAACCATCTATTAAAAGTGTAATCTTTAAATCCGATTCCCATAATCTTTTGGGCTGCAAACTAATGTTTTGTTAGGGTGTGCGGAGTGGCTCGGTAAACCACTCGGCAAACCCAATTACCGAAGTGGCAAACCAATGCCAACCCCTTGCCGCATGAAGTGTTTGACGAAATGGGAGTGAAGTCTGTGAGCCTTCACCGATGCGGGGAAGGGAGGAAGGAGAGAGAGAGGGGGGTGTGGGGTAGGGTCCATTCCAATCTCAACCAATCACATATTTTTCCTTTTTTTTTATTTAAAAAGTTTACCACTTCATCAAATGTTTAAACCATTGCCAACACATTTCAGCAAAGTTTAAATACTTTTGACTGATTGACATGGTGTACTCTGATTGGTCGGTTTTTTGGTTTACCACTCCAAAGTATTTAACCACTCCTTACACCCATGTATTTAATATGAGTCAGACATTTGTTTAAGATTGTTAAGTGTGGACCGATTACAGTAAGCTCATGCTAGTATGTATGTGTCATAGGGTTAAGAAACCCAACATTGAACAAACGATGTCAGTCAAGCAGTTATAAGGACGTGAACTGTTATCACTGATAAGTCACATCATATATATGTTGTATAATGTCTTTTTTTGTTTTTTAAGTATTGCCCGAGTGCCAAAGTGTAAAGGCCCAAGTGCCAAAGGGTAAAGGCCCAAGTGCCCAAGTGAGAGCCCAACTATTCTAAGCCCTAAAGACGGTTTTTTTTTTAATCAAAAATGAACTTGCAAGACTAATTCGATCATCCCCCGACTCCCTCTCTTCTGTTCTTGTCATCGTCCATCGGAATTGGCTCCTTGTTGTCGCCGGCTGCCCACAAAACAACAACCTAACCGCCTCCCCAGTCTGGCAGTCCCCTAATCGACGTTTCGAACATAGTAAATCTTGAATTCTTTTTTCCATATTTTTGTTTAAAAATTATTTTCTTTCTTGTATTTTTTTCCACACTCAAGAATTTACGTCTAATTAACCCATAGATGAAATATTTGGAAATACCCATGTAATATAGAATAGATGCAGGATATGATAACACTGATCACTATGAGTTCTCATGAACCAATTAGTTTACAAATGATACAAGCTAAAGTAAAAGGACATAGTACTCATATAAGATATTTACAGCACATATGTATGCATTTCAATTTTCTTAGGCTTGCATAATAGCCGCTTATTTGAAATCTTGAATTCTTAACAACTTGATTTTATTATAGATTTTTATTGCCAATACTGATTTAATCGCTAATTTACATTTGTGTTGGGGATTTGATCGTTAAGTAAACTCGAGAACAGAGATGACCCCATATTATGTTATTTTCAATACTATTTCATGTATGTAATAATAATATTATTTTGTATTATTTAAAAACACCAATAATAATACAATAAATAATGGAAAGAAAGAATAACAAGACAACAAAAACTAGGACCACGGGTGTATTTAAGATCTTGTGGGTGGAATTAAATCAATATTGATTTTGAGTTAAGTGGATGAGACACGTCAAATACTAACCAATAAATTACAAGGCAACACTTGTCATCTGCTATATTCAAAGATGTACGTATTTACACACTAAAATGCCTATTTGCACATTAAAACTTAGTTTTATATATGTCGTGTATAGGTCTATACATGGCGTATAGCTACCTTTTCAATTTCTAAGAGAATCTCTGATTCTCATCATTTGAGAATTTGTCCCTTTATATATGCCTCGTATGCGCCTATATGCAGCGGCGTATGTAAAAGATGGTTTTTTCTACAAACATTTTTCTACAATATTTATCGTTTTTGCAAAGTTTTATAATAAATAATTTTTTAAAAAAATAAATAAAAAACATTGTTAAGTATTATAGACCTATACGGGTGTTGTATCGTATCCTATAGTATCGTATCGTATCGTATTGTATTCTATCATATCGTATAGTATAGTATAAGTCTCGTATAGGTCCCCTATAGATCTTGTAGAGGCCTAAACGAGACCTAAACCACACCTATAGTCCTATACAGGACCTATACTATACCAATAAGCATATATCAGTGTTGTATGGTATCCCGCACAAGAGAATAATTAATTCGTAATAAAGAAGAGATAGTTGAAAATGTAAAAATGGAAGAACAAGTAAGTGAAAAACCGACACATGAGTTAAACAACGAAAAGGGTGAGTCCGACAAAGTTAAAATTCAAGAAGAGTCTAATTTTGAAAAAATTAATCTCTTGTCACCTTCCTTTGAAAATCATTGTTTAGTTTCCACTCATGCTAAGTTTTTAAAAGAGTTGAACACTAACACTAAAATTGACGAAACGGTAAGCATTAAGTTAACTAATGATCAAACTTCGCTAATAAAAGAAGATCCATTTGAAATTAACATCACACCGGTTCCATGTTTTTTTCAAAACTCCTTTATTAGTAATATCACAATTGATAAAGATCTTTGTGTTAATATAATGCCAAACTACATTTTCGAAAAATTAAGTATTAGAGATTTTTCTCCACTTCAAATACCCATTTTCCTATCCAATCGGAAAGTAATAAAATCAATCGGTGTAGTTGAGGATGTCTTGGTCCAAACAAATCAAATGGTAATCCCAACCGACTTTGTCATCCTTGATGACGCTCCTCTAGTGTTGGGACGACCCTTTGTAAAAACCCACGAAGCTTTGAAAAACCGGAAGTACAACAATCTATCTGTTCATTTAGGGGCATTTAAAAGAAGTATCGATCTTGAGCGTTCAATGAAATATCCATTCGGCAATAATGACCCCCTAATTGAAGATGAAGATGAACCACCCGATACAAGAGAAGAAATTGACCACTTTGTTGAAGATGAGGTCGCCATAGAACAAACTTTAAAGTTCTTGATCAAAATGAGCAACCAAATAAGGTGTCTCCTAAAGACCCACCTCTTGAGCTCAAAGAACTCCCAAAAGGTTTGGAATATGCTTTTCTAGACAAAGATGGTAAATCACCTGCAATTATTTCGTCAAAATTAAGTAGTTTAGAAAAAGAAAAATTAATTTCGCTTTTGAAAAAACACAAAAATGCGATCGCTTGGAAGCTTGTAGATATTAAAGGCATAAGTCCTTCCATGTGCACGCACAAAATTTTAATGAATGATGACTATAAATCGGTAATACAACCACAACGTAGAGTAAATCCAAATGTCCAAGAAGTGGTTAAAAACGAAGTCATCAAATTACTTGACGCCGGACTTATTTACCCTATCTCCGATAGTCCGTGGGTAAGTCCCGTCCAAGTAGTTCCAAAAAAAGGAGGTATGACGGTAATAACTAACGAAAAAAATGAATTAATACCAACGAGAACCGTCACAAGATGGAGGGTATGTATAGATTATCGTCGAATAAATGAAGCAACAAGGAAAGATCACTTTCCTTTGCCTTTTATTGATCAAATGTTAGAAAGATTATCCGGTCACAAATTTTATTGTTTCTTAGATGGTTTTTCAGGTTACTTTCAAATCCCGATAGCACCCGAAGACCAAGAAAAGACAACATTCACATGTCCTTATGGAACTTTTACTTATCGACGCATGCCGTTTGGTCTATGTAATGCCCCCGCAACCTTTCAACGTTGCATGGTGGCCATCTTCCATGATATGATAGAAAAGACAATAGAAGTCTTCATGGACGACTTTTCTATCTTTGGAGATTCATACGACCAATGCCTCGATAACCTTGAACGAATGCTATCCCGATGTGAGGAAACTAACCTCGCCCTTAATTGGGAAAAATGCCATTTCATGGTAACGGAGGGAATAGTACTCGGTCACAAAATCTCAAGCGAAGGAATGGAGGTTGATCGAGCAAAAATAGACACTATTTCTCGGTTACCACCCCCATCCTCCGTTAGAGCTATCAGAAGTTTCCTAGGGCATGCCGGATTCTATAGACGATTTATCAAGGACTTCTCTAAAATCTCAAGGCCTCTAACAAAATTACTTGAAAAAGATGCCCCTTTCATCTTTGACAAGGATTGCAATCAAGCATTTCTAACCCTAAAAGAAATGCTAGTCAATGCACCTATCATGATAGCACCTGATTGGAAATTATCTTTCGAAATCATGTGTGATGCAAGTGACTTTGCAGTTGGAGCCGTCTTGGGACAAAGAAAAGATAAGCATTTTCACCCAATTTATTATGCTAGTAAAACACTTAACGATGCACAAGAAAATTACACAACAACGGAAAAATAGTTACTAGCCGTGGTATTTTCTTTTGATAAATTTCGTTCTTATCTTGTTCTTTCTAAAACAATCGTCTATACAGATCATGCAGCCATTCGATATCTCTTCAAGAATCAGGATGCTAAACCACGTTTGATTCGGTGGATTCTACTCCTCCAAGAATTTGACATTGAAATCAAAGACAAAAGAGGAGCCGAAAACACCGCAGCAGATCATCTTTCACGCTTAGAAGACCCAGCTTTGGAGGCAACCAGGGACGAGCAAATCAACAAAAAGTTCCCAACGGAGTCCCTGGAAATGGTGGAATACCGAGAAGAACCATGGTACGCTTACTATGCTAACTACCTAGCTAGCGGAATAGTCGCGAAAGGATGGCCACATCATCAAATAAAGAAATTCTTTGCCGATGTGAAGCATTATTTTTGGGAAGATCCTTATCTTTTCAAAATGTGTGCCGATCAACTCATTCGCCGATGCGTACATGGTAGTGTAGCAAGAAGAATTCTCCGCCATTGTCATGAAGGTCCATACGGAGGACATCATGGTGCCGCAAGTACTGCCCGAAAGGTATTTGATTCAGGATTTTACTGGCCAACCATTTACAAAGACGCCCAAAGTCTTGTCAAGACATGTGACGCTTGCCAAAGAACAGGTAATATTTCTTCCAAAAACGAAATGCCACAAAATGGCATGCTTGTTTGTGAAATTTTTGATGTGTGGGGACTCGACTTTATGGGACCCTTCCCACCATCAAAAGGAAACAAATATATACTTGTGGCAGTAGATTACTTGTCTAAATGGGCCGAGGCCGAGACACTTCCAACAAATGATGGTAAAGTCGTGGTAAGATTTCTGAAAAAATTATTCTCTCGTTTTGAAACACCTAAAGCATTAATAAGTGATAGAGGTACCCATTTTTGTAACCATCAACTAGAAAAAAATTTAACAGGGTATGGGGTCTATCACCGGGTCTCAACAGCATATCACCCTCAAACAAACGGACAAGCCGAAGTGACTAATAGAGGTTTAAAACGAATACTTGAAAAAACCGTAGGGTTAAATAAAAAAGAATGGACCGATAAATTAGATGACGCTTTATGGGCTTTTCGAACTGCTTATAAAACAACAATAGGTACAACCCCATATAAGCTCGTCTATGGAAAAAGTTGTTACTTGCCAGTAGAAATAGCTCACAAGTCCTACTAGGCAATTAAAAATGTAAACTTGGATTTAGAATTTACAGGTAAAAATCGATTTTGCCAATTAAATGAATTAGACGAATTAAGGAATTGGGCATACTCTAACTCCGAAATTTATAAGGAAAGAATGAAAAACTTGCATGATAAACACATTAAACCTAATGAATTTCGAGTAGGAGATCAAGTTCTATTGTTTAATTCACGACTTCGGTTATTTCCTGGTAAATTAAAGTCTAGGTGGTCAGGACCTTTTTCTATCACCCATATTTTCCCACACGGTGCAGTGGAAATTAAATCTCGAAATGGAATTCCATTCAAAGTCAATGGCCAACGGCTGAAGCTATATCAAGGATTCATTGAGGATGAGGAAGAAGAAATCTCGCATCAAACGGTCGAAGAATGAAGGCATCAACATCATACCTGGTAAGTTACGAACAATCGGGAGAACATCTAAATCGGTAAGATTTCAAAAACCAAAGTTTTGGGAAAACAGGGCACTCACACGAGCACTTAAAAAAAAAAAATTTCCGCCCACGGGGCCGTGTCCGCGCAACTGTCGGGATAAAAACGCTTTTACAAAATAGTTTCTTCATTCCACACGCCCCGTTTCCCCAAAAACTCTCTGGTTCCGGCGATTTTTCTGCAAGATTTCGACGTCTCCTCTACTTCTAACAACATCAAGGTATGATTCTATCATCAGTAGTAGTTAGATTAAGCACTTACATGTAGTTTAACATCAAAAATTTGGGGAAAAATCTAGGGTTCTTGAACTTTAACCGGGTCGAACCTCAAATTTTTGCTTAGATCTGTTAGCATTAGTATAGATACATGTTATAGGAAGTAAATCAACTTGTATTGTTTGTAGATGTGCCCAATTTCTCACCAAAACCCCAAACCCTTTTTTTGAACCAAAAAAGATAAAATTGAAGGGGTAAACAGTTTGTTTTGAGAAAAACGACACTTGGGGTTTCATTTTCGAGGAAAACCGCCCCTACTGGACCAAAAATTTTCAAGTTTTCGGGACCGGGTCGAAAAATGAGATTTTTGGGAAACAGACGTCTGTACACGGGGTCGTGTTCGCTGAGCACGGGGCGTGTCCAGCCAAATCCAGGTGAACTCGGGGGGTGTTCGCTGAACACGGGGCCATGTTCAGCCGACTGTTTTCAGTTTTCTTCGAAATTTTTCATTGTTTCGCACTAATTGTTTGCTGTTTTCTTTCAGATGGCCAAGAAATTCACTCGATTCAATGCTAACGAGTTAGCGGCTCAAGCTCGTTATGATGTGTTACGGACTAGGCCCGAGGAGAACGCCGGACAAGTTTGCACAAACACTCTTGAAGCAGTGAATCAACTGGACCGATTCAACAACATCGTCACCGGCCCACTACGAGCTGCCCTTTGCACTCGGCTTCATTCTGTGCATGAATACAGGATGGAGTTCTACAGCACGCTCATTTTCAACACAAGAGCTGAGCCATTTGACAATGAAGGGGTTGAGTTTCGCTGTGGAGGAACCACATACCGGATCTCAATTGCTCAGTTCGGGGCTCTGGTGGGGTTGTACTCGGAAGAAGATGCTGGGGATGCGGAAAACACCGGCGGTCTCCGCGAGATCAGGGAAAATGACCGCCAAGCTGCTTGGGCTCAGATAGGAGAAGGCAACTACAACCCAAGCCAAACTAAGAGTACCCAGTTGAGAGACCCTCTTTGCCGTTACATCCACAGGGTCCTTACCTACTCTCTTAGTCAGAGGCATGACATCAGCGGTGTTGTAGGTTTGCGGGATCTACTAGTCCTTCATTGCATCCACAACCGGGTCAACTTTGATGTTCCATATCTCCTGCTCCGAAACATGCATTGGAACCAGCTCGCTACTCCACCGACTCCTATCTTCTTTGGAGGGTGGATATACCGCCTCTTCAAAAACTTCGTGAACATGCCGAGGTCCTTCCGCAAAGGACCATGGTCAGGACGAGTGGATATGGTCATTTACCGCTCAATGAACCTGATTTACGAAGCGGAAGATGGGACGGTTAGCTTTCAAAGAGTTCAAGGGCATGCATGGAACCCACAAGAAGCACTCGTCTTACATGCTCCACATATCCGCCCTCCTCCTCAGTACCATTACCAGCCCCAGGGTGATCCGGGCCAATCCTCCTCACAAGGAGGCGGTTTTCCTAACTTTCAAAGCTTACATGATTTATTGCAGGAAAACCTCATGTGCACCAGGAACACCTACAAGATGGCTAGCAACACATACACCCGGGTCGGAGCAATAGAGAGGAACATCTCCGACATGCAGGATGACATTGGAAACATCCGGGAGTATATGGCGGGCCACGGAGGAGGTGATGATGAAGACGAGGACATGGATTGAGCGGGAGGAGTAGAAGGTAATATCCCACGGTTGGAGGTCCCATAGGTTAACCCCCTTATCTCACAAACAATTTCCGGCCTGCGTGCCGCTTGTTGAACAATTTACTTTCTCTAACATTTTTTTTACTTCTGCATTTCTTTTTCTTTTTAACTTGTGATGTGGATGATTAACTTTGGTAATTTAGGATGTTTGTTATGATTGGTGTGGTATTTATTAGTTAAACAGGTACATACGAGGCTTAGAGCACTAAACATTAGTGTTACTAAAGCCGGGAAGGAAAAGCGAAGCCAGAAACCTATTTTACACATTTGCAGTTTGTCCACACGGGGTCGTGTTCAGCCGACAAGCCCCCGTGCCCATTGCCCCAGACCTGCTGTTTGTCTAAATTATGCAGATTTTTGCCAGACACGGGGTCGTGCCCAGCCAACACGCCCCCGTGTCCACCTTCTGTAAGTTCCCATTACTGGCAATCTGACCACGGGGCCGTGTTCACCCAACACGGGGCCGTGTCCAGATGCCCAGTAACATTTAATCAACCTAAAAACTCATTTTTGGGACACATTGAGGACAATGTGTAATTTAAGTGTGGGGGAATGCTAAAACCTTGAATTTTGCAAATCCAAATTACAAGCCTTACACAAAACTCTATTGGAACCGCTAAACACCAATGTTCTCAGACCCGGACCGGACCGGCCGGTCCGACCGGTCGGGCCGGGGTTCGCTGCTTGCACCGGGCCGGTTCACCCTTACGGACCGTTTATGCAGTAGACCGGCGGTTTGGCCGGTGACCGGCGGTTCGGCCGGAAATTGGTTGAAGGTCGGACCGGATCCCGTACAAAAAACACGCTTCTTTTTTGTGTTCACACTCATAACATCCATCGCTTCTATTTGTCTTCAAACCCTACAGAAAGAAATGATTTTTTTAGTGCTGTGTTTATGCTCGGGAAGAAAGAAAATGGAGGTTTGTATGTGTATTTGAGAAGACGAAGGCAACAGGGTTTTAATTTTGATTGTGTTTGTAAATGAAAATTAAAGAAGGAAAAAGTTGTCTTGGGCTCTTAAAAAGTCTGTAGTCTTGGGGTAGGTGAAAAGAAAAGCTGACATTTGTAAATATACATATATAATATATAATTGCCATGTATAGGAAAGACACATTATTTATTTATGTATTAAATATATGATGTATATAATATTATATATATATACACACATCCGGTTCTAAAATCCGGTTCGACCGGTCCGACCAGTGAACCACTAAGAAAACCGGTTCAATGTCCGGTCCGGTTTTAAAAACATTGCTAAACACCCCAATTTTTTTCAAAATCTTTTCATTTTTTTACTTGTCTTGGTTTAATTTGGGAATTACAAGTTCTAAAAAGGTTATATTTTTACAAATTTACAACCGATAGCGTCGTGATAAAAAGAACCAAAATAAGAAAATTATGAAACGGCATGACAAATTTAGTTAAAATTTGATTATATATACTTGATCACATAAAAACTCATTCCCACAAAAAGTGAGTTTTGAGCCTTTATTGAGCATATAAATACACATCTTTAAACTAAATGCTCATTTTTCGTTTCTTGTATGAATAGCAGCTTGGTTCTTACGACTCTAGAACTTGCCATGGCGATACATTCCCGGTCCTTACCAACTTAAACCCAAGTAAGTAAATGATGGAGGTATTAGGACTAACACTTTTTATTTCAACACCATTATTTTTTCTTTTTTTACCACCTACCCAAAATCCCCATAGTTAACCCTTTTGAGCCTAAACCTTTTCATTTCTTAACCTAAATCAAAACACCCTCTTTACCCACCAAAACCCTTTTTCATTTTAAACCCTTTATTTTAGTAACAAAGCTCGGTATTCTTGTGACTTCCTTATTAAAAAAAATCATAAAGAAGAAAAGAAAAATGAAGTTAGCAATAAACAAACAAAGCTCATCAAAAGAAAGGCTTGTTTGAGTAATGCTTCATTAGAATAAAAAGTCACAAAAACAAAATGTTTTACGAAAACCGACGCTTTTTACGCCTTTCGCCCTTTTCTACTAACCACTAACCCAACCACCTACCTTTAACCCAAGCCTAACCCTTCCCCCAAAAGTCCTCTTGATATTTACAAAGGTTTATAGTTAAAAAGGAGGAGGATTGATTGCTTGGCAAGCTTATGGTAGGAGTAAATTCCATGCCGCTCTCGAGTGCTTCACAAAAATACACCTTCGGCTGAGTGTTGTGTGTTCCACCGTGAGGTATGTGAACTTGTATATAAATGGAATTTTAAAGAAGCAAATTATGCCCTAATAAGTAGTTTATCTTATGTAATGTTCTAAATAAATCATGACGAATAGGATTGTAAATAAAATAAAAATAAAACCTAATAAAGAATCTTGGAATCCCGACACTCTATGACAAGCTCAAAAACCTTCTCTTCTACCCATTCCATTTGGGAGTGTAAGCCACATTGTAAAGAGTTTTGCTTGAGGATAAGCAAAAATTCAAGTGTGGGGGTACTTGATGTGTGCAAAATGCAACATATAAATTACATCAAATGTGGCATAAAACTAACCCTTTTTAGTACTAATGTTGGAAAAAGTGTGTTTTTGTTTACCTTTTGTATTTTCAGGATTAAATTAGCTAAAATGAACAAAAGAAGCAAAAATACAGCCAAATCTAACAATAATACAAGAAAAGGAATAAACGTGGCATGCCCGACCCCTCGACAGCATCTCCCCAAGTAAAAACAAGAGAATAGAAGGCTGAACACGCCCCGTGCTCAGTGAGCACGGGGGCGTGCCCAAGTGTCTGCAGAAAATACAATGTTGTAGAAGCTTCTATCACCCACCATGGGGGCGTGCCCAACGGACACGGGGCCGTGGTCAACGCAAAGATTCGCAGAATCTAGGCAAATCTTGATAGTACAGATACGCTTCTGCACACGGGGTCGTGCCCAGCGGACACAGGGGCGTGGTCAACTAATGCAGACAAACTGCATTTAATGAAGAAAGAGAAGATGGGTGGACACCGGGCTTCTGTGCAGGCTATAAATAGGGGTGCTTGGCTCACTTGCAAACCATCCCTTGGCAAACCACCTCTCTCACACTTCACCCACCCACCACCACCATCACAACCCACATCCACCACCATCATCCATCATCCATCATAGAGTGTGTGAGTAGTCTCGGGATCCAAGATTGATCGTAAGAGTTCTTGACAATCAAAGGCCATGTTTGCCTAAGTCTCTTACATCACTTGGTGAAGACAAGTGTTTAGTGTAATACTTTTTATTTTTAATCTTTTCGCACTTTTTATTTGGTTATGTATTAATGACTTTAATAACTAGTTTCTTATGTTGAAGGTGAATCTTCCTTATCATTTGTCCGTGGTGTCTTGGCATTATTTTACTGTCTATATAAAATAAAAAATTTTCAACATTCATATCTCCACGGTCTATATGGAGATATGTTGGCTACCTGGTCGGGGGTTAAGGGAATGGTTTGGTAAGAGTCTTGCCTTATTCATTGTATAGATCCTGCAAGGA
The DNA here is from genome assembly GCA_030545235.1 of Helianthus tuberosus. NCBI lineage: Eukaryota > Viridiplantae > Streptophyta > Magnoliopsida > Asterales > Asteraceae > Helianthus > Helianthus tuberosus. The sequence goes on along the minus strand of CM060443.1, from coordinate 34,355,531 downwards.
CCTGGGTCAATTTTAGTAGGACCTCCTTCAATACCCGCTGGTATTGGATGGCGGGGGTCCGAACTCCATGACCCCCTCATATGTAAACTACTATTAAAAATTTAACCCGGCTATTTAGGATTGTATCCCTGGTGACTCAAACTACTTAGCCGAGGGTAACGTCACCTTCAAAAGAGGGGCCTACCACATTTTGCATTAATAACTTAATTAATTATCTTTCAATAATCCAACCCTTTAGGATTGTATCCTTGCTGACTCAAACTACTGGGTTGAGGGTAACGTCACCTTCAAAAGAGGGGCCTACTACTATAACTAAGATAATCTCTTAAAAAGTGCAAAAGTGCGAAAATAATCAAAGGTTACACTAAAGGCGAGTCGGATCCAAGTGATTCATCTTGTCTATCTGTTTTTATTTTTATTTTCTAGTATTAAAACATTCTTCTGAACTTTTGATTTGATTAGACGTTGAGGATAAACCGATATTAAAAGCTCTTGTGTCCTTGGACGACCTCGGTATCTTACCAACGCTATACTACGCTCACGATGGGTGCACTTGCCCATATGTATGTTTAGTGTTAGTAAAATATCGTGTTTATAAATTTAAAACTTGACTAAAGTGTAAAAATGGCTAAAAATATACATTAAAAACTATACGACACTTATACGCACACCATTCTTATACTTCCAATGCATGCAACGTCACCTTTCATAAGGAATTTGAGAGACACGAGGGCATAAAAATGATTAGGGGCTATGAAAGTAGCCGCCTAGTAATTCAATGCTTACTCACAACCCGAGGGTTCAAAGACTGCCAGATACTCACTGCAACTGATATCGTCTTAAATGAAGAGATAGAAATGGAAATGAAAATCTTTAGTTGTTAATAACATTTATGGCATAACTATCACTTTCATCTATAAATATTAACAACTTGAAAAAGACTTTCTTCATCCCATATAATCTTCTCTTCAACAGCACTCAATCAGAAATCTCATATTTCAGAATGGCTCCCCCAAAAAACAATCAAACAAACACACTTTCCTCTCCCTCTTCACAAACATCATAACCTCAGACTTAGGTCAAATATGGAAGGTCTTGCATGGGAAGATTGCAGGTATGTGTTCAATATGATCATGCGAAGTCCCTTGGGCTTTGCTGTATCCACATATGTCACTATCTATCTAGAACTTCTTCAAGAACTCTGGTGGAATGCTGAAATCATGTTTAGTGGCACCACCATGTGGATAGAAAATGAGGTTATGGGGGTCAAAATCACCCTAAAGGAGGAAACTCTTAGAAAAGTCCTCCAGCTGGGTAATGATCAAGAAAACACCTTCCTCAACAAAGAAATGGTGGAACAAACCTTGAAGGATATGGGCTATCAAACATACAACGTGTCCAGGCAGATTAGCAAGTCTGGCTTTATACCACCCTTCCAGTACTTAGTAACACAGCACAGTGTCTGCTTCTCTAAGAAGATTCGACATTTCAAGGAGCTATCCTACAGGATGATGGAGGTGGTTCATGTAGTTGTACAGGAGAAACCATACAACTGGTCTAAGTTTCTCATGAGAGACTTGGAAGCAAACTTGCACGCCCGTCAACCTTTTCTGATCTACCCTCGCTTTGTGAGCAAGGTGATAACCAGTCAGTTAGACTTCGGAGGAGTAAGGAACTGGTATCCAAGGGCCCAGTTGGCACTACAAGAGAACATAAGTGATCCAACCCTTGTCCCTTCAACATATCACAGTGGTCAAATAACCTGTCTCTGGTTGTATGTGAAAAGCATGTACAATGTGCTTGAGGAGGAGTAGTCTGTGTTTTCTTGCTATTTTTGTTTATCCTGTTTAATAGAGTATATCTTTACTTTTAATTCTTTTCTTTTCAAACATCACAATAGATTTAGGGGGAACTAAAACAGAATATCTGATAAAAACAAGAAAAATCTGGTGTAAATTAAAAAAAAAAATCTGATAGAACTAGTGAAACATCAGAAATTCTGATGACTCACCAGAAAATCTGATAATGCATCAGAAAAACAAATTTATCATCAAAAAAGTCTCTTGACAACCAGGAAGTCTGATAAATCATCAAAAAAAATATCAGGAAACATTGCTTTAAACCAGATTTAAAGAAACTTATACCTACATAATTTTTTTTTGAAATAAGTTTCTATCAAAATGTTTTTTTTTCTGAGGATTGGAACAAGCTGTATAACAAACACTTCCTGAAAATCAGAACAATGATGTGGAGTTCAGAATTGCAATGTAAGTTAAAACCTCAAAACTCTACTTATTCCCTCTCATCTCAAAAAAAAAAAAAAAAAAAAAAATGGTGATTCAATCTCTATGATGAATCAAGTGTATTCTAATGAATTATGAGGAAAATCCAACTCACAAAGATTTATTCAAGGATTTTCTGAAATATATCATCAGAAGGAAATCTTGGGAAAATACACAATCTTAAAAGGGATTTTATTGGACCTTTTTTTTCTTCAAAAGGGGTCCCACATGAAGAAAAGGAGCAAGTTGGACGATAGTGTTTATCTGCTAAATCCTTGGAATCTCTAATTTTCATTAAAAGATTTATATTAAATTAGAGATAAACCAAAGGTTTTCAAAAACGGTTGTTTCCTGAACGGATTAAAAACATCATTAAGGTGTCATTAACCACCTTGAATACAAACAACCCACGAAAAACACTCAAAGATCTCTGTCTTAATACACTATAAATACCTCATTCAAAGGCAGAGACTTCCATCATCAACCTTCCTCCACAAAACCCTAAAAACCCTTTTCCGAAACAAAAACCCCAATTCTCAATGGCTGCCATCAACATCAATATGCCACCAGTTGAACACTTTGTTCCACTCATTAACGAAGCTGAATTTCTTCCATTAAAGAGCAACAATGAAGCGATGAACGATAATATTGAAGAATATGATACAAAGTGTCAAATCCTGATTGAATTTCTGACCAGGTGCCCAATAGCTCAAGCTCTCACAAAGACCTGAGAGGTACCAGAAAAACTTATACAACAAGTTGTAAAGACTCTAAAACTCTCAAATCAAACCGAGCTTACAACACATGTGTGGGGAGATATCTTCATTACAATCTCACCGGAGAAATTAAGGGAATGTTTGGAACTACCCTTAAGCCAAAGCTATGAAGATGCACCAGAGAAGGAAGATATGTTTTCACTACTTGATGCAGTAATGGGTTACAAAACAAAGATCTCAAAAATCAGTGAATTCAAGAGGAATCAGCTACCTACCTTCTGGCAAGTATTAATGGAAATTCTGAACAAGTGTTTATCATCAAAAATTGGAGGTACAGATCAGATAAATATGAATGTTCTAAAAATCATGTTCAGTCTCATTAGTGGGTTGAATATTGATTTTGGAACAGAAATATTTAATCTGATCAGAAGATCAATTCTGACTAACACTGGAAGGATAGATTCACATCTACATTTTCCCAGATTTCTGTCAGTCATAATTTCTGATGCATTTTCTGAAAGGAACCTAGAAATTCCAGCATCAGAAAATATGTGGAGTACAGAAATCATGAGACCTTGGACTGCTGGAGGATCTTGGAAGTCAGATTATGATGTGCCTGTTCTATCAGAAAGAATGATAAATCTAATACCAAAGGATTCACCTTACAGAGCAGAATATCTAAGGATGTTAAGCAAGAAGCCAGAAAATAGGGAAGTTTTTGATAGTGTGTCTCCTATGGAGCATGATGCACAAGAATCAAGCACACCAAGAATGGAACAGGAGGATGAATCAGAACCTCATCAAGCTGATGAAGATGTGAACATGAGTCCTGTGGCAGAAGAACATCATGCTGAAATCTCACATATGGGAGAAACAGGTGCACAACACTCTAAACTTAATATTGTTCATAATTCTGAGAGTGATTCTGATGATTCAATTCAAGGAAATTATGAAATTTCACAAAGAGGCACTGTTTCTGAAAGACAAGATGTGAGTAAAACCAAAGACCCATTTTCTGAATCAGATTCTGAGGAGGAAAATGTGGTGGCAACAGGTGGAGATCAGTCTACTGATCAAGGAAACCTGGATGAGAAAATTAAGAGTTTCTCAACAACTCATGGAGAACCTGAAAAGGCTCAAGGATATGAGGAAAACCAGAATCTGAATGAGTTTCAATTTTCTGGTGAGGGTATAAAGAATATGAATTATTTCAATCCTCTTAACCTCAGAACAACAGAGAATGTGTTTTCTGCTGGTGTTAATGGTAGAACATCTGTTGTTCCTCCTATTACCCCAGAACACCAATCTATGTCAACTGAGCAACTTCACAAGGAACTTGAAGACATAACTGCTGTTTGTACGAGGAAAACAGCCACATAAGGAAAACTTGATCTGATACTGGAAGAAATCAGAAATCAAAAGCCAGATATCAATGTTTTATCAGAAACACTCAAAGCTGTGCAGAACCAAACAGAAGAACACACTGCAGCCCTCAACAAACTACAAGAGTCATCAGAAAACAAAGAGAGCTCATCAGAATTCAAGAAAGCTCTCAAAGAACTGCAAGAAATCAAGAAACAGATGGCTGAGATTGCAAGTGCAGGGGAAAGCTCAAGTTCAGGAAGAATCCTCGAAGAAATTCAGTTCCTCAGAGCCAACAACAGCAGCATGACTGAGGCTTTTGAGAAGCTGATGGTGGAATTGACTACACAGAAAAATCAAGATAAACTGGAGCTTCAGAAAATGAAGAAACAAGTACTCAAACTCTTGCTAATATTCATCTGTTAGTAAAGAGATTGCAGTACAATGTTGCCAGACTGGCAAAAGTTGATTTTCAAGAACTGAAAGCTCCAATTCCACAAGAAAAATCAGCAGGAGAGTCAGAAACTCCTCAACAAAAATTCAAACAACCAGAAGTCATTCAACAAGATCCAACCAAACAATCAGAAACTCCAACAACACAAAAACAGAAATTACCAATGAGTCCTCCTCCAAGTAAGCTAAAGTTACTCATGGGTCCTCCTCCAAATATTCCAAAACCAGACACATCAAAGGTGTCAGTACAAGGAGTTGTTCAAGTTCAATCATCTTCTACAGCTGTCACAGGAGAAACAGAATTCAGCATATAGTTGGATACAAAAGAGAAGAGAAGAATGGAACATGAAGTAACATCCTCAAAAAGGCCATGAAAAGTGATTGGAGAAGATTCATATGGAAAACTCAGAGAATTTGAAGTGCTGAAAGGTGATCCACAAACAATTATGTACCCTGAAGAACACTTGAAGCACTACTACTTGAACAAACAAGAAGACAAACTAGAAAGACCACTCTCTCCATTTAGCAGAAATATTGTTGAACTCAGAGATGCAGGAGACTTGGAGTTACTTCACAAACCAGTAACAAATCCAATAGTCTCTATTGAAAAGATTATCACTATCAATGCTGCAGGAGGTTTATTAGGTACTGGTGGACAGAACAAATACACCCTGATCAGAAAAGATAATAATCATACAATTGTTACTGACGGAGACCTGGCTGATGAATTTAACCCAATGAGTTTAGTAAAGTTAAAGCAGCTTATTGATAATGACAGAAGTTCTGCAGTTGTGATCAGAAGAGCTCTTGACAGTATCAATAAAGAAAGAGAAAAGTTATATCAAAGGGCAGCACTGACAGATGTTGATCTGTGTATAAACTTTGAACATAACAAAAAGGTACTAACACCTCCTCCTAACAACACCATTCCAGCTGAAATTCCTCTCAGCAAAGTAAGAACTGGAGCTATTTTTGACAAACCAGAAATATGTGTGGTTTTCAAAAATGTCTATGATGAGAAAGCTTTGTTCAGAGTCAGTGAAATAAACAAGTACTCCAATCAAACTCTGAAATATATAAAGAATTGCATGAATGAGAAACAAGAGCAGCTCAAGAAGAAGGGGAAGAACAATGAACAGCTGAGGAAGGTAATTGAAGATGACATAGATAAATGGATGGAAACCAGAGGATGGTACAAAGAACTTTACAAAACAACTCAAAAGGCAATTGACCACAAGAAAAGGCTGAAACCAGGAGACAAGTATAGAAGTGGTGTGAAGATAAATTGAAGAATTCATGAATTTAATTCTCTGTTTTTAAAACAATACTTTATTTCTGTTTGTTGGTTTGATTCTGTTTTATGTTTCTGAATTTGGTTGTTTAAATTTTCCTTTAAGGATTAGTTGAAGAGTGTTTATGTTTGGTATAGATAGTTCATTTTCTTACAATACTTAGGGGGAAACTGTTAGGAAACTTTATTTGTAAGTATTGAAGAAAATCAGATTCAACTTGATCTGTGAAGAAGATAACAGTCCTGAAGATCAAAACAAGATGAAGAAGATCGGATAAGACAATTGAAAGCAACAATATCTACTTCAAAGTATCATAAGTTGATCAAGAGCTGAAGAAGGTTATCAGAAAAGGTCTTTCTGATGGATCTGATGATATTTCTGATGAAATATCATCAGTTTCTGACAATTCTGATCATCAGATTTTCTGATGATTTGTTCACCATAATTTCTGATGAAGTGGTTTATCAGAAATTCTGATATAGAACCCCAGTTGTCTAAAAATCAGCTCTATCCTGCCACACTAACCGAAGCAAGTGGACATTATTGGATCTCATGATGACAAAGGCAAATTGATTGTTGGATTCAATGAATATGTCAAGACGCTACTTTTTGCAGGAATATACATGAATAAACAAATGTTTATTCATGTATTCAAGCCATCTTTAAATAGAAGGCTCATCAAGCAAAGGAAAATGAGTTAAGCTAAGCATTCATACATACTACAAACTCCATTGTCCTTTCACCTCGGAATTCAAGTATTCATTTGTAATAGAGAATAATCTTATAATCACCTTGTAAACCATTTTGTTTCAAAGTGATATAAACTTGAAAATTCTGTAGGTCTTGTTTCTTGAAAGTCCGATTTCCATTTCCGCACATGATTTTCATATCTATTGAAATCACTTGATATATTACGTGAAAAGAAGTTTTTTTAAGTCCAAACTGGGACCAACAAACCGTTTAGATGATTGGATTGTTGATTCGGGTTACTCGAATCATATGACTGGAGATAAAGGAAGACTAAGCAATCCGAGTAAATATGGTGGCAACCAAGTTGTGGTTCTAGCTGATAATTCCAAGCATTGTATCAATCACAATGGTGATGTGAATTTTCCATCAAGATATCGAAGACAAGGCTTAACCCTAAAAGACACGTAACATGTTGTATGGATGAAGAAGAACATGTTTTCTGTTCCTCAATTAACCAACAATGATTATTATGTTTTGTTCGGGCCCAAGTACATCGAGATCTTCAAAGAATTTGAGACGTCATCTATTTTGATTATCAATGGCAGGAAAAAAACATTGTGAACATGCTAAACGCAGAGTCAGCCTACGTAAAAATGCCAAAGGCAACCAGTGTGCAGATATGTGGCACCAGCGATTAGACCACGTGGGTTTCGATAAGTTGGGCTTAATGGCTGAACAAGGTTTAGTGAATGGGCTACCAAAATTACAGATCAACAAAGAAATAATTTGCTAAGGTTTTCAATTTGGAGAGGCGTTGCCGCAGTCGTTCCCTAACAAATCAGATTTTCAAGCTAAGGAGAGACTTGATTTGGTTCAGTCGGATGTTTTTGGCCCCGTGAAACAACTTTCAATTCAAGGTATGCGATACATGGTGACCTTCATTGATGACTATTCGTGGTATGTCTGGGTTTACTTCATGAAAGAGAAATTAGAAGTCTTCGCAAAATTTAAGGAGTTTGAAGCTGATGCAGAGAGACTAACAGGTAGAAAAGCTCCATGTCTGAGATCTGATAACAGGGGTGAATACCTCGCTACTGATTTCAGCAACTATCTAAGAGAAAAGTGAATTAGAAGATAGTTAACTTGTGCGAATACTCCACAGCATAATGGAGTATCCGAGTGCAAGAATCGGCATTTAGGGGAAGTCACGAGGTGTCTGATTCACAGCAAAAATCTACCAGGGAGATTTTCGGCTGAGGCCATGCGTATAGTTGCATTTATCATAAATCGAGTTCCATGTCAAGGTATGAATTATGTTTCACCTTTTTTTAAAAACTAACAGGAATGAAACCGAATGTCAGCTATTTTAAGGTGTTTGGAAGTGTGTGCTATGTATTTGTACCAAGAAATTTCATGAGAAGATTGAGAAACGTGCAATTTGGTGTGTGTTCGTTGGGTATGATCCTGAAAAGAAGGGATGGCGTTGTTGTGATCCTAACACCGGTAGGATATATGTTTCAAGACATGTGATATTTGATGAAAATTCATCATGGTGGTCGGATGATAGTCAAGTGTTGCCAAATTGTCAATAACTCAAAGAAGACCTTGAATTGTCTAAAGTACAACTGAGCTTTGATGCTACTGATGACACTGGAAGCAACCAAACTGAAGTTCATGATACTCCAAGTCCCGCCCCTAATATTGAAGAGGGGAGTCAAACTGATCCAGGTCTTAGATGGTCACAACGAGTAAGAGAGCCTAATCCTAGATATGTAAATGCTAATGTTGCAATTGTTGAAAGCAGATTCATTGAACTTGAGACTTTTGAAGAAGATGTTAGTCAACAAGAATGGAAAGGGGTGATGGAAGATGAGATGTTAGCAGTTCAGCGAAATCAAACGTGGGAACTAGTGCGTAAACCCATTGATGTTGTCCCAGTGACTTGTAAATGGGTTTACAAGTTGAAAAGGCGAACAAATGGGTCCATAGACAGGTTGAAAGCTCGGTTAGTTGCACGAGGTTTTTCTCAACAACATGGCTTGGACTATGAAGATACATTTAGTCCCGTGGCAAAACTAACTACTGTTTTGGTCAACAATATGTTTAAGGATAATGTAACCAAAGTTGTTTGTGAGGTAGAGTGCTTGATTGAATGAAACAAATAATGAACGTTAATTAATATTCAATACTCTAAAATGCTAAACTTTTAGACTGTTAACAATAAAAAAATCTATTTACAAACACAACATTTTGATATCACAAAAGAGAAAATGTTGATTTGAGATAGATTATATAAACTCCAATATTTGTCAATAAAATCATTTATTTAGTTAAATATATGCATCAAGAACATGCAACAATGTAAATAAACTAACATATATCGCATCAAAGAGAACGCAAAGAGTTTATGTAGATACAACTTTAACTTGTAACTCACTATTTGTGTTAAGGAGGTGGAAGATTGCAGAGTGGAAGGGATGATAAATGGTATCATTTATAGTGGAAGGGAATAGAGAAAAATAGAAACCCTAACGTCATATTAAGCAAATCTGCAAAATGAGTTAATTGATTTCAAAGTCAACCGCCCCAAAGGCCAAATAAAATTTGCCGCCCACATTTTTTACTTCTAAACAAAAACCCTCAATTATAAATATTGGCGTAATCTACCTTAAAAATTATATGATAAACTAAACGGGTCAACCCGCGAACCTGACGGGTTGACCGGAACTTGACTTGTTAAGCTAAACGGGTTCACGGGTTCGACCTGAAACTGACCCGAACCCATTTAGGGTAAACCTAAACCCAAAAATTTCGTGTTCGGTTCATGTCCTGTCGAAAATTCACACCCCTACTTTCTGGTACTTTCTCAGGATCCTGGGTCCTTGATTTCTTTCTACCCTGCAGTTATTTTAAGTGGCCTTTGCTGAGGAGGTAGCCTATCTCTCTCCTTAGTGCAATGCATTCATCAGTTAAATGCCCAAAATCCTCATGGTAGGCACACAATTTGGATTTATCCTTAAAGGAAGTTGACTTGTCGTTCTTCCGTGGCCATCTTGCCTTCTCACCTAAATTCTGCAAAGTAAGCATTAGTTCACTAGTATCAATGGAGAAACAATATTCAAATATCTTAGGATATTCTTCTTTGTCCTTATCTTGTCCCACCGCGTGGACATTTTGGCTATCTATTTTTGAATAGGGCTTGGATCTATTATTCTTATAGAAGGATCCCTGTTTCTTATCATAGTGCTCATGTTTTGTAGAACCACTGAGCCTATCTTGGATTCTTTTACCATCTTCTATCCTGATGAACCTCAAGGCTTTATTTCTGACATCATCTAAATTCCTGCATGGAGTCATTACAAGATCATCATAAATGGGAGAATCCTTTTGCAATCCCATCTTGAATGCTTCTACAATAGTTGCAATATCAAGGTTTGGGATCTCTAAGGATTCTCTCCCGAACTTAGTGACATAATCCCTAAGGGATTCGTCACGAGCTTACGTAATTCTATACAAGTCAGTAGTCAACCTCTCAAATGTTCTCCTACAAGAAAATTGATTGTTAAACAGATTAACTAAGTGAGAAAACGAAGTAATAGAGTATGGAGGAAGACTTGGCAGCCATTTTCACGCAGATCCAGTAAGTGCGGATCCAAAACCCTTGCATAGGCAAGCTTCTTTTGTCTCTTAGGGATGGGGTTTATCTCCATCGTTTCTCTGTATTGGGTCATATGCTCCTCCGGGTCAGTTGTACCATCATACAACTTCATGTTGGGGGTTTGAAAGCGCTTGGGTATCTCTGCATTACATATTGGTGGAGCAAAATGAGATATCCTATGGCTTTCGTCTGGAATCTAAAGAATAGGTTTGACTACTCCTGGTACACTGGATATCATATCCTTAAGCTTTTGCAATTCCCTAGCCATGGCCTGATTGATTCCTACATCCTGCACATAGCTATAATTAGTATCCAAAGATGTATTATGGAAGCCGTTACCTCCTGGTCGACTTAAGGGTGGTATCCCAGAAGAGTCTCAAGGATAAGACATGTATGTCGTTATAGTAGGGTCAGAAGAAGCAATAGTCTGCATGGGGATGAAATCCCCTTCATAGACTTCAGAGTTTCTCATTGGTTGTCTCCATGGGGATCCTTGATCCTGGAAAACGCTAGAATCAGGAAAGGTCTGTGTTGAAGATCTTGTTGGGTAATCCATGAATCCTTGAAATCGAGTTGAGGATCCTTGTTGATGGAAATAGGATCCTTGAGGTTGGAACATCTCCACATATCCTTCTGAACGGAGGGAGGATCCTTGAGGCTGAGTCATCCCTAGGGATCCTTCTTAAAGGATCCTTGTGGTTGGAAGGAGGATCATTTTGATTGTTGAGTTGTTGACATTGGGGTGACAAAATCTAGCACTCTAGGCATCAATGGAAACTGATCCTCTGCTGGCCTCTTCTATTTCTTGATATCTTCGATCTCATGCAAGATCTTTTGATTAGGCTTGTTCTGCTGCTCCATGTAGCTTTTCATCTGCAAATACAAAACAGAAATATCATTTTCAGTATTTATAGAGGAGGAAGTAGCAGAAGTCTTGGATCCTTCGAAGACAGATGTTGTCTTCTTCTGAGTAGTTTCATTATTCTTCTGGAATTGTGTGGGAGTAAGAGGCAACGACATGGAAATTTGTGACAAGATAGTCGTTGGCATGGCAGTTGAAACAGACTTTCCTTGAGATGTCATAATGTTATGGACTTGATGAAAATAGGCTGAAATGGATAGAAAATTTTAGAACTGAAGCACCACTTGCCCCACTGTGGGCGCCAAATTATTTTAGCTAAAACTCTATTTAAGGATAATGTAACCAAATTTGTTTGTGAGGTAGAATGCTTGATTGAATGAAACAAATAATAAATGATAAATATAGCCAATGCACGATGATTTATACGAGGAAAAGCCCTTGATCACTAATAGATTGTCGACACAAAAACCTCGGGTGGTGAAAACTATCAACCACCGACTATATTAAACAATAAAAATGAGTACAACTTCGGATGTTGATCGAGTGTGGTATAATGATGGTATGATTGCTAAGAGTGTTTGAGTGTAAGCTTTCTGCTTGTTGTGTGTGTATGCAAATGTGAGATAATCCTAATAACACTCGATTGACCCTTTTTGAATAACAATAAAACCTAAGTCCGAAAAAATTTGCTTGACCCCACGTCCTCTCCCCATGACCGTTATGGAATAAGCATGTGCAGACTTGTAACGAATTCTTAGCGAGATTCCAGCTTAGACTCAGTCCACCACGTTACTCCCCTGCATATCATAAGAAAATATCGAGAGTAATTATTAGTAACCATAGTAAATATTAAGGATCCTTGATACTCTGAGGTCCCGTGTCACACATTAAGGATAATTTATCTAGAATAGGCCTTAGGATATGGGATCCATAATAGTAAAAATCTAAGCACTAACAATTACCATACCTGCACTCCTAGCAATTACAGCAAGTAAAAGGTGGATGTTATCGCAAATAGATGTGAACAAGGAGTTCCTGTATGGGGATCTAGATCACGTTATCTATATGTCTCAACCATTGGGTTTTGAAAGCAAAGACCATCCGGGGTATGTGTGCAAGTTAAAGAAGGCTATCTACAGACTAAAGCAATCACCACGTGCTTGGTTCGGTAAGATAGGTGAGTTTCCTGAGCAAATTGGCTTTAACTGATTCGGATGCTAGTCGATTTGTCAAACAGGAAAACGAGAAAATTGTTGTCGTTCTCGTGTGCGTGAATGATTTAATTATCACAGATGATAATGAAGAAGAAGTTGAGCTATTGAAGACCTACTTGAGTGTGAGATTTAAAATGAAGGATTTAGGAAGACTTAATCACTTCCTAGGTCTAGAATTAAAATACATAGAAGACAAGTTGATTTTACATCAGACTAAGTATGCAAGTGAGCTTCTACAAAGGTTTGACATGAGTTATTGCAAACCAGCTGCAACGCCCATAGATCCAAATGTGAACATTCGAGCTGAGGAAGGCAACGAATTGGATGATCCTACTATTTACAAGAAGATGGTTGGAAGTTAAATATATCTCACACTAACTAGACCTGATATTGCATTTTCAGTCGGTGTGATGAGTAGGTATATGCAGTCACCTAGAAAAAGCCATCTGCTTGTTGTTCGTAGGATACTCAAGTATGTTAAAGATACAACAGGTTATGGGATGGCGTTTAAGAGGGAGACTGATCCAAGGTTATTTGGGTACTGTGACTCAGATTATGCAGGGGATCTCAACCTTAGGAGATCTACTACTGGGTACCTGTTCATGTTTGGATTGAGTGCCATCTCGTGGTGTAGTAAACGGTAGCCGACCGTGTCGTTATCCACCACGGAAGCGGAGTATAGAGCTGCAGCCATGGCAACTCAAGAATGCACATGGCTGGTTCGTTTGCTAGAAGAGCTAAATCAGAAGGTAAATTATCAAGTCAGGCTAAAGCGTGATAATGTATCGGCTATAAAGCTTGCTGAAAACCCAGTGTTTCATGCTCATACATATTGAGATACAGTAGCATTTCATTCATGAAAAGGTATTGAAGGGAGAGTTAAGATGGAGCAAGTGGACACCACAGAGCAAGTCGCAGATCTATTAACAAAGGGGCTGTTGGGTACGAAACTGTTTGAGTGCACTAGAGCTATGGGAATTGTGCAAGTAGGCAATGAGAGGGAGTGTTAGAGTTTGACAATCCCTATTTTCGAGTCAGTTCAGTTTGTATGTTAGCACATGGATTAACTTTAGTTTAAATATTGATTTTGAAATTGTAAACCTTTAATAAAAGAGTAAACTGCCATTTTGGTCCCTGAGGTTTGGTTACTTTTGCCATTTTAGTCCAAAACTCAAACATTTTAAATCTGGGTCCCTGTGGTTTCACTTTTATTGCCATTTTGGTCCAAAAATGAGAAAAATGCACGGATAGTCCCTATGGTTTGCCCATTTTCACCTTTAGTCCCTAACTTTCTAAAATTACACCTATAGTCCTCAAGTTTTTGAATTTCGTTCCCGGATAGTCCCTGGCATGGATGGAGGTTAGTTTTTGGTGTTAGGTGAGTGGGAAATGACAAAAATACCCTTACTGTTAAATTAATAACTAAAAAGGTTAAAAGAACTATAATTAATATTTTAACCCATCACCCACCCTCCCCACTCCACACCACCACCACCACCATCTCCACCTTCAACCACCACCACCATCTAACCCCCCCCCCCCCCCAACCTAACCTCCATTGCCATAACCATCCCCACCACAACCACCGCCGCCGCCATCATCACACGCAGATTTTCATTCAGACTGCAATCGTCATCATCATCACCATGGATCCTAACGATAAGTTACTACTACACATTACATCTATTTGTTTCATCGTGGTTTTCATCGTTTTGATTTGAATTTATATGAATCTGAACACTAAACAAGCTCGAATCGAACTATCATTATGTTGATATCACTTTGTTGATCATTTTGATTTAAGTTTTCTGTGAATCTGAACACTGCACAAGCTTGAATCGAACTATCAGTTTATCCATTGAAGCTGTTGATCGTTTTGATTTAGGTTTTTCTATGAATATGAACACTAAACATATGCTCAAATCAAACTCTCACTGCGTGTGTTTATCGTTTTGAATTGAATTTTTGAATCTGAACACTGAATCAAACTATCGCTGTATGTGTTTATCGTTTTTTATTTATAATTTGTATGAATCTGAACACTGAACGAGTTCAAATCGAACTATCAGTCTACCACTATGTGTTTCGAACACTTTACAAGCTCGAATCGAGCTATATACACTGTGTCGATAGTTTTGATGTAAGTTTCTACAAATCTGAACACTAAACAAGCCCAAATCGAACTGTTTTTGCAGCAATCTAACGGTTCACAAGTAGAAGATGTAACCGAATCGTCAAACGAGAAGAAATGTTGTACCGATTGTCACACAACCAGAACTCCCCTCCTGTTGTTCAACCAAAATTCTTTATACAATCATCCAATTATAATAATAAATTCGTAAAATGTTGTTGACCTTGATGAGTTGACCTTTCACAGCCTGAGATCCATATCCAACAAGTTTATCACAAAATGCAAGTCATGAATCTGCCACCATTAACTCACACGGGGGGTTGATTCTGCTCTGGCTAGTTGAGGAGATGTAACGGCGTCAAAAACCGTTAGAACCAGACCGAATCCGAGGGTTTCTCTTCTTGTCAAGTTGAGTTTCAAAGTGTGGTTGCTGATTGAATTGGAACTGATGGTTTGGTTATGAGAGGGTGATGTTGTGGTGGCAATTGTGGTTCTGTTGGAGTGTGGTGGTTGAAGGGTGAGGCAAGTGGGTGGAATAGGTTATGGAGATGGTGGGTCCTACAAATAAAGATTGGAGGTGTTTGATTGGGTGAGGGGTTGGGTGGGGCCCATTGAATTTATAAATGTTTTATTATTTTTATTATTTTGTTTTGTAGTAAGCGCATTTTAATAATTTCACATTCACTTAACACAAAAAACTAACTCTCATCCGTGCCAGGGACTATCTGGGAACAAAATTACAAAAGTTGAGGACTATAGCTGTAATTTTAGAAAGTTAGGGACTAAAGGTGAAAAATAGGCAAACCACAAGGACTATGCGGACATTTTCTCGTCCAAAAATCAAATCACCTGTTATTTGGCTAAAAAAATCTGGTTATTTTGTCTTTTTCTTCAGGGGCAAAATGGTCCATCTGAATTTATTATAACATATTATGAAATGGGATCAGGAGAAAACGCCCAAAAGTGTGAGAACGGTGAGAACACATCCTGCTCCAACACGTGGCGCGGGACATGATCAAGGTCCGAGGGTTTTTTTTTTGTCTTTTTAGTATTCTTCTCCTTTCCCGATTTTCGCGTTTGACATGCTGCTTCATTTTTTGCGTGCAAGATAATTTTGCCGTTATCTAGAATCATTAATTACTTGGCGTTTTAATGTTTTTCTCATATTTCTTCTCGTTGAAGTAATTCTTTTTGTGTCAAATAGTTAATTTTTTTGGCGTTATGGCTTTTTCCATGTCATTTTTTTGGCGTTTTGGGTCTTTTTGTTAATAATTGATTACCATAGACTAATATTTTATAAAATTACAATAATACGAAATCAAAATAAACTAATAGTCTTCCGTGTGTGAGATTACATCAGAGATGTACCCATCGCTTTGTTCATCACTTTCTTTAGATTCATCATCATCAAATTTTAGATTTGCGTATAACGCCATTAGCTCGTCTCTTCTTTGCTGCAGTCTATTCTTGAATATCACTGCATCCTTGGATTTTGGATCGTTTGAAGGTGCTAAATCACAGAGTTGTTCAATGATAGATAGCAACCCTGTCTTCAACATTTCTTCCATTGGCAATGAATATTGCACCCTGGTTTTATAAGTCACTTCAAGCGTTCTTCCTCAAGCATCACCCAACTGCTAAGTTTTGGCAGAGGAGTATCGTCAATATCATCATCATCATCTTCATCATCTTCTGCCAGAAATTTTATCTTCAGTCTTTTTATTACAGTTCGGGTTCTTTCACAATCGTTGGCCATTGGAACCCCAAGGACCAGGATATCCCTCTGGACCCCTTCATTCATACCATTGATTGTCCTTACCTTTACCCTTCTCCTATCAGAGAACTTTATGATGAATCGTTTCTCTTTCCTTTCAAACCTCCATGCAATAACCTTAGCCATTTTTAAAGTTTTTGGCGTTTT
Organism: Helianthus tuberosus; assembly: GCA_030545235.1. Taxonomy (NCBI): domain Eukaryota; kingdom Viridiplantae; phylum Streptophyta; class Magnoliopsida; order Asterales; family Asteraceae; genus Helianthus; species Helianthus tuberosus. The sequence goes on along the minus strand of CM060443.1, from coordinate 34,338,950 downwards.
GGACAATATGTGGCGTTTTAGTCAATGTTTTTGGCGTGTTTGAGCTTGTGTTCTCATGATCATCTTTTATATTGACTTTTTCCCCCCAAGTAATTATGGCGTTTTGAAAAAGATAAATAAATTTAATCCCCCAAGTATGTTGCTTTCAATATAATAAATGTTAGTAATTATGTTTTCCGTTGTTTCATTTTACTGTTTTTGCAGTTACCAGGTTTTATTTTCAGACTCAACTGTTTTTATGGTGTAACACGTCTAATCTTGACGGCTGTAATTATGGCATTTTGTTTTCTAATGGCGTTTAGATAACGATTGGACTTTTTTGTTTTATTTTCTTTGCACATTGTTTCACGCTTTTTTTTATAATAGTACTTGTTCAAAGTAATTTTATTTTAGTTTGGTAGTTTTTTGGGGGCGTTTTTATGGCATGATGGCGTTTTACAAGCATTTGCTTATTTTGGCGTTTTATTATATTTTTCATTATAGTATTAATGTACTTTTGTTGTTTATTAACTGAAATTACAAAACAAACAACATATAAAGAAAATTAAAAAAACAAAATAGAAGCAATTTATGATCTAAATATTCAGTGTCATCAGTCTCTTTTTTCTTTTGAAACTACAAGAACTGTCACAAATAAATGGCGTTTTGGGTTTGGCGTGGTTTATTTTCTTGGTTCATGTGTTGAATTGTCTTTGTGGATGTTGGAGACATAGATCGACCCTTTGTGGGTGGATGCTATCTGCCCGTCGTCTTCATTATAATCATCGAGGTCAAAGTAGCATTTACACTGGGATAGGTATCTTCTAATCATCCAAACCTTCTTCAAGAACAAAGATGACAAAATGACATATGGGTGTCATCAGTCCCTCTTTTTTGAATTTTGTCCATCTCATGCAGCAAAATCTTACTACACTCACGTAACAAATCATTCAGCGAAACTTCATGCAGAACATTACTGAGTATCAAAGAAAAGATGTTTGCCATCGTTGTATTTTTTGGCGTTTTACATTGAGTTGTATTTTTTTAGGAACCACTGTGTTTTTTATGTGTTTTTTTGGTGTGATAACCGGAAGGTTGTGAGACGTTTCTATTTATAGAATTTTTTTTGGCGCGTAGTTTAGGCGGGATATTATTTTTATAACAAAAAATGTAATTAACATTAATCCGGATGTAAGGCTTGGCGTTATATATTATGGCGTTTCACATTTTGTGGCGTTTTTGTAGCCTGAGAGCTTAAATAAAAACACAGAAAAAAGTATGCAGTGATAAAATTAGCGTTTTGTATTTATTTGGCGTTTTATATTTCAATGGCGTTTTATGTGAGAAATGATGTTTTACTGTCACACCCCGACCACGTAAAACAACAAACCATGGCGGAAACGTCGGGGAGTGTTGTAACAGAATCATCGTTTCACAACCATGGATACAAATGTTTCGTTATATTGATTTATTATGTAATGTACATTGTCTTTAAACCAAAACACACAAGCTACACATCGTCTATTATTGTTTTTAAGTCACTAAGGCCTCGCCCAGATCCTAAGTGACACAAGCTTCCTAGCAATCAACATCACGCAACACCACCTGAAACATATGTAAAAACATAGTCAGCAAAGAAATGCTGGCAAGCACATAGGTTTTGTAAGAGTATCGGAATCATGGCTCGTTTATGTATATATTGCAATACCTCGAAAACCTTGTTTTGAAAAGTATATAATATTGCAACGTGATTAACCAACTCAAATCAAGATGGTTATAATTTATAAAATCTCGTAGCCATGATTCCTAACTCAAAGACTTTTGTTTTAGTAAACCAATTCGTAAAACATCTCGTCAAAACTCGTTAATAAAACTCGTATGGTTTATATCATTTCGAAAACCTCGTGTGACATCGTTTCAAATCGTTTCCCAAGTGAACTAAATAATGACATGAAATGTAATATGATAAAAACACTTATATATAAGATGTACCAGCGGCGTATCTACCACGCTTTTATCATGTTACACCCATCCCATTACCTAATCGCAACCCAAACCAAACCAATCGTTCGTTCAATCGTTTATATCGTTTAAGTCGTTCCAAATCATTTAACTCGTCCCAAAATCGTTTTCGTTTTAATTGTGAAACTACTTTTGGTCATCTCGCTAATAACATTCAAACCTTCGTGACTCGACTACCTCGTTTCTCGTATTAACAAACCACCAAAGGGTAAGTTAACAATCATCAGATTCGGTCGTTACCTACATAACCCCCACACATAACTATGGGTGTAGTCTGATAACGGGATTTGTCTGATCCTATGGTACCATAACCTAATACTGGTCGGTTCGGCCAAAATTAATGAATGTTATTCGTTATGTAACTACAACCAACAAGTTCGTTCACATTATCTAAATAGTTATTAGTTTAATATAAACCATCTTTATCGTTTTTGAAACCATCGTTTAAATATCGAAATCGTTTTAATACATATGAATCACCCCAAAACATTTGAAAACAGTAAAATAGGGGAACTATGTACTCACATTGAATAGACGGGTATCCTTGATCTAAAGAACTTAGCGAAGCTCAGATAAACCAAGGAAATTCAAGTAGTACCTAGTAATCGGATCACTAGTAAATAAATCGACACCTAAATCGGAAGATCAGACAGAATGAGGTCTTGTAAACCAAATGAGTGTTGGAACTCATGTGATATGGTTTAACAAAGCCTACATTCTAAATCGGAACCTAACCTAAGTGCTTTCGACCCGTTACGACTCGTTTAGGTAGCTTATGCTACTTTAACGCGTCGTGTGCGCAAACGAGCGTTCGAGATGTCTAACTAGTCCTATGACAAGTATTATATGCCTAAAAATGTTTAAATAGGTTGCATAATCAGTTAGGTGACAAATGTTTAGGTTACATATGCTTAAAATCCAATTATACATGAAAAGGGTATTTTGGTAATTTACCTAAGGCATATAAACTACCTATCATACAACTACTTAAACTAGGTGACCATAAGGTATAACCTCAGAAGGTTATTCCCTATGCAACTATGGTCACTAAACATGCTTGGTCGGATCCTAATGATCGACCAAACGGGTCGAGTTCGAAAGTCTAAGCGGTGGTTTAGACCGCTTGACTTACGACTCTAAACAAGCACTAAACTAAGAGTGACGAGCTAAGCATGTTAGAACATGCTTAACTTAAGTTAGAAAACAGGTTTTGATATCAAAACAAAGTGTTTTGATACCAAGAGTGGTTTGGTTGCAAAATACGCTTAAATGCGCATTTTGACCGAAACTACGACTCGTCAGTACGCCTAGTCAATGTGGTAATCAGTAGGTATAGTCACTAAGGACTATAACCATCTTGATTACGCTCACGTTGCGAAGTTCAAACGAACTTCTCGTTGACCATCTCGTGGTCAAAGCTGAAAGTCAAACACTGTTTGACTTTTAAGCTAGGAAAGCAATAAAAGAATGAAAGAAGACTTACAAAGGGTCCAAATAGATTTGATTCCAAGTTTTTCTCAGGTAGGTAGTGAATAATCACAACCACTTAGAGAAAATCTCAGATCAAATGTGAGGAAAATGGAATGATATGGCTTGCTATTTATAAATGTAGCAAACTTACAAGATCATGCCATGTTTTTGTGTGGCCAACAAGCAAAGATCTCAACCGTACATGTGTTAGAAGATGATTAGTAACCTTGGTGATCACTTAAACTTGCCCATCACACAAAAGAATTACCAAAACAGCCCCTAAACTATCAAACAGTTGCTGAAAACAAGTTTCTGGTCGCTGGCATGCTCACACGGCCCGCGTAAGAGGAGAGGCCAGGCTTACGCGGCCCGCCTGGTCCTCACAGATCAGCAACAGTTTCAAGTTTGATAGTTCAGGTCCCTGCACTTGTTTAAGCCCATTTCAAGCACTTTTAACACCCGTTAAGCCATTTTCAAGGCTCTACAAGGTCATTAAAGTTTAGAGGACTCAAAATGTGCTCGGAAAACTCTCGGATGTCGGCTCGTTTGGTTGTACGGTCGCGTTATTCGTTAGATTACGACGAAACTCAAATGGACGCGAAAACGAACCAAATTAAGCGACGAACGGTATTTTTGCATGCCGATCACTAAAATAAAAATATTTTAGTGTGTACAAAAATTTTGGATGACCAGATGTGGTCAGGACGTAAGATATGCGCGTAAATGCAAACTTACGCCGTTTTTGACACTTTTAGTCCCTGTAAGATCAAATAAGCATGTTTTCGCATACCGAACCCCTCAAAGCTTATTTCTAAGCTATGTTTAGGTTATTTATGGTATGTTTAGCTTATGATCAAGTTCCGGACTCTTCGATACCATACGAATTGTTGGTGCATGCGTCTGTCGACTTCGTCTTATATCGAGTCTTACATTGAAATTGTTAGATCAGGGTGTATTATACAAGAAATAGGGTAGGTTTTAGATGTGATTGATCTAATTCCGTTTGAAGAGTGCCATTCCGTTTGAAGAGTGCCATTCCGTTTGAGGAATACCATTCCGTTTGAAGCATGCCATGCCACTTTCTAACGAAATTGACTCACCCTATATATACCCCATGTGTCTAGTTCATTTGTAACTTTCCGGCCAGAGCAACGAAGTGCTGCCGAAGTGTTTTCAGGTTGTAAAACGTTATAGAATCAATCATACAACATTTTATAGTGTAAATCTAGCTGAATTGAACTCTACACGTCTGTTTCCGCCTTTCGTGTTGAGATAAACTCTTCTGATCGACTCGTTCGGGTCTGAAAACAATCTTACAAGTGGTATCAGAGCTCAGGAGGAAGAGTTCATACCAATTCAGCCGCTTTTTCTGATTTTCTACACCTTCTTTCAAAATTTAACAATTTTTCACGGTTAAAATCAGCTAAAACTTTCACAATGTGTGCGTAATTGTGTTTTAACAAACCCTTGAGAATATCAGTTCAAAATTCGAAGTAAAAATGGTAAAAATGGCCTGAAAACATAATACCGTTTGAACGAAGCCTAGTTTTTCCGTTTGAAAATTGACATATCGTTTGAAAATCATGGATCATCCCGTTTGAATTCGGCATTCCGTTTGAAAATGCATGGGTATTAAGTTTGAAACATGTGGTCCGTTTGAAATATTGGGTCCATTCCGTTTGGAGAACGTATTCCGTTTGAGAATTTTGTTTGAAAATAGCCATCTCGTTTGAAAAGTGTGCTATATCGTTTGAAGGAGTATTTCTGTTTGAGAATACCGTTTGAAACACGATGTCCGTTTGAAAGTGGTTCAGTTGATCACGTGATACTTATCTTGATCTGATAAATTGTTATCAGCCCATGTGTATTGATCCAGACTTGCGGCCTAATAGATTTCGAGGATGTCAGTAATTTAGAAAAGAAACCACATGTTTGTGTCAGCTTGCATGTGATTTTTGTAAATTGTCATAGCTCATTCAAGTCTTGTCGGCCTGTTACATTCATCGATCCTACAAGTGGTATCAGAGCCATTTTTACCAATATTTTTAAAAGGTGTCAGCCAAATTCAGTACACAGCCCAATCAAAGGGATTCATACAACATCGGCCCAATCAAAATTGATATTGTAAAGTGTTCCATTTCATTTATTTGAAATTGTGTTCGGCCCATTGAGTTTTATTTGAGGTCCAATCAGTTGAATTGAAAACACGTGATATAGTTGAGTCTAAAGTGCTACAGCCCAAGTAATATATTCTCGGCCCAGTTGAATCAATTAGTTTTTCGGTCCATTCAATCAGATCACACGGGTTGATTTCAGTTTGCGAAGTCATTTGAAAGGGTCAAGGTCGTGTGGTTTAGCTAGGTCATTGGAAAAGGTCGATCGATTTTGGTCCGGGTCATAGCAGTCTGCACAGTTTGTCAATTCTCAGTTCACACAGAATAGTCACCAGTTCGAGTACCATTTTGTTTCAGTTAATTGATAAGTGGTTAAACTGATTGTGTTTTTTTTTCTGGTTGTTGTCAGGTGATACAGGTGTTTTTACGAGGTGAACCAGTTCATTTGAAAGCTTGTTTGAGAAATTCTTCGATACTGAAACATGGATTCTGAATTCTACAACGCATTTGCTTCCACCCCGATTACTCCGACTACCATTGCTCAGAACATGAACTCGAAAAATGAGACTGGAACTACACAAAAAGCCCCGAAACTTATGGGAATTGAAGAATATCAAGGGTGGAAAAATCGTTTTGAGAATTGGATTCAGGCAAACCATCTAAGAGCTTGGGAAAGTATTGAAACAGCATACATCAGACCACAGACTGCTTTGAATGTTTATAAAATTATCTCGGAGTTTTCAGACTTAGAGAGAGAAAGTTATAAAGGAGAGAAAATGATGATAAGTCTGTTGCAGCAAGCTATCAAAGAGGATATATTTGTTTTGCTTCAGCATGATGGAAATACGTTTTCGATCTGGAAAGCTCTTGAGAAGAAATTTGAAGGAAGTACAGAGATGTTACAGAGTAAAGCAGCGTTACTGAAAAAGGAGTTTGAGTTGTTTACGAACATGCCTGGCGAGACTACAAAGACTCTCATTGAGAGATACTGCCATCTTGTGCGCACCATGTCTCAGTTGAAGATTACTAAAACTCCAGCAGAATGGGTTGAAAAGCTTGCTGACGCACTACCGCAGAAAGAATGGGGTACTTATCTGATGATTCTAAAGAATTCTGGACAGTTTAGCAGATTGTCGATCGGACAGTTTATTGAAAAGCTGGAAGCACAGGATCTTGAACAGCAGAAGATTGCCAGAATGAACAGTTCAAGCAATCAACAAGACATTAAACTGTATTACAAAGGAAATGTTCAGACAGTTGAAGCTAGTCCAAAGATTCAAACCGCGTTCAGTGCAGGAAATTCATCTGGTTCAGGCAGTCAAAGTTCAGTCAACACTAGTGGATTTTCAAATGTTAATCCTCCAAGTGTTCAAAGTGCAAATGTTGGTAATGGGCATATGATTCAGTGTAATGTGGCTTTACATCTTCAAAATGGACAAAATTTTTCAGAAGATGTTAGTCCCGAAAAACCCGTGACATCACTCAACGGTTCAATCGAACGCGGAATATAGGATCAAACCGACAAGAACAAAAAGAAATATTTCATTAAAGAACTCAGTGCTGTAGGACCGTGTTTCGGGACCGAAACCGTGATTCGTGTGAGATCGGTTCAAGACGGGAGAGATTAGAGACAAACAAACAACTTTGTATTAATCCAGTAGTAAAACATTACAAATCGGCCCGATTACATGATAACCGAACTAATACCAAAGGAGTACACATCCGGGGAGAGACCAAGTGGTGATCTCTCCCGGTGAGGTCTCAAACCTCCTAAAATCTCCAAGTGTTGCAAATAGCAAGGGTTTTCTATTTATAGTCACACCCCTTGTCTTGCAAACACACACGGTCAACCGAATAACCCTCTCGTTTGACCACTTCAAACGAGCGGGTCTATACACGTTCGATAGACCGTTTCACTAACTATTACAAATTCAGCGTAAAATAAAACTAATCTATTCGACAAGCATCGGACACAAAATCTGCATCAACAAATTCCCCCTTGTCCGTTGCTGTCGAATGCTGAAAATGCAACTGCAATCGATCTTCAGTCAAGTATTCATCTTCTCTGTGTTAACAAATTCCCCCTTGACCGATGATCCAGGTAAGTAGTATCTTGACGCTCCTTGTAAAATATTTCCCCCTTAAAGTACGCGTATCCGTGTTGGGTGTTGTGCAATTTCCTCAATTGACCGATCTTCCGCTGATCTTCCAATACTCCAACCGGCATTTGATAAGGGTTCCAATCTTTAAGAACTGCATCAAGTCTTGATCTTGTCATAAGAACTCTATTTCATACAAGCATACTACATTGATAGAGATTTCTGGTGAACTATCTTCTGTAAACCGTCTTTGTGGAATCGACCAAGTAATGCACTTTAATCTTCAGCATCAACACTCAGGAAAGTCAGCTAGACCAAGTGTATCCCTTGCAAGCTCAACCAGCATGCTTAGTTGAACTACATCCAGATCTCATTGTGTCGCCTTTGTGAAGTTGACCACGTAATGCACTACGGATCTTCAGCATCAGTACTCAGGAAGTCAGCTAGACCAAGTACATCGTTTGCAAACTCAACGAATTGAGTTACCCCCAGATCCCTGTAAAATCCCAAAGAAACATCAAACCCAAAACCGAATCCTGCAGGTCTTCAGTCTTGAACTATCAGCTTTCATAAAGATTCCCCAGGTCTTCAGTGAACAGCGCTTTTGTAACTACTGTAGACTTTAGAAACCTGTATTTTTCCGTGCAAAACCCTTCACGCTGGCTGGAGAATTAATTAAAATCCTCAAATATGTGTATGTGCAAAACATTCCACGCCGAACCGTTTGTATCACCAGAAAATCACAAACTCTACCACCTGTGATTGCGTTTAGAAATTTACCGAAGAAATTCAACATACGAAAATTTTTATCCCCCCATTTCTTTGGTAAAATCTCTAAACCTTAACAGATTCTCTCCACTTCAAAGAAACTGTCGTCAAATGTTCACCAATTCCCTCCACTAAGCGGAACTGTCGTCAATCTTCATTGAATGTTCTCGGTTCCGAAAAATCACGAAAACGTCTTTCTTCTTTGCATATTCTAGTTGAATAAGAACGTCCCCTGGTACCCCGTAGGATCCGACTTGTATCCCTCCAAAGACTTTGTGAACTCGTTAGGACCGTTATTGACATTCTAGGTTCATTCATTCGTTACCAAATGCGAGAATATGACAATAAACAAAAAGATTTCTTCGTTGCATATTCTAGTTGATAAAGAAATTTCGCCTAGTACCCCGTAGGATCCGACTTGTATCCCTCCAAAGACTTTGTGAACTCGTTAGGACCGGTATTGACATTCTAGGTTCATTCGTTCGTTTTCAAATGCGAGAATATGACAATAAACAAAATGCTTTCGAACATTTACGAATAACCGATAACAATCATAAACATTGACGTGCGGAAGTGAACATACCGTTCTGTTTTTGGCCCATAATAGTCGCGTCACCATTTTTGACATTTGCATCGGTAACCGTGACTACCCCACATTTTTCAAAAATCAAGTTTTCATCATCTCTTGTTTTCATCATGTCGCATCATCCCGCGCGCTCCCAAACCCGTACAAATTTGACGTTGACATTTAGATGCGCGATTCAAAACAACTCCGCGAATACCCGACCCCACTTTGCAACTCAAAGGATCCTGGTCTTTTGAATAAGAGCAGTAAAACGAAAGATGTATCCTTCGAAAATATTCCTTGGATCGAAGGATAAGTCACAGACTTTGAAGGATGTTCGAAGGATGATTATCTATCGATCCTCCTTTGATCGAAAGATGATCTTTCGACTTCGAAGGATATTTTTCGAACTGCTCTGACACAGTTGACAAAAGAGACAGGTTGGTGAAAAAGTTGATGGGTTGGTAGAAACTTTCGGCAGAAGGTATGTTCAGACCATACTTTCTGCCAAAGCAGATTTTGAACCAATGAACACTTATCATTCAAAGAAACATGTTTGACTTGCAAGACAAACATGTTTCTTTGAATGATAAGTGGTGTGAATTGCAAAGCAAACACGAGGCTTTGCAAGAGAAATATGATGTGACATTCATCCACAATCAAAAGTTGACCGTTGATCTTTCCAAGTGCACAGAAGCCAACATGTTTTATGAAAACCATGAAAAGGAATTTAAGTCAATGATTGAAACGTTAAAGAAAGATAAAACAGAGCTGACAAAAATGGTTTCCAGAAAACAAACTGACATTAACCTTTATATAACTCGTCTTGAGGTAATGCAAAAAGAAATGGCTTGTGTTAAAACAGAAAGTGAGGCGATCCGACTCAAGTTAGACAGTTATTTGAGCTCTAGCTATGTGTTGGATCACATCATTGATGTTCAGAAAGAGAAACGGGATGTCACCTGCATAGGTTACAAGAAATGTCCACCACCCGTGAGAAACAATTATGATGCCATGCCTGATGAGGAGTATAGAACTCATAGGATCCTGGTCTTTCGAATAAGAGCAGTAAAACGAAAGATGTATCCTTCGAAAATATTCCTTGGATCGAAGGATAAGTCACAGACTTTGAAGGATGTTCGAAGGATGATTATCTATCGATCCTCCTTTGATCGAAAGATGATCTTTCGACTTCGAAGGATATTTTTCGAACTGCTCTGACACAGTTGACAAAAGAGACAGGTTGGTGAAAAAGTTGATGGGTTGGTAGAAACTTTCGGCAGAAGGTATGTTCAGACCATACTTTCTGCCAAAGCAGATTTTGAACCAATAAAATTTTACCGAAAATCGAAGAAACAACCCAGAAACCGGTCACCGGAGTAGCCGGAATTTTGTCCGGAAATTACCAAACACCTCAAAAACAAGTTTTTAAGTTACCCAACCCGTTCCTTAACACACCCGGTTAGTTTAGAACACGTTTTAACGTAAAGATAAGCGAGAAAAACAGTAAAAACGGCTGCAAAAACCAAGTGAGTTTTGTCCAAACACTCCAAAGTCTTGTAAACTCGGTTTTTAACAAGGAAAAGAGCCACGGCTCTGATACCACTTGTAGGACCGTGTTTCGGGACCGAAACCGTGATTCGTGTGAGATCGGTTCAAGACGGGAGAGATTAGAGATAAACAAACAACTTTGTATTAATCCGGTAGTAAAACATTACAAATCGGCCCGATTACATGATAACCGAACTAATACCAAAGGAGTACACATCCGGGGAGAGACCAAGTGGTGATCTCTCCCGGTGAGGTCTCAAACCTCCTAAAATCTCCAAGTGTTGCAAATGGCAAGGGTTTTCTATTTATAGTCACACCCCTTGTCTTGCAAACACACACGGTCAACCGAATAACCCTCTCGTTTGACCACTTCAAACGAGCGGGTCTATACACGTTCGATAGACCGTTTCACTAACTATTACAAATTCAGCGTAAAATAAAACTAATCTATTCGACAAGCATCGGACACAAAATCTGCATCAACAAATTCCCCCTTGTCCGTTGCTGTCGAATGCTGAAAATGCAACTGCAATCGATCTTCAGTCAAGTATTCATCTTCTCTGTGTTAACAAATTCCCCCTTGACCGATGATCCAGGTAAGTAGTATCTTGACGCTCCTTGTAAAATATTTCCCCCTTAAAGTACGCGTATCCGTGTTGGGTGTTGTGCAATTTCCTCAATTGACCGATCTTCCGCTGATCTTCCAATACTCCAACCGGCATTTGATAAGGGTTCCAATCTTTAAGAACTGCATCAAGTCTTGATCTTGTCATAAGAACTCTATTTCATACAAGCATACTACATTGATAGAGATTTCTGGTGAACTATCTTCTGTAAACCGTCTTTGTGGAATCGACCAAGTAATGCACTTTAATCTTCAGCATCAACACTCAGGAAAGTCAGCTAGACCAAGTGTATCCCTTGCAAGCTCAACCAGCATGCTTAGTTGAACTACATCCAGATCTCATTGTGTCGCCTTTGTGAAGTTGACCACGTAATGCACTACGGATCTTCAGCATCAGTACTCAGGAAGTCAGCTAGACCAAGTACATCGTTTGCAAACTCAACGAATTGAGTTACCCCCAGATCCCTGTAAAATCCCAAAGAAACATCAAACCCAAAACCGAATCCTGCAGGTCTTCAGTCTTGAACTATCAGCTTTCATAAAGATTCCCCAGGTCTTCAGTGAACAGCGCTTTTGTAACTACTGTAGACTTTAGAAACCTGTATTTTTCCGTGCAAAACCCTTCACGCTGGCTGGAGAATTAATTAAAATCCTCAAATATGTGTATGTGCAAAACATTCCACGCCGAACCGTTTGTATCACCAGAAAATCACAAACTCTACCACCTGTGATTGCGTTTAGAAATTTACCGAAGAAATTCAACATACGAAAATTTTTATCCCCCCATTTCTTTGGTAAAATCTCTAAACCTTAACAGATTCTCTCCACTTCAAAGAAACTGTCGTCAAATGTTCACCAATTCCCTCCACTAAGCGGAACTGTCGTCAATCTTCATTGAATGTTCTCGGTTCCGAAAAATCACGAAAACGTCTTTCTTCTTTGCATATTCTAGTTGAATAAGAACGTCCCCTGGTACCCCGTAGGATCCGACTTGTATCCCTCCAAAGACTTTGTGAACTCGTTAGGACCGTTATTGACATTCTAGGTTCATTCATTCGTTACCAAATGCGAGAATATGACAATAAACAAAAAGATTTCTTCGTTGCATATTCTAGTTGATAAAGAAATTTCGCCTAGTACCCCGTAGGATCCGACTTGTATCCCTCCAAAGACTTTGTGAACTCGTTAGGACCGTTATTGACATTCTAGGTTCATTCGTTCGTTTTCAAATGCGAGAATATGACAATAAACAAAATGCTTTCGAACATTTACGAATAACCGATAACAATCATAAACATTGACGTGCGGAAGTGAACATACCGTTCTGTTTTTGGCCCATAATAGTCGCGTCACCATTTTTGACATTTGCATCGGTAACCGTGACTACCCCACATTTTTCAAAAATCAAGTTTTCATCATCTCTTGTTTTCATCATGTCGCATCATCCCGCGCGCTCCCAAACCCGTACAAATTTGACGTTGACATTTAGATGCGCGATTCAAAACAACTCCGCGAATACCCGACCCCACTTTGCAACTCAAAGGATCCTGGTCTTTCGAATAAGAGCAGTAAAACGAAAGATGTATCCTTCGAAAATATTCCTTGGATCGAAGGATAAGTCACAGACTTTGAAGGATGTTCGAAGGATGATTATCTATCGATCCTCCTTTGATCGAAAGATGATCTTTCGACTTCGAAGGATATTTTTCGAACTGCTCTGACACAGTTGACAAAAGAGACAGGTTGGTGAAAAAGTTGATGGGTTGGTAGAAACTTTCGGCAGAAGGTATGTTCAGACCATACTTTCTGCCAAAGCAGATTTTGAACCAATGAACACTTATCATTCAAAGAAACATGTTTGACTTGCAAGACAAACATGTTTCTTTGAATGATAAGTGGTGTGAATTGCAAAGCAAACACGAGGCTTTGCAAGAGAAATATGATGTGACATTCATCCACAATCAAAAGTTGACCGTTGATCTTTCCAAGTGCACAGAAGCCAACATGTTTTATGAAAACCATGAAAAGGAATTTAAGTCAATGATTGAAACGTTAAAGAAAGATAAAACAGAGCTGACAAAAATGGTTTCCAGAAAACAAACTGACATTAACCTTTATATAACTCGTCTTGAGGTAATGCAAAAAGAAATGGCTTGTGTTAAAACAGAAAGTGAGGCGATCCGACTCAAGTTAGACAGTTATTTGAGCTCTAGCTATGTGTTGGATCACATCATTGATGTTCAGAAAGAGAAACGGGATGTCACCTGCATAGGTTACAAGAAATGTCCACCACCCGTGAGAAACAATTATGATGCCATGCCTGATGAGGAGTATAGAACTCATAGGATCCTGGTCTTTCGAATAAGAGCAGTAAAACGAAAGATGTATCCTTCGAAAATATTCCTTGGATCGAAGGATAAGTCACAGACTTTGAAGGATGTTCGAAGGATGATTATCTATCGATCCTCCTTTGATCGAAAGATGATCTTTCGACTTCGAAGGATATTTTTCGAACTGCTCTGACACAGTTGACAAAAGAGACAGGTTGGTGAAAAAGTTGATGGGTTGGTAGAAACTTTCGGCAGAAGGTATGTTCAGACCATACTTTCTGCCAAAGCAGATTTTGAACCAATGAACACTTATCATTCAAAGAAACATGTTTGACTTGCAAGACAAACATGTTTCTTTGAATGATAAGTGGTGTGAATTGCAAAGCAAACACGAGGCTTTGCAAGAGAAATATGATGTGACATTCATCCACAATCAAAAGTTGACCGTTGATCTTTCCAAGTGCACAGAAGCCAACATGTTTTATGAAAACCATGAAAAGGAATTTAAGTCAATGATTGAAACGTTAAAGAAAGATAAAACAGAGCTGACAAAAATGGTTTCCAGAAAACAAACTGACATTAACCTTTATATAACTCGTCTTGAGGTAATGCAAAAAGAAATGGCTTGTGTTAAAACAGAAAGTGAGGCGATCCGACTCAAGTTAGACAGTTATTTGAGCTCTAGCTATGTGTTGGATCACATCATTGATGTTCAGAAAGAGAAACGGGATGTCACCTGCATAGGTTACAAGAAATGTCCACCACCCGTGAGAAACAATTATGATGCCATGCCTGATGAGGAGTATAGAACTCATAGGATCCTGGTCTTTCGAATAAGAGCAGTAAAACGAAAGATGTATCCTTCGAAAATATTCCTTGGATCGAAGGATAAGTCACAGACTTTGAAGGATGTTCGAAGGATGATTATCTATCGATCCTCCTTTGATCGAAAGATGATCTTTCGACTTCGAAGGATATTTTTCGAACTGCTCTGACACAGTTGACAAAAGAGACAGGTTGGTGAAAAAGTTGATGGGTTGGTAGAAACTTTCGGCAGAAGGTATGTTCAGACCATACTTTCTGCCAAAGCAGATTTTGAACCAATAAAATTTTACCGAAAATTGAAGAAACAACCCAGAAACCGGTCACCGGAGTAGCCGGAATTTTGTCCGGAAATTACCAAACACCTCAAAAACAAGTTTTTAAGTTACCCAACCCGTTCCTTAACACACCCGGTTAGTTTAGAACACGTTTTAACGTAAAGATAAGCGAGAAAAACAGTAAAAACGGCTGCAAAAACCAAGTGAGTTTTGTCCAAACACTCCAAAGTCTTGTAAACTCGGTTTTTAACAAAGAAAAGAGCCACGGCTCTGATACCACTTGTAGGACCGTGTTTCGGGACCGAAACCGTGATTCGTGTGAGATCGGTTCAAGACGGGAGAGATTAGAGATAAACAAACAACTTTGTATTAATCCGGTAGTAAAACATTACAAATCGGCCCGATTACATGATAACCGAACTAATACCAAAGGAGTACACATCCGGGGAGAGACCAAGTGGTGATCTCTCCCGGTGAGGTCTCAAACCTCCTAAAATCTCCAAGTGTTGCAAATGGCAAGGGTTTTCTATTTATAGTCACACCCCTTGTCTTGCAAACACACACGGTCAACCGAATAACCCTCTCGTTTGACCACTTCAAACGAGCGGGTCTATACACGTTCGATAGACCGTTTCACTAACTATTACAAATTCAGCGTAAAATAAAACTAATCTATTCGACAAGCATCGGACACAAAATCTGCATCAACAAGTGCCGCTGCTTAGATCGCACACAGTCTCTAAGACTGTCTGGTACGATCTTCGAGAACCTTGCACACAATCCCTAGGATTGTTTGGTACAAGGCCCTCTATTTGGGGATTACATTGTTACACAATTGGGGAGCTCTACCACAAATAAACTAGACATGACTATTTATAGGAGCCTCTACCCCATTGGCCCACATGGCCTAGCCCAAGCCCAAGTGCTAATCTAAACCAAATAAACATAAATAAACGTAATAAAGATAAGCGTAAAACTCTGGACCTAACAATCTCCCCCCAGTTTTATGCTCTCTTTATTACGGTTTAGACGATCTCCAACCTTGGGTCTTCTCCTTTAGTGGCCCAGCAGTAAACGAGCCCATCAACATATATCGGATGAAGGTTGAATCTATGTCGGATGAAATATGATGATAATGAATGATGTCGGACGAATGGCGGAGGTCTCGGATGATGTCGGATACGAAGAAGTTGATCTCGGATGTTTTGACGTGTATCTCGAATGAAAATTATGATTATGAAGATGATTCGTGGTGATGTCTCGCTTGAGTCTTGTTGATCTCGGATGCTAGCGAATGAATATCTCGAATGAAGATGTATGATCTCGGATGATATTTCAAATCCGAGATGAAATACTGATTCACTAACAAGAACACACGGATTCAAAGTGATCCGTCTGGTATTCAAGTCACGCAAAAAAAACACAAGTTTGCACTGGAACCAATAAAAACTTCATAGAAACTTAACCCATACATACCTGATACAAGCTGGCATATTTCTCGTAGAATAATCATGATAATCAAGCCCACTAAAATAATTTCTAACCTTGTGTGGCCTGACCCAATTAAGAAAAATAATAATCTCTAAACCATAGTTGCTAACAACCTTTCCGTCATCCTCCATCCACATCCTCATCAAGTGGGTCCAATAAAATTTGACAAATAAAAGATTACTCTCCAAAAAAAACAAACATGTGCAACCCATAATTCCCGTTGTCCAATTTTGTCCCCACCATTCAAGTTGCTAGAGTGAGAATATCATGCACAGAGCCCAAAAAATATATGTATATATAATCATGGCCCAATCATTGGGAGGGTCCAATCACGAAATTTAGGGTGTGCATGAAACCCTAGCAATGTAAGCCGCCACATGTCTTCAGCCGCCAACATGCATGCGATGCAATCTAGGCCGTCCACTAAAGAACCACTGATATCCACCAAAGATAGGTGTCCGACATCACCTTACAGTTCACCGGAGAACCATAGTGATCGTAAAACAAAATCCGATATAACCGAGTACCTTGCCGCCATCGCTCACCTTCTTCCGTCATCCACCACTCTCTATCTCTCCAGCGTTATCCACCACCGACCATCGTACAGCCTTCATTCACCGTCGTACATCAAACATCACCAACCTGCAACTTCTTCTTCTCCGGCGTGACACCCTGTAACTTCTCCGACAACCACTGTGGGTCGGAAAGACATCACCTTGAACTCTCATAATATCCACCACCATCTTTAAATGCACCCTAAAACACCATGAGACATTTACTACCACCAAGCATATCCCAAAGATTCATCAGCAAATCTTTATAAAATAAACAGTACGAATAAACACAAACATCATGTCACCAGAAGAAAACCACTCATCTGATCATCGCATCACACCACCTCAGCGCCCATAAGTGAAAACCATATCCACCACTCATGAGTTTCAACAAAAGCCTTCAAATCTGTGTATGAACAAGGTCACCGAATAATACAAAAACATAGCAATAAAGTCACCAGATCTGAAACATCAACAAACAACCATCGACCATACCAACTTCTCTCACTATATCTTCTACAAAACCAGATCTTATGTTTTTTAGATCTGTGAATGAAAACTAGATTTCATAAACCGGAGATCTTACCTTTGACGAGCATTCATCCCCCGACACTGTGCAAAGCTTCTACTTGTTCTTCGAGCGATATCAAAACTGAGCCTTTGAAAGACTTCAATGGCTCTGATACCACTTGTTAGTCCCGAAAAACCCGTGACATCACTCAACGGTTCGATCGAACGCGGAATATAAGATCAAACCGACAAGAACAAAAAGAAATATTTCATTAAAGAACTCAGTGCCGCTGCTTAGATCGCACACAGTCTCAAAGACTGTCTGGTACGATCTTCGAGAACCTTGCACACAATCCCTAGGATTGTCTGGTACAAGGCCCTCTATTTGGGGATTACATTGTTACACAATTGGAGAGCTCTACCACAAATAATCTAGACATAACTTATCTAGGAGCCTCTACCCCATTGGCCCACATGGCCTAGCCCAAGCCCAAGTGCTAATCTAAACCAAATAAACATAAATAAACGTAATAAAGATAAGTGTAAAACTCTGGACCTAACAGAAGAAGTTGTGAAAAGTCATATGGCATTGCTGGTTACTGCGTTGGAATCTTACGAAGGATTGATTGCTGGAAGAATTGGCAATCCGATGCTAACAAAGGAAGATTACGACCAGATTGATGCAGAGGAATTGGAGCTTATAGATATTAAATGGGCTTTAGCAAGTATTCTGAGAAGGGCTGAAAAGTTTAAAATGATTACAGGACGAAATGATTTATTGGATGCTTATCTTTCAGCTTTAGGTTTTGATAAATCTAAAGTTACTTGTTTTAAATGCAGGTAGAAAAGCCATTTTAAAAGAGAATGCAAAAGTCAGGAGTCTAGTGGAACAAAGAATCCTTTTGGAAAAGATGATTACTATCGAAAATCAATATATCAACATGGTGCTAATCAACCGCATCAACAAAAGGATTCACAAACTGCACATGGGAAAATGATCGAAGATGCAAATAAAAGAGCTTATTATGGCATTATTGACCAAGATGATGAGAAAGTAGCTGAAGGTTTTAGCTGGGACAAGACATTCCAGCTGATACCAATCTTAAAGCTTTCATTACTCAGATAATTCAAAAGCCAGAGTTGATGAAGGAATGGATAGCAGTGTTATCTGATGATGATAAAAGTGAAGATGAAGAATCTGTTTCTTCTGAAAACAATTCAACAGAAAGCAGTGATGATGATGAAGAAATGGAACAGATAAATGTTGGTAAAACTCATCTATCTTCTGACAGTTTTGAATTTTATTTTGCAGATAAATTGAAGAAACTTAAAGAGAGAAAAGCTGCAAAAGAAATGAAAGTACACAAGATTGTTGAGAAGATAGTTGAAGTGGAAAAGGTAGTTGAAGTTGAGAAGATTGTGGAGATCGAAAAGGTTGTTGAAGTCACAAAACCGTGTCTTACATGTTTGGAATCTTGCAAACAATGTGAAGATAAAGATAAAAAGTTTTGTGAGCTTGAGAAGTTGAAAGAGAAGTTGTTGTTTGATGTCAAGAATTTGAAAGAATCATACAATGTATTAAACAGAACGGTGACTAGTTTGCAGAAAACAAATTCTGAAAAAGAAGATGCTTTGAAGATGTTGAATGCAACAATGATGTCGAAGCAGAAAGAGATAAACTTTTACATTGAAGAATGTGCAAAATGGAAGAAGGAATTGGATAGTGAAACAGTTGAAAATGAAAGAATCAGAAGATTGTTGAGAAGTTATACAAGTTCTGATTACTTAATTGATCGAATTTATCCAACTGTTGCAGGTTTTGAGGCATTTGAAGACAAGAAGCCGAAGAAAAAGGATACTGGTAAGAAACAGAGTGTCTGTTATAACAAGTCTCTGCCTCCAATTTGGGAAGGGTATTCGCCTAGAAAACCGAATGAGGAACAAGTCAAAAAGGCAGTCAATATAAAGTTAGAGTCCGAGTTAATTGAAGTATTACCAGACAACATTGATGTCACGTTCACAGCGTCCGACACAGATCATGAGTCCGAACTAATAAAAAGAATGGTCGATCAGGTGTTGGATAAGGATGAGGAGTCAGAGTCAAAATCCGAGTCCGAAAGTTCGTGTCAGTCGGTCGGGAGTTCGAGTTTGTTTGAAAAGAGTTCAAAATCGTTGGAAAAACGGGTGTATAGTAAGGAATTTTTGTTGTCAAAATCTAATTTGAATGATGAAACATTTGAAGTTGCATATACTTTGAATGATTCTGACAAATTATTTTTTGATAAAGAGTTTCCAATAAGAAGTGTTCGTTTTAACATGATCAAAAAGGTTTTCAAAATGACAGAAATTAATATTTCTGAAATAAAAGATTTAAATCTTACTGGAAAATCTAAGAAATACACTTCAAGAGTTCAACAACGTTTAAACAAGAAAAATGGTTACAATTCTGGTTCTGGTTTTCAAAAGAAACCAAACCAAAATGGTAACTACAAAAAGAAAGGTCTTGGTTTTATTCTACCTGAAAACTATAAAAATGAAAAATTTTCTAAAACAAATACAAAATTTGTTTCAGGTCCATCTGCTGAAGAAGAGAAGAAGAGTTCTTTTTGGAGACAATCAAATCAAGAATTTCATGCTGAGAAGAAGAAAAATGAAGTTCAGGGGAAAGAAACTAGAACCTGTTTTAGATGCAATGAAGTTGGTCACATTGCATGGAACTGTCCATTGGCAACAAAAACAAAACAGGGAGTTTCAGAAAAACTCAAAGAAGTAGTTGTTGATAAAACTGAACCACCAACTGACAAATTTAAAGTGTTTAAAAATTCTACATATGAAGTTGGTGAATGCTCGAAAAGGTTTTACAGGAGAAGTGTGAAGCTTGACAACCAGAAGTGGGTTGTTAAGAAGTCAAGTGTAAAATCTGGCGATGAATCTGATTCCACAAAATCAGAGGAGCCACAATTTGATGAGATTGATGAAAACTCAGTGCCTCAAATGGATGATGAGAACTTTCCACCATTGAGGACTGAAAATTTTAAGAAAAAAATTGGGAAAATTGAAATCTCAAATCAGTTTTATTCTGAGAAGGATAATTTTGATGTTGAGAAAGCATTTAATGGAAATGTGAAGAAAATTTTTGGAAAGATGGTTGATGGGAAGGTTAAAGGGGTTAAAGACTTTTACGCTACAAAGAAAGCAACTTATATCCCAACTGAATCTGAATTAAAAACACCCAAGGCTGGTCAGGCTTGGGTGGACATTTTCTTTGCTTGAAAAACCTGACTTGCCGGAGATCCCAAGTTTGTAATCGTGGATCAGGAATCGGAATCATTCTTGTTAAACTTGTTTTTTGTGAAAGATTTTAAAATTGTCTAAATTTTTACAGGTTGTGCTATGCCGGAGCTTCCAGGTTAGTAAGTGTGAAGCAGGAATCGGCATCTTGATTGGTAAAATGGTTTGTGTAGATGTTTTATTCCTACATGAGGTTATATGATTTGGATATTTTTACAAGTGGTAAGAGGTTGGATTTTACAAGTGATTCGTCAAGGTCATTAGTTTGAACTTGATGTAATCTTCATATATGTGATTGAATGAACAAGATGATGAACCCGACCATACAAGTGGTTAAAACAAAACCTATTTTCCGGAAAAATCATTTTGGTTAAAACAAACTTAAGTGTTTTGAAATCATAATGAGAAAATAGTTTTGTGAAAGGGGGAGTTCTGATTGTTTATGCCAAGTGGATGGCGAAGTAAAGTGATTCGATATCAGTTGTCATTTACTTGTATAATTTGTTTTCAAATTTCCTTTAATGTGTTTGCATTTTAGGGGGAGTAGAAAATTTCAGAAAATCCAAAAACATTAGAAAATTTGAAAAAGGCAAAAACATGATAAAATTCAAAAATGAGTTTTGGTGTCAAAGAAGAGGAAATGATAGTACATCAGTAGACAGTTACAGTATGCTAAAGAAATGTAATGATTAAATAGCATTAAACAGTCTTACTGATGATATGCCGATAGGTTTTTACACATTTAGTAAGCTTTTTCGGGATATAAACTTAAATTCAAACTTACTTATTTCGTGGGGAACACTACTTGGATATATAGGTAACCCCTGAAATTTCGTTTGAAAGGTCCCTCTTTCTGAGATACTAGGTCTTTATGCTCAGTGATATCTGGGGTATTATCCGGGGACTTCTGATTTTGCGGAAGCAATGGCCTAGTCCCCGGAGAATACTTTCTGCTTGTTTGAAACATAGCGCCGCCCTCAGCAAATTGATGAAACAATAAAATTGATAGTCATTGCTGTTGTAACAAAAGATCCTCTAAAGAGGACCCACCAAAAGTCGAAGCCGTCATCTCTCTGCGTATACGGAAGTATCGACCTGAGCTCTCACGGCCCTCGCAATTTAACCCTTTTACAGATATCATCTGTGGTATACTCACCTGTAAGACTGAATATTGGGATCTGGATACGGGAGTATATTCAAGAGGTGGGGCACATGAATGAGTTTAAGTTCTTAATTCACCTAACTCATATCCTGAATCAGTTGAAATTTGTGTGAGAATTTAAGTGGATCAGTATATTGGCAATCTAAGTGAATTGTTTAATCCTTATTGTGTAACTAAGCTCAATTGTACTTGTGACTTGTAAAAAACTGATATGATCCTCTTACACAAACTCACAAAAATATTGTCTGTAAATATTTCTTTACTGTATTTCATTTCTTTCATAAATCCAAAAAGATTTTCAGTGTGTTTTAGCATAAAGTTTGATAAATTCAAAAAGATTTTCGACAACTGATGTTGGAGAGCTGATTGTCAAAATTCTAAGTGCTAAACATTATGAGAATGTAATGAGGAGGAGATTGTGTTTAAATGAGAAAATTTTTTGAATAGTTTTCGATACAAGTGGTTCATCAGAAATATCATTGATAAATCATTCTGGTTTAAATTTGAGAGAGAGAGTCTGTATATAAATCTGTCAAATTGTTAAATTTGTGAAATTTACTTCTGGGTTAAGAATGTGCAGGTGTAGCCAGGTTTCGATCTTGAACTTGAAGATAGAGTGCCAGGTTCCGATACCTGAAGATTATGTGATTTCAACAAGCCAGACTGCGATCCCAGCATAACGAAAGGGGGAGTCTGAAGACACATGTGGAAAGAGCTAAGATCTAGGTTGCGATTCTGGAAGAAAGAGAAGAAAGAGATAAAGTTTGAGGATGCTTACACGTTCAGACTGATAAAGACTGAAGACTCGACACTTAAGACTCGTCAACATTTGAGGGGGAGTCTGTTGGTGCATGCGTTTGTCGACTTCGTCTTATATCGAGTCTTACATTGAAATTGTTAGATCAGGGTGTATTATACAAGAAATAGGGTAGGTTTTAGATGTGATTGAGCTAATTCCGTTTGAAGAGTGCCATTCCGTTTGAAGAGTTCCATTCCGTTTGAGGAATACCATTCCGTTTGAAGCATGCCATGCCACTTTCAAACGGAATAGACTCACCCTCTATATACCCCATGTGTCTAGTTCATTTGTAACTTTCCGGCCAGAGCAACGAAGTGCTGCCGAAGTGTTGTCAGGTTGTAAAACGTTATAGAATCAATCATACAACAGTTTATAGTGTAAATCTAGCTGAATTGAACTCTACACGTCTGTTTCCGCCTTTCGTGTTGAGATAAACTCTTCTGATCGACTCGTTCGGGTCTGAAAACGATCCTACACGAATCGGTATAGTTTCGCAGTTTGACACAAATAGTCCCTGCGATCGAATAGACTTGTTTTCAACACACCAAACCATCCAAAACTTATTTCTAAGTTATGTGAAGGTTATTTAAGGTATGTTAAGCCCATGTCACTATTCCGGAGTGTTTGTCGCATTAAACTGACTGCGTTTATGCACCAGTTTGCGTAAAACTTTCCAGAAAGCGATTTAAAGCTTGAAATCGGAATTGAATCGAATCGTAAAATCATCAAACACAATTACACATATAATAACATCAAAACACATTGTTTTATTGATAATTAACATTGTTTTACATTGAACATCGATTACAGAGCACAGTTGTCACATTTACCTTTTTTACCCTTAATGAAGCGCGTCCACGTAATAAAATTGGTGTTATTTACGAAAACGCCACCACGTCAATCTAGTCCATAGATCGTTTTGATCGGACGATCCATAAGCGTTCTCACCGTTCTCACACTTTCTACCATTTTCTCTAAATCCTGACCCAACATATTATTAATTAAATTAATTATATTAAATCCCTTTACCCTCATAAATGAATGGTTAGATATAAGTTCATCTTCCCCAAATTATCTTCTCCCCACACCAAACCCTAATCCCTAATTCATCTTCTTCATCTTCTCCCCCTGGTTATATTGTTGATGAAGAAACATTCGAGACGAGTTCATCTTCTTCAACGTTACACCCGAATCACCCATCTATAAATTCATGTGCCATATATAAATCACCCATCTATAGAAAGAGTACGGATTCGACAATACGGGAAATCTTTTAAAGATCTAACAGCTCTGTTTAAAATCCAAGAGATCCAGGCTCACAATTAATGGGTCGATCTAATGATTGTTTTTGTAAGTGTTGTGATTGGAGATGATGATTGCTGATAAAACAACGGCGGAGAAAGCTGAAAATAGGTACAATACGAAGCCTCTGTCGCCATGGATGCTTTATTGTTGTGTGCTCTGTTTTATGAAAAGCAGAAATGAACGAAGAAGACGACAATTGGGATTGCAGGCATATAGCCAAACTAGTAGGCATGTTATCCCTCACATGGCACATGAATTTATAGATGTGTAATTTTGGTGTAACATTGAGCAGTGGTGGAGGTGGAGATAGATGGTGGCGGTGGTGGAGATTGATGGTGGTGATGGATGGTGGTTGTTATGTGGGAGAGATACAGAGAGAAAGGAGGTAGAAGAAGAAGTGGGGGTGTGGTGGTACCTACAAAAGATTATTGTTTTAATAAAAGTTTTAAATAAAATAAAAAAGCAATGACCATTTTGCCCCTGAGAAAAAGGACAAAATACCAGGATTTAATTTGAGAAATATGACCTGATTTCATTTTTGGACTAAAATGGCAATAAAAGTGAAACCATAGGGACCCAGATGCAAAAGGTTTCAAATTTGAACTAAAGTGAAAAAGGTGACCAAAACTCAGGGACACAAATGACAGTTTACTCTTTATAAAACTCTAGTTTAAATATTGATTTTGAAAGTATGTTGGTGGTATCTTTCATATGAAGAAAAACTCGAATATAGATCCACATGAAGAACACAAACAATTTAAAAATGACCTAAAGTTAAAACCACTTTGGAAAGGAGCCTCTCACTTTTTAAAAATACAACATCGATAATCTAATTGCCTTGCCTTTCAAAAAAGAAGTATTCTTTTAATGAAAAGGGTTTCCCAATAGGCTAGAGTCAAAGGGGACTTTTTACAAAGATAAAAAATGTGTGTTTTGGTAAAGTTGCAAGGACCTAATTTATGAAAGAAAAAAAAGGGAAGGTGGTGTAGGATAAAGCCTCATCATGCCATGTCAGCACCACTGGATAATGAGCTTCATTGTTAATTGGTATGGTGTGAAGATAAAGCTTCATAAAGTTATTGTCATCATTACCCAATTATTTATTTTTTTAAATTTAGACTTTTTAAATTAATAAAAGTTATATAAAAAGTAAATATCAAAACAATATTTAAAAGACAAAATTGCAGAAAACAACCTTTATGTATACCCCAAACTGCACTTTATACCTTTCACTATGAAATCCGCCAAAACCAACCTTTACGTTCATGTTTTGCTACAAGTTCAACCTTTAACACAAACTCTGTTAATATTCTTGGTTAAATCACCTCACATGCTTTGCATGTGAGGGTATTATTGTCATTTCAACCTTTTTTTTGTTTATTAATAAATTATATAATTACACATGACCGCACCATAAAACTCTTCTTGTTCATCTCTCCTAGCTCCCAACCAGAAAACCCAGATCATCAACAAACACCCCTCCTTCATCTGCGCCGTCTTCATCAACAATCGCTCAACAAGAAAATATTACTAAAATCCTCCTCACTAGATTGGTTGGAAACATCCAATATCTGTTTCAAATTCTTCATAGATCTAATCTTCAGTGTCTTCAACTCTGAAATTTTAACCTGAATAAGTAGTTCAATCCAAACAATATACATTAAATTAGTTAAAATATTAGGAACAAAACATAGCTACTTAATTACATGTCTGTCTTGTGTAATAAATTACCTGGCTATTCAAGAATGCAGAAGTATTGTGCTTGTCAGAATAAATGCTGGTGAAGTTAGGAAGCCCATCAACTTCTAATTCAACCAGCTGCGGAAGGTCGACTACATTGTCAATGAGGAACATACGTACCAGTTTCGGTAGGTTTTCCAAAGACAAATACTTTAGCTGTTCAAATTTAATTAGCTCACTTGAATTTTTTATCTCACTTCCATCGCCATGTACCAGCGCTTCCAAAGCAGAACATGATGAAACTTTGAGGCGCTTAAGTTTCCTCAACCCACTTACCACAAGATCTTTTAAATAGAAAAAAGAGTGTTGATTACAAGGATGGTATGAAACATCTTCAAGACGAATCATATCCTCCACTTGTAAATGAAGCTTCTCTGTTTTCTTAAATAACTCACTGATCATGAAATCAAGAAGGTGGCTGCATCCAGTGACAAGCTTCAATGTATTTTCAAATGAATGTTTTTTGTTGTGCTCTTGTTTTTCCAATAGACAACCAATAGATATCTTGAACTTATCAAGTTTCTTAAATGACACATTTTTCATCCAGTTTTTCTCAACAAACTCAACCTCTAATGCACAAAGTTGGCTTGATAGCATCTCCAGTTCTTCAATATTGGCATCGGTGAACCTCATAACTTTCTCGAAACCAACTCTCATATAAAGCTCTACAAGATTGTGTAGATTTTTAAAGGCGACATCATCTATTTGAAGGTCAACACATCCCGTCAAATCTAGTTGTTTTAAAGGCGCCATCATCTATTTGAACCTCATAACTTTCTCGAAACCAACTCTCATATAAAGCTCTAGAAGATAGTTTCTGGTGGAAGTGACATATCTTAGTTGTTTCGTGATGTAAGTAGTCAAAATATTCACAACAGGACTAACTATTTGAGATATCTGCTCCATTTTTGTGAGACCTGCAAATCATGTAAACATATAAACATAAAATATTTACTGTGATTTACACTTCAAAAACTTGATATTAATCGCAAAAACAAGCATAATCAAAGGAAAGTTATAAGAATCTGAACATATATAAGTGTTTTTATTTGGATCTGAGCATTTCTTAATAGTTCTAACTCTACCACAAAATCAATGTTGGTTCAGCCCAAGATCAAATACACACTCAAATCTCGTTCAAATAAGCAAAACCGATTCTGCTTTAGTAATATGAAAAGAAAAGAAAAATAGATGAATTTTGGAGAACTCCATATTTTAATAAACAAAAAAAAAAAAAGGTTGAAATGACAATAATACCCTCACATGCAAAGCATGTGTGGTGATTTAACCAAGAATATTAACAGAGTTTGTGTTAAAGGTTGAACTTGTAGCAAAACATGAACGTAAAGGTTGGTTTTGGCGGATTTCATAGTGAAAGGTATAAAGTGCAGTTTGGGGTATACATAAAGGTTGTTTTCTGCAATTTTGTCTATTTAAAATAAAACGTTTTATAAAACTAGAATAAAAACGATTACAACCCAACTTAATTTAAAAAATACATATAAACTTAAAAACAGATGGCTTAATTGTTAAACCGGGGACGCAAAATTCTCCACGCAGTAAGATGACGGAAGGTTCTCCCCTGATTTAGTTGGTAGTCGGCACAGCCACCTCAGTCACTTGCTATTCAGTTACGCCATCTTTATGTTCCATGGCATGACGGAAGAGCATCTCAAAAACCCCGCAACTTGCTTACATCATAGGCCACCTCCCAGTAATGTAATTCAAGTTACAGTTATTTACACCCACTTGTTGACGAAAGTGCGTCAAATCGCGTTCCAAGTAACAAAAGATCTAATGGTTGCCCTTGTAACATGCACCTAATTGGTAACCAAAGCGATGTATTCCTCTTCGATCCAACAATTTGCCATAAAGTGGTTGAAATTGTGATAGAGATGATTGAAATTGTGGTATGAATGGTGGTGATTTGTAGTAAAAGATGGTGAAAATTGGGGATATATATATAGGGGATGTGGGTATAAAATAATAATAAAAACTTTTTTTAAAGTATTACTGTTTCAAACGCTAAAAAAACAAAGGCAAAACAAACCGTTGGCGCTCGCCAACCTAATCATGCTTCAGTCGACAGCGCGCTATACCCCCACCCACCCACCCCTAATTATTGTGTGGCAGTGTGCAGGCGCTATCTTGCCTAGGTGGCATGAGGTGCCACCCGACACCTTTTAGCCGTACAGACAAATTTTTTGTTTCTTAACTTAGGCTATACTTACGAACACCTCTCCCACACTTTTATGACACCTCTTGCAATACTAAAAACCTAGAAATATCATACATCTATGAAGAAGATCAAAAGTCAAGCAAGAGAACAACTTCAAGCTTCGACAATCTTTTATTATATCTTGTGTTAGGTGATCAGTACCTTATTTAGTTAGATGTTTGCATGGTGAAGACTCCCTTGATTAGTAAGACACTTCTAAGGTGAAAACTACCTATACATAGTGAAACGATAGTATATCGATGATCCCCACCACTTTAGAGATAACTAGTGGAGCAACTCTTGATTAGAAAATCAATGAGAGGACGTGGAGTGGATTAGTTAACATCCCATCCGTTTAACTTTTATTTATTGTAAAAATACAAAATCCAATAATTGAAGCTCTTCCACATTTAAGTTAAAAGATAATTTTTTTTAAGGAAACCTATTCACCCAATGTTTTAAGAAAGAGTAAAGTGCGATTTGCCTCCCTGAGGTTTCGTCCGGATTGCCCTCTGACTCCCTCTCTTCCAGTTTTTGCCCTCTCAAACCCTAACATGGGTATTTCATTGCCACATGCCCCAACAATGTTATTAGCAGTTGTAAACTCATGTGAAAAGACAATCTTACCCCTTTACTATTGCTATATGCGACCCAGTCGTTTATACACTAACACAATATGCAACTCCCTCCAAAAACACCCAGTTTGACTTTATAAGTCAACAGATTCTAAAGTTTGACTTTTATAAGTCCACCTACAAGATGAATCTCCACCTGCACTACACTAACCTGCCGATTGTACTTGTGCCTGTTCCATGACCACCACCATATGCCAGATGATTTCTACCACCATGGACTTACCACTTAATCATCATCATCACGATCATCAACAACAAACCTGATCATCACCATCAACACAGTGGTCCTCATATGCCAGATTAGGCACCAAAACAATTGATCCTCACCTGCGAATTAGATTGTGTGTGATGGTCAGGGGCGTAGCTTTCAAAGGGAAGGGGGGCCCGACCCCCCCGAACTTTTCGCTCAATAGTGTTACGCATGTACGTTTTGTATAGAATTTTTTAGGTATATACGTTTTCGACCCCCCGGTTTTATAAAAATAAAATTTACTTATATAGAATTTTTAGGCCTGGTGACTTCCGACCCCCCGGTGGAAAATTTCCAGCTTCGCCACTGGTGATGGTGGTGATTTGGTGGTGACGGCGGGAAGACGACACAAAGGTTGAACGCCAAATCGTTCAACCGCCTCAAAACAACCATCACCCGCACCACTGTGGGGTGGTTCTGGGTCTTCGACAGGTGCAATCCGGCTACATTGTACCCAGAACAGTGAAACAGAGCTTAGATTGTGTGTGAACGACATGATTTCATTACAACGAAAGTGATATAGAGGTTTGTAATCGTACCAATGATCAATTCATGCTCCATTTGCACATTGAACTCCATTGAATCCGGTGATGTGTGTAAACGCAGTGAAGATGAAGAAGATGACTTTATGTGTGTTAGTTGAGGGTGTTAGAGAATGAAAGGGATAATATAAGGGAGATATAAGGTGTGGTCAATAAAATTCGTGGGTGAAATTACATCCTTACCCGTAAAATTAACAGTCAAACTAACAGTTGACTAACTGTTGAGGCATGTGGTAATGAAATATCCACGTCAGGGTTTCAAAGGGCAAAAATCTCAAGGAGACAAATTGTGCTTTACTTTTAACGAAACCTATTCACCCTCTTCTAGTTTTCTACAAACAAAACAAAAAGATAAAGATTATTGATTTAAGGATATGTACCGTTAGTCGCGGCTAGATCGGACCACCGTAGGGTTTGGTTTCAAAACCCCATATCACCACATGCATGAACCAGAACAGAATCCAAGATTGTTGAAGATCAAGTGTTGGCCACATGGCCCACATTGCAACCTAAGATCAGATGTGCAGTTTGATAATGATGAATTGATGATAGTAGTTTGATGGGGATGATGATATCAGCGGTGGTGATATAATTCTCGTGGTTTCAATAATTGACGTAATCTTGTGTCACCTCAAATTAATTGACGGAATATTATCTCATATCCGAATAATAAAAAATTATAACAATAGATCTTGTAAGTTTATTAAGAGGGTGTTTGGGATTACGTTTTAAAGTGATTATTTGATTATTGTGTTTGTAAAACATAAATAATCTAAAAAATTGTTTGGATGAAAAAGTGATTATCTGCCTCCAAAACGCAGTTTTAGAGAAGCATGTACCTACATGCTTTTTCAAAACGCAGTTTTGAAAACGAAAAATATATTTTGAAAACGCATAATTTATTTTGAAAACGCAACACCAAACACCCCTTAAGTCATATAAGTCAAACAGTATAGATTTAGGGAAAATTATCAAATTGTCAATTCATCAACCAATATAATCAAATTGTCACCCTCAAGCCCCTTTGGACGGACTCATGCACTATGGGAAGAGTCTGTTTGTCACCTTGAAGAGTCCATGTATGAGGAGCTGACACGTGTCCGACAAAGCTAATGCGTCTACGGCCGACTCCTCCCAACCAAAAAGATGGCTGATGCGTCTGGCGCATAAAGGTTGGTTGACTCCTCCCATTTACTAGGCTGATTCC
This sequence comes from Helianthus tuberosus, assembly GCA_030545235.1. Taxonomy (NCBI): domain Eukaryota; kingdom Viridiplantae; phylum Streptophyta; class Magnoliopsida; order Asterales; family Asteraceae; genus Helianthus; species Helianthus tuberosus. Next base: position 34,308,623 of record CM060443.1, on the reverse strand, counting down.
TCCCATCAGCTTGGCTGACTCATTCTAGTGGCTTGGCTGGCTCCTCATGTTTTGGCCGACTCCTCTCATCGCTCGGCTGAGTCCTCATATTTTTTGCTGACTCCTCCCATTGCTCGGCGGACTCCTCATAAATATATATATATATATATATATATATATAGGATAAGGATCCGTTAGGAACCACCCTTTATTGCGAGAACCGCGAGAACCAATGTGAACACAACCAAAAATACCTAAAAATAACTAAAAACACACAATTTTTTTTTAATTTTTTTTTCCAAAATTGCTACTTTTAGTAGCCAAAGAATATATTTTTTTTAATTTAAAAAGAATTCATTTGGTTACTAAAAGTAGCGATTTTAATGTAAAAAATATTAAAAAAAATTATGTATTTTTTTATTTTTTTAGATTTTTTTAGGTTTTTTGGGGGGGTTAGTTTTTAGCATTTTAGCTTGGGGGTGGGTTAGGTTTTTTTAGGTCTTTTTGGTTGTTTTCATATTGGTTCTCGCGGTTCTCGCAATAAAAGTGGTTCTCGCATGAACCTTACCCTATATATATATATATATATAGGGTAGGGTTCATGCGAGAACCACCCTTATTGCGAGAACCGCGAGAACCAATGTGAACAGGGGGCAATTTTGTAAATAGATAAAACTTGTAAATTAGCCGCTTCTCTCCCTGCATCCTATACTACTGGACTTTAAACAAAAAATAAATCACAATCTATCAAGTAATCACATCCGACAATCCCACAAGCATCATTAATCTGCGATTCATCATAGCGATTCACAAAAAATCAAGTTCGACGCTCCACAAAATCATCAGTTCATCATCAAAATTCTTCGTATGTTCGATATTAGTGCAATAAGAACATAATCATCGATCGCACATTCGTCTTCGATTCGAAATTAGGGCAAAACAAACATATGTCGTCTAACGGAATCACGATTCGTTGTTGCACCGTTCTGTGAATTTGTAAGTTCATACACTTTGTTTTGTAGTCGTATATGACAATACAACTCTTAATCATCGATTCAGATATGTTATTATGTGATTATGACACTTAAGCAGTCATTTCATATCTCTTTCATATCTGCATTATTGAAAATTGTGTTATATATATGATTTTTTGAGTAAACAGGGACGAATGTTGTGATAGAACTATATGTAATGTGGTAGTTATGTGTTTGTTCATGTAGTTTTTCTTGCTGAATAATGTTCTGTGAATAATGCTAGATATGACGGGCAACCCAAAATTTGATTTGGTAAGTGTTAGGGTTTGTTTTTTTTACTGAATTATAACTGTTGATAAGTTATGTCATGTTAATGCACATGTGCATAGCTACAGTTATGCACATATGCATATTTTGACAGAATATGCTTACACGGAACAGGATAATAAGGTAATGTTGTGATCCATATAGATATGCACATGTGCATATTTTCTGACAGAACAGGCTTAAACAGAACATGTTGATTAGGTCTAATTGTGTGATATATAGTTATGCACATGTGCATAGCTTGACAGAATATGATTACACATATAGGATAATAAACTAAATTTGTGATCTATATAGTTATGCACATGTGCATAAATTGTTATAATAGGTTAATATTCAAGTGTGCATAGTTTGCAATAATAGTTTAACAAGGTAGATAATGTTGATGCATATAACTTTGAATATGAGTCTTACCTATGCATCAATGATTTGTAATCGGTATTTAGTTTTATTTAGGTGTTTTTTTGGTGTGATATACAGTTATGCGAACGCGTATTTCATCTTGGAATATGTTAATAAGGTATAATTGTGTGATATATAGTCATGCACATGTGCATAGATTGACAGAATATGTTAATATGCACATGTGCATAATTTGTCAACATATGTTATTAAGGTATTTAATGTTTATGTACATGTATATAATGACGCACGTGTGCATATCTTATATGTTGATCATAAATTAATGTATGCTCATTGTAGATCACCGATGGAAAAAAATGCATGGATTAACAGATGAAAGAGTTAAGCAGATGTTAGACGAAGAGGCGTTGAAGCAATAGAAGTGCTGGGGTGTGCTCAACAACTGGAAAAGGAACAGACAATATGATGTTATGACATGAAACTCGTAGAGTTTGTTCATGTAGTTTTTCTTGCTGAATAATGTTCTGTGAATAATGCTAGATATGATGGGCAACCCGAAATTTGATTTGGTAAGTGTTAGGGTTTTTTTTTACTGAATTATAACTGTGGATAAGTTATGTCATGTTAATGCACATGTGCATATTTTGACAGAATATGCTTACACGGAACAGGATAACAAGGTAATGTTGTGATCCTTATAGATATGCACATGTGCATATTTTCTGACAGAACAGGCTTACACAGAACATGTTGATTAGGTCTAATTGTGTGATATATAGTTATGCACTTGTGCATAGCTTGACAGAATATGATTACACATAATAGGATAATAAACTAAATTTGTGATCTATATAGTTATGCACATGTGCATAAATTGTTATAATAGGTTAATATGCAAGTGTGCATAGTTTGCAATAATAGTTTAACAAGGTAGATAATGTTGATGCATATAACTTTGAATACGAGTCTCACCTATGCATCAATGATTTGTAATCGGTATTTAGTTTTATTTAGGTGTTTTTTTGTTGTGATATACAGTTATGTGAACATGTATTTCATCTTGGAATATGTTAATAAGGTATAATTGTGTGATATATAGTCATGCACATGTGCATAGATTGACAAAATATGTTAATATGCACATATGCATAATTTGTCAACATATGTTATTAAGGTATTTAATGTTTATGTACATGTATATAATGACGCACGTGTGCATATCTTATATGTTGATCATAAATTAATGTTGATACACATGCTCATTGTAGATCACCGATGGAAAAAAATGCATGGATTAACAGATGAAAGAGTTAAGCAGATGTTAGACGAAGAGGCGTTGAAGCAATAGAAGTGTTGGGGTGTGCTCAACAACTGGAAAAAGGAACAGACAATATGATGTTATGACATGAAACTCGTAGTGTTTGTTTTTTTCTGTTTTTTTTTTTTTTGTTTTTTTTTTGTTTGGGCAGTAGTAAGTGGCTAACTGATATGGTGTGGGTATATTTGGTTGACAGTAGTTGTATATGATAAATTATGTATGGATGCACATGTGCATTATTCAAAATATTAATCATATGTCGATGTATTATGTATATCAAATGATGTATTATATATATTAAAGCGATGTATATACGTATCAAAGCGGTGCTTGGATGTTGTTAAAAAATATGTATGGGTGCACATGAGCATTATTAGAACACGTATATTGCGCATGTGCATCTTTTTTCCGTATCAAATAACCATGTTAAGTTAAACACAAAAACACGTATGCACATGTGCATCTTTCTGTCAATACATTAAGTTTGGTAATGCACATGAAAACAACTAAAAAACATAATCAAAATGTAAATTTGATAATCCACATTATGACAACTAATAAAAAACAGAATCAAAATGAATACTGATTGGAATTTGTTTATCGCCATAAATAGTTAATTCAAGAATCATAAATTTGGGTTGGTCGATTTACGACGTCTGGTTGAACATCTAAGAACGATTGTAGCTCGTTGTCAACTATAACGTAATCAAAATAAAAGTCTTTGAGGTTAGCAAATTGGGGTTTCATTGTATGTCATAAAATGTCTGAACCAGGTTCACCAATAAATAGATGTACGTCTCTCGTATGTCTCTGGAATAGTTTTTGAAATCTTCTCTCGTCTGCATCACCCTTATCATCCTATCTTTTTCAAATGTATACATAATCTAATTGTCAATATAATGCACGTGTGCATAATGTAATTGTCAACATAATGCACACGAGCATTATCATTTTATATATAATGACATTTTTAACATAACAAGATGCCATATATTCAAACCATAACTCTAGACATGAACTAGAGAAGTACGCTTACAATAAACATATAAACTCCTATTTTTCTATTACATTCACACCACTGGTGTATCACTCTTCAAACACTAAATTCCCCATTTTGGCTATGACTTTCATCCACAACAGAGTACACTCCTTGACTTATTCCAGTCTTCTAGCATTTGAACACTGCACGACTTTGAATACCTTCTCATTTCTGCTTGACCATATGATCCATAATATAACCATCACTATACAGTTGATTGCCTTTTTCTTCTTCTTAGAAATATCCAGATTCCAGGAAAAAGAGAAAATATTTGCCACTGTTGAGTAAGAATGTAAATATTTTACTCCCAGCCATGCTCCGACCATCCACCATAGCGTTTTCGACATCAAACACGGAATGGGAATGTGTTCAACAGTTTCTTGCTCGTATTCGCAAACCGGACACAATGTGTTGCTGGTCTGAATTACCCCTTTTTCCAGCTCCGTCTTTGTCGGTAACCTGCCTTCGACGCCTTTCCATGCTAACATATTGGCTTTAGGTGTAGCCCAACCGTTCCAGGTCATTACAAAGCCACTCGACAGGTCCCTGCTTGTGACACACAAATCCTCTCTAACGGTTTTAACATTAAAAGTCGACTTATTTTCCGAGTGCCAACCCCGCGCATCTTGACCCGTCTTCATTCTGGTGTCTCTCAGCAGTGCCAAAAGCTCCATAAACTCTACCCTTGCCTCCCCGGTTGTCGGCTTGTTCTTCCATTGCCAGTCCCACACAGTCACCTCCTCTATTTTTTTGTAGTTGTCCGCCACCCAAGACCATTTGTTTGCTACCATTCTGCACATAATTGGATAGTTCTCCATAAGGCATTTGTTCAGAATACATAAATCAACGACATAGTCTAATTTTCAACATAATGCACATGTGCATATAATTTAATACAATATCATTTACAATCATCATAATGCACATGTGCATATCATTTAATACACTATCATTTACAAAGTATATACATCATTTACCGTAAACATAATACCTTTAGTCACAAATCGAATGAATTGCAACTCTTGATGTTCTGTATTTGTAGGTGTATTGTGACTGTCAACTGTGTTATCAGCAGATGGACCAACAATGTCACCAACAATGTCCGCATCAGATATATGAGGAGGATTATCAGAGAATGTATGAGGAGGAACATCAGATGTAAATGGTTATGTAGAGGATGCCGTAAACAGAGGATTATCAGAGAATGTGTGAGGATGAACATCAGATGTAAATGGTGATGTAGAGGATGCCGTAAACACCGTTTCTGGCTGCCGCCGCCGTGAAATCCGGTGAGTTACATGATCGCCGTCGTAAACACCGTGCCAACTGCAACCATCGTGAAATACGTGAACACCGACTATCCATATGCGGTGAAAACCACCGTGCACGACTCTCCGCCACCGTGAAACCGCCGTGAACGCCTCTCAGCCGAGTGTGGAAACCATAAACTGGTGAACTACTGAAACCCTAGAATGGAGACAACAGTGACAAGGAAAAAAAGGAACGCTGGAAAAAAAGGAACGCGTGTTTTTTTGTATAAACATAATATAATTACAAAAATGCCATGTGTTCACACTGGTTCTCGCGGTTCTCACAATAAAGGGTGGTTCCTAACGGATCTTTATCCTATATATATATATATATATAGGTAAAGAGTAAAATACAAATGCGCTTATCGTACGATACGTACGCGATTATCCCAGCCGTTCGATCAGGTGCAGATCTGGTGCGAATTCAATACATATCGCATATGAAAAAATAGTTAGCATGGGGTAGTGTGAAAAATGACATGGGGTGTGTAAATGGACAAAATCGCATGTGGAAGATTTGAAAATCGCATGTCAAAAAATGGCATGGGGTAATGTGAAAAATGGCATGAGGTGTGTAGAATCGCATGTGGAAGATTGAATATCGCATGTGAAAAAATGGCTAGCATGGGGTAATGTGAAAAATAGCATGGGGTGTGTAGAATCGCATGTGGAAAATTGAATATCGCATGTGAAAAAATGGCATGGGGTAATGTGAAAAATGGCATGGGGGTGTGTAGAATCGCATGTGGAAAATTGAATATCGCATGTGAAAAAATGGCTAGCATGGGGTAATGTGAAAAATGGCATGGGGTGTGTAGAATCGCATGTGGAAAATTGAATATCGCATGTGAAAAATCCGTGTGTGTTACTGTTCATCTTCTTCGATTGTTGGTCGATCATTGTCAGTCTTCTTCCGTTTGACCCTTACAACTCCCAAATTAGTAGTTCTTATTATCGATATCGCACTAAAATGAACGAAGGGAGGTTGGGGAAGAAGATTTTCAGGTTTTTGAATTTGATTTAGGGTTTGATTTTGAACTATCATCGGTCAATTACAGAGATTTATGACCTCGCAATGACGTTTTTAACCTTCCTGGTATGATTTAGATATATTAAAATGATTAATTTAATCATTTAAATTAGTTTCGCCCGCGTTTGATCGATTGAAGATCGTACGGCTGAGGGCATCGCGTACATAATGTAGGATAAGAGGTATTGTATGTTAACCGGCCTCTATATATATATATATATATATATATATATATATATATATATAAATATATATAGGGTAGGGTTCTAGAGTGAACACTAACGTATTTGCGATCTGAGTGAACAAATCTTGGTCATTGATTTACACACGTGGATGGCTAGGATTTAATCATCAAATCGTAAAATACACTAGTGTATTTCATCATCAAATTCTGGCCATTGATCTACACATATGTATGGCCAGGATTAGTTCGCTCAGCTCGCAAACTACACTAGTGTTCACTCTTGAACCTAATCATATATATATATATATATATATATGTCACGTTTCCATTTATTCTATTTAATATCTATTTAATATAACATTTATATGGCACACCAAGCTATACAAATTTAAGTGGTGTGTGACTGTTTGTTGTTGTCTGTGTTGTTGTCATTCAATAGACAATCTAGCCAGTTGCCAACGATTCTAATGGCAGTTATTTCAAGTCTATAATTTGTCATTTTTGACTTGATGTATGAAGTGTTCATCAAGACAACTCCTTCTATGTGATTATAAACTGAATGAAATTTAGGGCCACTGTTTGATAATCGCTCTCATAGTTCTGTTTCTACAAGAAGTCATGGAGTTCCCTCTCTCATTTTTAACAACTTTAACATCCATTTTTGTTGTTTTGGCAATAGCTTACCTGATGCAGATCTTGAGGAGAAAGAGGTTAAACATAGTGAAGAACCAAGCAGCACCTCAAGCAAAGGGTTCATGGCCTATAATTGGACACCTGCACCTTCTAAGTGGATCTCGACCACCTCAACAGGTTTTAGGAGACATGGCTGACAAATATGGCCCTATCTTTACCATCAAGCTTGGTATTCACCAAGTTTTGGTTGTGAGTGGTGGGGAGGTAGCTAAAGAGTGCTTTACCACACACGACAAGGTGTTTGCAAGTCGACCGAAAGCCAAGGCATCAGAGATCATGGCCTATAACTACGCCATGTTTGGCCTGGCTCCATATGGTGATTACTGGCGACAAGTTCGCAAGATCGTTATGCTTGAGGTAGTCTCTCAACGACGAGTCGAGATGCTTGGCGGTGTTCGAGTTTCAGAAGTTAGAACATCCACGAAGGATATATATGAGGTGTGGCTAAGGAACAAAGACAGTGAAGGTTCGGATATGGTAAAGGTGGATATGAAACAATGGTTTGGGAACTTGGTATTTAACGTCTTGGTTAGGATTATTTCAGGGAAGAGGTTTCAGCTCAACGATGAAGAAGGAGTTCGATTTCAAAATGTGGCGAGGAAATTCTTTGAGTTATTAGGCACTTTTGTGGTGTCAGATTTCGTTCCCTTTATGAATCGCTTCGACGTGGGAGGATATGAGAAAGAAATGAAGATGACAGGTAAAGAAATGGACAACATCATTGAAGGATGGTTAAAGAATCGAAAGAGAGAGAAAGAGTCTGGGCAGCAACAAGAAGGCGACCAATTCTTCATGGATGTGCTGATTTCTATTCTCCAAGATGCATCTAAAGAGGATTTCCCAGGTTATGACCATGACACAGTCATCAAAGCTACATGTCTGGTAATCTTAATTTACCTTGATCAATTGTACAATTAGTCAATTACTATTGCTAGAAAAGTATGGAAATTTCTGACAAAAAATAGCATCAAAAATTCCTATACATTTCCAACAAAATACTTACGTAGGAAAATATTGTGTAGGAAATGCCTAGAAATATTGTGTATGAAATGCGTAGGATATGTAGGTGTCGAAAAGTTTTTCTAAGACAACTTTCTGACGAAATCCGTTTGTCAGAAAGTTGTCGCTAATGGTTGTTACCTACTCATTTCTGACGAATTTCAACATAGGAAACAACCAAGATCTCTAGTAGGGTGCTGCATCATTATTTGCTGATATATGCATCTTAATATTTTTAAAGATTCAGTTGACCAGTGTATATATTGACGTTCCCTTGATGTTATTCGCTTCGGAAAGTAACAATTTTGAAATACCCTATTGGATTTTTTTTACAGATCATAAGTTATTATAAAAGCTTAAGTTAACGTCATATTGCTTATAATCGAATCCAACAACATTTTTGATAATTTAAATCGTGCTGCAGGCAATGATAACTGCTGGATCGGACACCACATCTGTGACATTAACATGGGCTTTATCTTTGCTACTTAATAACCCAGACACATTAAAAACCGCCCAAGATGAAATTGATGAACATGTTGGAAGAGACAGACTGGTGGAGGAGTCGGACATAAAGAATTTGGTTTACCTCGATGCTATTATCAAAGAGACATTGCGTTTATACCCGGCTGCACCTCTCGCCCTTCCTCATGAGTCCATGGGTGATTGCGTTGTGAGTGGCTACAACATCCCAAGAGGCACACGTTTGTTGGTAAATCTTTGGAAAATCCACCGTGATCCAAATATATGGTCTGATCCTTATGAATTTAAGCCAGAAAGATTCTTGACAAGTCAAAAAGATATTGATCTTAAAGGAAAGAATTTTGAACTGCTTCCATTCGGTAGTGGTAGAAGAATGTGCCCGGGTGTTTACTTTGCCTTACAGGTTTTGCCTTTAGCATTAGCGAATGTGATTCAACAGTTTGTGATAAACAAAACATCAAATGAACCAATTGATATGAGTGAAAGCTCGGGAATTACTACTAGCAAAGCCACGCCACTGGAGGTCCTTCTTGCCCCTCGTTTATCCGACAAAGTGTATCATGTTGGCATGTGATTGATATATATCAGGCATCAAAAATAAATATTAACTTGTAAGACTTAAGTTGTAAACATCTGTATCAACAGAATGTATGCTTTAGTTCTTGTGTGTATGAGAAAACAGAATACAGATAACAGGAGTTCTATCCTTTTGTTTATTCATTCATTTGTTTTATTGTTTTCAGCTTAAATTATCATGTAAAATGTTATGTTACACTTCGCTCATCTCTTTATACTATGATATCTTCGACGCACAGTTCTTAAGAATTCAGTGCACTGATTATAATTCTTAACCAAGGTGGTTTGTGTCCAAATTTGTAATGGCGTGTGAATGTATCAAATACTGTGCGGTCTCATGATTATATCAAACAATCCAACAACAAATAGAAGCTGACTTGGTTTCACAATAAACACAAGATACTAGCCTTACCCCCACCTCCCAAACCAAATCTAGTAAGATTAAATATATTATGGTGTAATATTTAGAGAAAAGATCAAATAGAAAGTTTATTTTGGTTAGGAAGTGTAGGAAGCAATAGGATTAGGACATGTGACAACATTTAAAATAAAGAAAAAGGGTATTTTAATCAATCCAACCCCTTCTTCTTCCTTTTCAAAACCCAGTAACTTCAAAACCAACCATTTTCAAAACCCACCATCTTCAACCATTTCTTCACTTTCTATCTCAATAATCACTATATTATAGTGCGATTTTCATCACCAATCAATGATTCAAACACCCGATCAACGTGTTCTTCAGCTTTTTTGAAGAAAACCCAGTTTAATTTCATACAAAATCTCTTTTTTTCCGGTGATTTTGAAGATAATCACTCGATCCGTTCGATTCGAGCGCTGATAAGTGTTTCAATCATTCAAAATTCGTCAATTGTTGAAGAAATCACTTCGATCCAGGTAAGAAATTCTTTAATTTCGTTTTTACGATCTGGGTTTTTGATTTAGTCATTGCGTTTTACGATTTTGGCGGGGGTCCGGGGGCAGCGCCTCTGGTAGCGGGGTCCCAGGGGCGGCAGCCCCTGGCGGGGTCCAAGGGGCAGAGCCCCTGGCTGGGGTTTTTTTTTTCGATTAAATTGCTGTAGTAAAAATGCATCAGAAAATTTAATTTTCTGTAAATTGTCTCTGGAAACTGCATTGGTTCAGGCAGTTCACAGCACAGACAAAACTATTGTCATGATTCAATGCGTTTTAGAGATAACACTTTCTTTGGTGTTTTTATGCAATTGCGTTTTAGAACTAAAACATTTTTATGTGTTTTCTGGCCATTGCGTTTTAGAAAAACACATTCTTGAAGTGTTTTTGGTGCATTGCGTTTTAGGTAAAACACTTTTTAGGTGTTTTCAGTCCATTGCGTTTTACAGATAACACTTTCTTTTGTTTTTTTAGGCAATTGCGTTTTAGAATGAGTCATTTTTAAGTGTTTTCTGGCCATTGCGTTTTACAAATAAGACATTTCTTTGTGTTTTTTGTGCATTGCGTTTTAGGTAAAACACATTTTTATGTGTTTTTAGTCCATTGCGTTTTAGAAAGTACATTTTCTTTTGAGTTTTTAGGCTATTGCGTTTTAGAAATAAGACATTTCTTTGTGTTTTCTGGCCATTGCGTTTTACAAATAAGTCATTTCTTTGTGTTTTTGGTGCATTGCGTTTTAGAAAAATGTCATTTTTTATGTTTTTTTTTCATTGCATTTTACGTAACTGGGGGTTTTTCTATTGCGTTTTACGCAACTGGGTTTTTAATTTTTTTTTTTGAAAATATAGCAATAGTATACTCGTTTTAAAGATAAAAAACGCTCGTTTTTTTGGTGCAATTTTTATAAAAAAATAATGTCGTATGAAAGAGTTATTAACGTTTAAAAAATGGGGGGGAATTGGAGGAGAGAGAAACTATTGGCTTGGATTGACTAGAATGCCCCTAAACAAACTCACGCGCCTCTTTTCTTCTCTTCAATTTCCCTGATTTAATCTTAGCCCTTGATTATCTAAATGGATGGTCAAGATCACTTCCTAGCCTTCCTAGCCAAATAAACTTACTATTGTATCTCCACTCGTAATATTTAATCTAGTAGCCATTATAATCATTTACATAATATAGATCAAAATATATAATAACCTATTAAACAATTAGTTGGTAATTGTTGATGGACCATATTACTCTTATTAACTAATTGGGTTTCCTCTTGGGTGCATATATAAGGAGACTTATGTAGAGGTAACAAGGTTAGACACCCATGGCATTATAGCCTAGTGGTATCTTGGTGGTGGGATAAGGCTTATAACCACCGTCGGCAAGCACGGGGGCGTGTCCAGCCAACTGTTTTCAGGGTATCTTGGTCTTGGGGCCTAGTGGTATCTTGGTCTTGGGACCGTGCTCGGCACGCACGGGGGCGTGTCCAGCCGATTTCACTCTAACATGGGGTGTGTCCGCTGAACACGGGGCCGTGTTCAGCCGACTGTTTTCAGTTTTCATCGAAAATTTCACTGTTTCTTGCTAATTGTTTGGTTTTTTTCTTTTAGATGGCCAAGAAATTTACAAGATTCAATGCAAGTGAGTTGGCTGCTCAAGCAAGATATGATGTGCTAAGAACTAGGCCTGAGGAGTATCCAAGACAAGTGTGCATGGATCTTCTAGAAACAGTGAACCAGATAGACCGCTTCAACAACATTGTCACCGGCCCACTACAAGCTGCCCTTTGCACTCGGCTTCACTCCGTGCATGAATACAACATGGAATTTTACAGCACGTTCGTCTTCAAGACAAGAGCTGATCCGTTTGACAATGATGGGGTAGAGTTCCATTGTGGAGGGACCGTATACTCGATCACAGTCGCACAATTCGGGACAATAGTTGGATTGTACTCGGAAGAGGATGCTGGAGATGAAGAGAACACCGGCGGTTTACGCGAGATTCCAGAAAATCAAAGTCAAGCTGCTTGGGCTCAAATCGGGGAAGACAACTACAACCCGAGCCGAACTAAGAGCACACTGTTAAGGGACCCCCTCTACCGCTACATCCACAGGGTCCTCAGCTACTCTCTTAGCCAGAGACACGATAGCAGCGGTGTTGTAGGGTTACGGGATCTGCTAGTCCTCTATTGCATCCACAACCAGGTCAACCTTGATGTTCCATACCTGCTACTCCGTAACATGCACTTGAACCAACTTGCTACTCCCCCGACTCCTATCTTCTTTGGAGGGTGGATTTACCGCCTTTTCAAACACTTTGTTGCTAGGATGCCGAGGTCTTTTCAAAGGAACCCATGGTCGGGGAAAGTGGACATGGTCATTTGCCGCTCCATGAATTTGATTTATGAAGCGGATGATGGGACGATCAGATTCCAAACGGTTCAAGGGCATGCATGGAACCCTCAAGAAGCTCTAGTCCTACACGCTCCACACATCCGTCCTCCTCCCCAGTACCACTACCAGCACCATGGTGATCCGGGTCAATCCTCCTCACAAGGAGGCGGTTTTCCTAACTTTCAAAGCTTACATGATTTATTGTAGGAAAACCTAATGTGCACCAGGAACACCTACAACATGGCCAGCAACATATACGCCCGGGTCGGAGTGATAGAGAGGAACATCTCCGACATGCAGGATGACATTGGAAACATCCGGGAGTATATGGCGGGCCACGGAGGAGGTGATGATGATGAAGACGAGGACATGGATTGAGCGGAGGAGTTGGAGGTGGCATCACACGGTTGGAGGTCTCACAGGTTAACCCCCTTATCTCATGAACAATTGCATGGCCTGCGTGCCATTTGTTGAACAATTTACTTTCCTTAACACTTTTTAATTTTCTGCATATTCTTTTCTTTTTAACTTGTGGAGTGGATGATTAAACTTTGGTAATTTAGGATGTTTATTGTTGTTTGGTGTGGTATTTATTAGTAAAACAGGTACCTACGAGGCTTAAGGCACTAAACATTAGTGCTACTAAAGCCGGGACAGCAAAACCGAAGCCAGAAACATGTTTTACATTTTTGCAGTTTGTCCACACGGGGTCGTGAACAGGCGACACTCCCCCGTGCCCATTGCCCAGACCTGCTGTTTGTCAAAATATTGCAGACCTTTGTCCAACACGGGGTCGTGTTCACCCGACACGCCCCCGTGTCCACCTTCTGTAAGTTCTCGTTACTGGCAATCTGCACACGGGGCCGTGTTCATTTGACACAAGCCAGTGTCAAGGTGCCCAGTAACAGAAAAATTTTGTTTAACACACCTTTTTACACATTCAATTAACCTAAAAACTTATTTTTGGGACACATTGAGGACAATGTGTAATTTAAGTGTGGGGGGATGCTAAAACCTTGAATTTTTCAAGTTCTAATCATAAGCCTTACACAAAACTCTATTGGAACCGCTAAACACCCCAAATTTGTTCAAAAACTTTTCAATTTTTTTTTACTTGTCTTGGTTTAATTTGGGAATAACAAGTTCTAAAAAGGTTATATTCTTATAAATTTACAACTGATAGCGTCGTGATAAAAAGAACCAACATAAGAGCATTACGAAACGGCATGACAAATCTAGTTAAAAATTGATTATATATACTTGATCACATTAAAAACCCATTCCCACAAAAAGTGAGTTTTGAGCCTTTATTGAGCATACAAATACACATCTTTAAACTAAATGCTCATTTTTCGTTTCTTGTGTGAATAGCTGATTGGTTTCTTACGACTCTAGAACTTGCCATGACGATACATTCCCGGTCCTTACCAACTTAAACCCAAGTAAGTAAATGATGGAGTCATTAGGACTAACCCTTTTTTCTTTCAACACCATTATTTTCCTTTTTCTTTTACCACCTACCCAAAATCCCCTAGTTAACCCCTTTGAGCCTAAACCATTTCGTTTATAAACCCACAAAACAAACACTCTTTACCCACCAAAACCCTTTTTCATTTTAAACTCTTTATTTTAGTAAAAAGCTCGGTTTTCTTGTGACATCTTTATTATGAAAAAAAAATAAAAAAATAATATTTGATGAAGTTTAACAATAAACAAGCAAGTTCATCAAAAAGAACTTTGTTTGAAAAATACTTCATTAAAATAAAAAGTCACAAAAACAAAATGTTTTACGAAAACTGACGCTTTTTACGCCTTTCGCCTTTTTCTACTAACCACTTACCCAAAACCACCTACCTTTAACCTAAGCCTTCCCCAAAGTCCTCTTGATATTTACAAAGGTTTATAGTTAAAAATGAGGAGTATTGATTGCTTGGCAAGCATATGGTAGAAGTAAGTTCCATGCCGCTCTCGAGTGTTTCACAAAATACATCTTCGGCCGAGTGTTGAGTGATCCCCCGTGAGGAATGTGAACTTGTATATAAATGGAATTTTAAGAGGCATGTTATGCCCAAATAAGTAATTTCTCTTATGTAATGTTCTAAATAAATCATAACGAATAGGATTGTAAATAACCTAAAAATAAAACCTAATAAAGATTTTGGAATCCCGACACTCAAGACAAGCCCAAAACCTTCTCTTCTACCCATTCCATTTGGGTGTGTAAGCCACATTATAAAGAGTTTTGCTTGAGGACAGGCAAAGATTCAAGTGTGGGGGTATTTGATGTGTGTAAAATGAAACATATAAATTACATCAAATTAGGCATAAAACTAACCCTTTTTAGTACTAATGTTGGAAAAAATGTGTTTTTGTCTTCCTTTTGTATTTTCAGGAATAAATGAGCTTAAATGAACAAAAGAAGCAAAAATGCAGCCAAATCTAACAATAATACAAGAAAATGAATAAACGTGGCATGCCCGACCCCTCGACCGCATCTTCCCAAACGAAAAACAAGACATCAGAAGGCTGAACACTCCCCTTGCTCATTGAACACGGGGGCGTGCCCAAGTGTCTGCAGAAAAGGCAGTGGTAGAAGCTTCTATTTCCCAACACGGGGGTGTGCCCAGCGGACACGAGGCCGTGGTCAATGCTAAGATTCGCATAATCCAAGCAAATCTTGATAGTACAGATACGCTTCTGCACACGGAGCCGTGCCCAGTGGACACGGGGGCGTGGTCAACTAATGCAGACAAACTGCAATTAATGAAAAAAGAGAAGATAGGTGGACACGGGGCCGTGCCCAGCAGGCACGGGGCCGTGTCCGGGCTTCTGTGCAGGCTATAAATAGAGGTGCTTGGTTCACTTCAAAGGCATCCCTTGGCAAACCACCTCTCTCACACTTCACCCACCCTCCACCACCATCACAAACCACATCCACCACCATCATCCATCATCCATCATAGAGTGTGTGTAGTAGTCTCGGGATCCAAGATTGATAGTAAGAGTTCTTGACAATCAAAGGCCATGTTTGCCTAAGTCTCTTACATCACTTGGTGAAGACAAACATTTAGTGTAATACTTTTGTTTTTTAATCTTTTCGCACTTTTTATTTGGTTTTGTATTAATGACTTTAAAAACTAGTTTCTTATGTTGAAGGTGAAACTTCCTTATCATTTGTCTGTGGTGTCTTGGCGTTATTTTACTGTCTATATAAAATAAAAGATTTACACCATTCATATCTCCACGGTCTATATGGAGATATGTTGGCTACCTGGTTGGGGGTTAAGGGAATGGTTTGATAAGGTTCTTGCCTTGTTCAGTGTATAGATCCTGCAAGGACCTGGGTCAAGCTTAGTAGGACCTCCTTTAATACCCACTAGTATTGGATGGCGGGGGTGCGAATTTCTTGATCCCCTCATATGTAAACTACTATTAATACATTAACCCGGCTACCTGGGATTGTATCCCTGCTGACTAAAACCACTTAGCTGAGGGTAACGTCACCTTCAAAAGAGGGGCCTACCACATTACGCATTAATAACTTAATTAATTATCTTTTAATAATCCAACCCTTTAGGATTGTATCTTTGCTGACTCAAACTACTGGGTTGAGGGTAACATCACCTTCAAAAGAGAGGCCTACTACTATAACTAAGATAATCTCTTAAAAAGTGCAAAAGTGCGGAAAACATCAAAGGTTACACTAAAGGCGAGTCGGATCCAAGTGACTCATCTTGTCTATCTGTTTTATTTTTATTTTTATTTTCAGCATTTTTAGTTAGTTTTCATTTTCTTGTTTAAAACCTTTTTCTAAATTTTTTATTTGATTAGACGTTGAGGATAAACCGGTATTAAAAGCTCTTGTGTCCTTGGACGAAATCGGTATCTTACCAACGCTATACTACGCTCACGATGGGTGCACTTGCCCATATGTGTGTTTAGTGTTAGTAAAATATCGTGTTTTATAAATTTAAAACTTTACTAAAGTGTTAAAAAGGGCTAAAAATATACTTAAAAATGTACAACACACCGCACACATCATAACATCATATTATACGCAAGTTCCTTTTTATACGTCGGTAAATGACCAAAACGCCCTTATGAGGCATAGTTTGATTTTAAAACCTTAACGGACATACAAGTTGATATCCTACTGATATTATAACTTGTTTAAAGTATATTGGCATATGGAACTTGTTCATGACTCATCCGGTTACCCGTTATCGCTTATACGCGTACGGTTAGACTTACATAACTAGTTTACATAAGTTTACCGAAAC
This sequence comes from Helianthus tuberosus, assembly GCA_030545235.1. Taxonomy (NCBI): domain Eukaryota; kingdom Viridiplantae; phylum Streptophyta; class Magnoliopsida; order Asterales; family Asteraceae; genus Helianthus; species Helianthus tuberosus. Next base: position 34,291,772 of record CM060443.1, on the reverse strand, counting down.
ATGTTTAACCTTATCATTTTCATTTAAAAATCCAGAATGTACTTTGTTTACCCATATTATACAAGTGTTAGTACTTGTTTGGTTTAAACCACATTCTATTCGGTATACACTTAATCTAGCGAACCTATTCTTAAGTATCGGGTCATATCCAAAGGGACTACCTTTGGCCCGTATACATTCTAACAGATAATAAATCTGTTCATTCCAGACTATAGAACCTCCCAGATAATCGGACTTGGGTCAATAGTATTTAGACTTGCGGCTTTTTGCTAAATTATAATCTTATTGATTGGAAGCTAGCAAAAGGGTAAATACTCTTAACTTATTTTCCCTATACGAGTTTGGGATACGGTAAATTATTACCGCTTGATTGGGTATGGGATCATATGCCGGATTGTGGCTATAAAATCTTCATAACCTGTTTTAATACATTTTGTCTGATAATTTAAACATTGGGGGTTAACGCGACCGTGTCCTGGATATCCATGGCCCATCAAATTAATAGTGGTCACGACTGAGCACGAGGTGTAGGCATACACCCGTCAGATGCTAATATAAAATGTTTTTTACCCGTTGATCTGGGGATACCCCTTTGTGGGTTAAGTGGTGTGTCGGTTAATCATGTCTCGGTGTTTAGTAATGGGCCCCATATGTATTGACAGATATGTAAAACTGTATACAGGATCATTTTGAATTATCTCAAGTTATTAAAAGATTTTTCGTACCTTGTGCACTTAAATCAATTTTGAAAATGTTTTCAAAACGAGTCGGTTAATTGTATTTATCAGCTTTAGCTGACGTATTTTCAAAAGAATGAACCGCAGGAACCGAATCTTATTTAGGCTGGGAATACGGGCCGGCTAGATTGAAGGCTAAGGAATTTGCTACTCCTGATGCTTAAGGCCTATGATGTCTAAAGCTTTGTTTATTAGATCCCACTTGTGGGCTTGTACTGGACGCTTGTAATACTTTTATACATTCAAGCTTTATTGAATTTTATATTTTTACTCCAATACTTCCACTACATATTATTACATTGTGATAACTGTTATCCAACCGTCATGACTATACCCATCCGGGCCCACCGGGAATCGGGGGGGTGTGACATTAACACAAAAACATCCAACAACAAACGTCTCACCAAAGCATCATAAACCCAACCGAAAAGTATAAGCAGTCTCGACAACTAACTAGTCATCCTCACCGATCAAACAACACTGAATACACAAAACCAACAACATTGAAACATGCAAGGATGTCATTGCATGATAAAACACAAAAATACCCAAAAACATCATAGCCAACATCAGAAACCAACCATAAAGATCAATCGACAATTAAAAGCGATCAATCGCTTAAAAAGAAATCCTAAAATCCGTTTTGGGTACAGAGAAAGTTACCAATGAGCATACGATGATGTCACTGTAGGACAATCCGGCAACATCAATAAGACATAAACCCACCAAACAAAGTCGTACAAAGAAGAAAAGCCAAACACTAAGACGATCAACCAGCATATGGCAACAAAACAACAAAATACTTACCTAAAGTCATCGGAAAACCACCGAAGAAACGCATAAAGATAGTCTGCGTAAAGAGGTAGAGAGAGAGAGAGCGTAAAGGAGGAAGAGGTGGTGAGGACTCAACCTTTTAAGCCATCCACCGACCTAAAATGTTCAAACCAAATAACAAAAGAATCAACCCACCTAAAATAAGGAAAAACCACAAAACCAAAGATATAACCACCAATACACATAAATCTTGTAAATTAACATTATATAATTAAGTGTAAGTATATAACAAGCATTAGTAATCATAAAAAGGAAAATCATCCAATGTAATTTTGGTATAATAAAGTTGATAACTTATTTAACTAAACGTACTTATAGAAAGATATTTCAATAATGACGTGTTACTTTAAACGGACCAAAACTTGATAAATGGATGAATGAATAAAAATTAAGACACGGATAATTTTTTAATCATATAAGATGATTTGTATATAAAGTGACAACAAAACTAATTAGTTATTTAGTTAGTGTGTGGAGAAGGTTAAAAATATTAGTGTATTTTATAGGTAAAAAAATTTGATCGCTATTTTTGATAGTTCGGTTAAACCACCTAATTGTTGTCCCATAAAGTATATTATGTATCCGTCACTGTTTATAGGTATTTCACGTGAAAAATAATAATAAATAATAATCCAAATAGCCTTTGTAGGTAAAAAAATCTTGATTGCTCTCTTTGATAGTTCGGTTAAAACCTAGTTGTTGTATCCGTCACTATTAGTAAGTATTTCATGTAAAAAATAATAATAATAAATAATAATCCAAATAGCCTTTGTAGAGGTGTGTTTAACAATCAACGTTATCGTTGATTTAACAAAGCTATATGATTCAACGTTATCGTTGATTTAACAAAGCTATGTGATTTTTTAACACGTTTATTGATTTTAATATACCAAAATTTAGGTTGATGGATTTTTCACGTAAAATGAATTATAATATCTTTGATTTTTGTATACTCGATATGAAAATAACACGTTTAGCAAAAGAAATTGATAAAGATGTTTTGGAACATATCTTACCTAATTTTTTTATACAAACTCAAAAGGTGAACGGCAACGAATGCGTTATGATCTTTTCAACCTATAATAAATTGGTTGATTGGGACATGAAATTCATATTAACAAGCCACAGATGAAAAATTTACATCTAAAACTTAATATCAAAACATTTAGAAAGTTAAGGGGTTATAATTATCAATGTTGAAAGCTAAAAAATAAAAATATTAAAAAAACAATATATAAAAAAAAGGAAAAAGGTCAAATCATTGTTCACAAACTTTGCTAACTGGATTATAGTTAATGTTACTGTAAGGGCATAAATGTGAATTTACAATGTTAATTTGTTAATTTACGGAACATAATACTTTTTTTAATTTTAGACTGCATAATTTACATCGAGATATATGGTAAACAGGTAACAAGCTACGCTGCTACCTCTTTTTGAATAACAAAACTAATTCTTTTAAAAACCACGTCAATAGATCTCGGGGTCATAACATTACTATGCATGACCCTTTGAACTCGACTAAGTAGGTCCACAGTCTCTGGCGCCAGGAAACAAAAAGTACAAAAAGCTAATGGGATAAACACGTGCTGAAGGACGATTAAACTTATTGTATTCTTCTAAATTAGCTAACTAATTAAACTTGTAATTCATTTTTAAAATATTACTTTTTCAAGACAAACTAATTTATGATGAAGAACAATTTTTGATATGTGAAGGATGAAGTATATGATAAATTTTGATAGGAGTAGCATAAAGTATAAGATAAATTTCTATATGTGTAAGGTATATGTATGATCAAAATTTTAAAGTGTACCTAGTACTTTAAGGTCATGCGTAATGGACATTATATGGACGTGAAATAGTTTGATAACGCCCCCAACAGTCCAACACCACCCCCTGGCATTATAGGGGCATGACAAGGGAGAGACATTTCTATAATAATGTTTAAAAGACGAGAAAGTAATGAATTAAATTGACATTAAGGGGCATTAATCATTACACTTTTTTTGAAGAGACGTACTGATGTGACGAAAAATGACCTTATAAGACATTAACCATTACGCAATGTCTAAATATCCTTTAGCACATTTAATTTAATTATTATCTATACTATCTATAATAAGAGATTATGAGCTGATGTAAAACTGCCTATGTGTCAATTTCTAAGGTATGCCACATGTAATCGCTGATGTCATAATTCCTTTTTCAATATTTAGATATGTATAAATCTTTCTAAAATATATAATCAGATTTTATTATTAGTAAATAAGAGATTTCTTTAGGAGGGAAGTTTGAAATTGCATGGGGAGAAGAAATCAGCAATTAATGCACTGTAAGAAGTAATCATATTTATTAATTAATAATCTATCTAAAATATATAATCAGTATCTAAATGGGCAATAGGGCAAACACTGATGATCATCCAAACCACTGGCCAACTCCAAAAGTCACGAACTGATGATTCAAAATCAACCACTGATGATTCAAAATCAAAATTATGGCTCCAAATTCAAAATTCAAAATTATGGCTCCAGATATATAACCTATCATCTTCTTCAATCAATTGCCCTCTCTAATCAATTTCTCTCTCAACTCTCTCTCTCTAAAATTCACAGTCTTTTGAAAGATAAATCATTCGGTTCACAGTAGCAGTCCCCTCTTTTGAAAGATAAATCTTTCTTCTTTGGCAAGAATCTGGAATTATTTCAATTTCTTCTTCATATCGAAATCTTCTGCCCTAATTATGTCTGCCGTCCTTCAGCCTTACGAAACCTTCATCACAAAGGTACAATTCCATCTCTTTGGTAACATTCAATCTTGGTTTTCTTGCCTTTTCTTTCGATTTCTTACTTTTTATTTACTGGAACCATATTAGGGTTTTTAGAGTCATCAGGGCATAGGTAGTTGAATATTACATCGAATCTTGACCCTCATGTACTGTTTATTCATCATCTTTACCATCGATTTGAATATTATTGTATTTTTATGACCTGTTGTTAATCGTTACCTGACCCTCGATGTGTAGATTATGAGCCCATAAACAAACATATATCATTAATAACCTAGGGGATAAAAAACATTTATGTTTGGCAGAGTATTATGAGCTAATTTCACTAGGTTAAAAAGCATTTATGTTTGGCAGAGTTTTATGAGCTGATATTTGTGCAGTATAATCTTATACAGAGTTAAAAAAATATGAATACCCCGATCTTACAAATGGTGATGAACGAGTTTTTTTATTGAAATTACTAATTACTATGGTTGTGAGTAACAAGTTGATTGTTAATTTAAGTAATGGGGATTTCCGTGTCATCAGTATGTATCTGTGGTAGAAGAAGAAAGAGTTTCAGGTATGAGAACCAACTTAAGAGTTATTAGTTATTAGTTATTATAAAGGAAGATATGTTCTTGCTTATAAAGGTGAAGTTAGAATTGATGACAACGTTATCGGAGAAAGGTCTGGTGGCAAGAAGAAAGACTTTCAGGTATGATTTTCAGTTTTATATATAGATATATAGATCATTATAGTGTCGGTGTATAACGTTTCAATATGCTAAGCGTAATGGTTATTAACGTTTTGGTTGAATTTTATAGGCGTAGAGCGGAAATTGCTGGAGAGGTGGAGGCTTGCAAGCGATGTAACTGTAAGATATATAGATCATTTGCTGCTAAAGAGCAAAGCCCTGCTTGGAATGAAGCAGTGGAATGTAAAAACTGCTGACAAATTAATACGATTAAAATATGAAGTATTAAGAAAGTAGCAATTACATACAAAAAAGAAAACTAATCAGACACGTCTAACTTTAATAACAAGAATCAAGAAACTTTAACTTCAACTCCATGGAGCGTTGAACCTCTCGATGTATCTCGTTGATCTTTCTCATGAACTCCAGGTCTCTTTCTCCACATTCTATATTACTCGCAACACACAGGTCACGAACGGAAGTAGTCGGCATCGCCCTCAAGTCCCTCGAAACCTGGTCTCTTGTCAGCAGACCAACTTCCAGACCGTTAAAACACATCTTCAACTCTTGAAGAGTATACCTATCAGCCAAAACTTGGTCTTCGATTTGTTTAATAAAACGTTGCTTGAAATCGTCATATTTTGTAGAAGTATATGACTTCATTTTAGTATATTTATAAGAATTAAGGCAAAATAATAATAGTTGCTCTTCTGTTTCACTGAATGAATCTGTTTTGATGAAAAAACTTTTTATTAGCAATGCTATTATATAGAATATATGTAAACAGGCCAAAGGTCAGATTTAAATGCAATCATTAAATAAACATTTATACTTAAAAACCATGTACATTTAATGATTTAACAGTAAAAAACGTGTATATGGGAGATGCCTGTTCAGTCACCCTATCAAACATTTTAATGCAAAACCTTTGAAAAATGAGTTTTCATGGGAAAACAAGTAAAATTAAATATCTAGAAAACCAAAGAACAAAATTGAAACCTTAAAAAAAAGGTTATCATAATTAGGAGACGTCTCTTCAGTTATCCTATCAAACATTTTAAACACTATAAAGGATCATTATTAGTTTACTTGAAAACATCAACGCTTCAATTTAAAAAAAAACGTTCATCCTAAAGCAAACCGTCCAAAAACACTCACATTCTTCCTAAATGGCAAGGAAAACCTTCTACCACTGGTCGGATACTACTGATCTTAAAATCGAATTTTCAACATGGTCACTCCAAGAACAGAGAAACGCTGAAGAACTCAACAAAAAAGTTGGTATGGTTAGTGATAAATATTATAAGCAAACCTGGAGTAGCATTGCACTGCTGGATGAAGTTGCCTCTTCTACTCCAACATAATTTAAAGAAAAAGCGGAAGAGTTTATCACAAATTTGATGAAACAGGATCAGAAGACCTGTGATATGTTAGTTGATCTGCAAATTAAAACAAAAAATGAAATTGGATGGAAGAAGGCGAGAGAACGAGATATTCTAGGAAGTGTTAATTGTAATGTTTAATTTTTAATTTTTATTATTTTTCAAAATCATAATTTTGTAATACTATGGTTTATTATTGAATGAATGAAGAAAATTCAAACTTTGATAAGTTTTACAGTACTGAAAAATAATCTAAAGAGTATTGGGATTGAACCCTATCAGAGGAACAGATAATTAAAGCCAAAACTGGTTCACAACAGTGGATTTATCATAAGCAGTAGTTTACACCAGGCTTTCCCCTTGAAAGTGTTTATAACATCTGATGTCCTCTATCCACTGTCTCTATACAACAGTTGCTGTCCTTCAAACTGCTGATGAAGTCCTGAAGACTGTTAAGGATTAAACACTGGTGGTTCAATCTACTGATGCTATCTAAGTACTGCTGTTGATTAAAGTACTGCCCACTTAAGGACTGATCAACTTTGAAGAAACCACTGGGTGTCAAACATCAGTGCTTGACATGCAACAATGGAAGGAAGAAGCAGTAGTTTAGTTTGTCACTTATATTGTATAGAATCAGTGGTTAAGGTTAGCAGTGTTTGAAACCACCGTTCGGCTAAAATAGTGTTGTTAATGATATTTTTTGGCGCTGTCGTGGAAACCTTCTCAGGTGGATTTGATAACTTGTGCCTAAATTCAGTAACTGTATGGTGTATAGAGTTTTCTTATTACTATTAATCTTTCATCATAAGCAGTAGTTTACACCAGGCTTTCCCCTTGAAAGTGTTTATAACATCTGATGTCCTCTATCCACTGTCTCTATACAACAGTTGTTGTCCTTCAAACTGCTGATGAAGCCCTGAAGACTGTTAAGGATTAAACACTGCTGGTTCAATCTACTGATGCTATATAAGTATTGCTGTTGATTAAAGTAGTGCCCACTCAAGGACTGATCAACTTTGAGGAAACCACTGAATGTCAAACATCAGTGCTTGACATGCAACAATGGAAGGAAGAAGCAGTAGTTTAGTTTGTCACTGTTTGGTTAAAATAGTGTTGTTAATGATATGTTTTGAAACCATTTTTTGGGTTAACACTGTTTGAAACTACTGTTGATTTAAGGACAGTGTTTGAAACCAATGTTTTAAGCCAAAAGTGTTTTCAAAACAGTTTTTTAACAACACTAAGTATAATTCACCAATCTATCATTGTTTGTATCTTCAATGGTCACACAACTTGAATCGTCAAATCATAACATTGAGAGCAGCCCATTAACAAATATTACAAACTGTATTTCCTATAGAGTTTTCTTATAACTATTAATCATTCTTTGAATGTTGATTTATCTATTGTAACTGATGAAAGGAGGACATCTTCCAGAAGAGTTGCTTATTACAGAAAAAGTTAATCCAGGTGGTTTTCTCATATCATTCACATAACCTGATATTTAAGGAGAGTTGTTGATGAAAGTTGTATTGGCATTGTTAATATTTTTTTATAACAAATTATTAAAGCCTAAATTGTATATTAAATGTAAAGTTTTAATACATACAATACAGAGACAAAACGTCATACCAACTTCGTAGACTTGACGGAACTTACAGACTAGATAACAAAAGACTGTAACATACAATACAGAGACAAAACGTCATACCACCACAAGCAATTGTGGATCTTTACTGACGGTGCACTTCAGAATGTAGCAGATATGAATGAATATAACCCCAGTGTAGCTAATTACATATCTGCCACCTGGGTTATATTCATTCATATGAATGAACATAACGCCAGTGTAGCTCTTAGATTTTCCTTGAAATTCCAGAGCTCGCTAATTACATATCTACCACTGGGGTTGTATTCATTCATATGCAATTGATCGTTTTGATCAATCACTTCCTTATGTGCACCATACTATCTTCTAGGAGGTTGTCAAGTGTTCTCGCCTTCGTAGTTGGTGTTTTGCGTATCTTTACATCCACAGCCATTCTGTACAAAATTTTCACAAAAAACATCACAAACAAACCTGAACAAAGCAAAACAAATCAACCCTCTGTTTTTTCAAAGCAAAACAAACAAACATAACAAAGCAGAACAAAAACAAAACAAACAAACAGAACAAAACAGAAGAAAACAGAACCAAAACAGAACAAAAACAGAACAAACAAACCTGAAAAGCTGAAAGCAAAATACCCAAATCAACCCATTCACAAATAAGTGATTATCATCATCATACGGCATTCAGATTATCAAAGAACTGATTATCAAAAACTGATTATCAAAGAATTGATTATAAAAAACTGATTATCAAAAACTGATTCACAAATAACTGATTATCATCATCATCATCATGCGGCATTCAGATTATCATTATCAAAAACTGAAACCTAAATACCCAAATCAACCCTCTGTTTTTTAAAAAAAAAAACATTCACAAAAAACTGATTATCATCATCATCATGCGGCATTCAGATTATCATTATCAAAAACTGAAACAAAATACCCAAATCAACCCTCTGTTTTTTACAAAAACATCACAAATATCAAAAATATATATAGATAAGATGATGATTCAAACCTCTGTTTTCAAGATGAAGATGGATGAAGATGATGAAGCTGGATGAAGATGATGAAGATCTGTGTTGACTGTTGAGAGTTGAGAGAGATATTTGGAGATTTTTGGAGAAGTGTGATGATGATAATGATCGGTGATGATGTTAGTCATTTCATACAACTTATAACAGTCAAGTTGCATTTTTGGAGAAGTGTGATGATGAAAAGGAGATTAAACTAAAAAATAATTATCCATAAGAAATTAAACTAAATAATATTTAGTAGGAGGATTATATATAAATTAATTAGAAAAGATTAAACTAAAATAATACTTATCTATAAAACATGGTCTAATATAGTATAAATAGAACTAAAGACCATAATTTAAATGATATATTATAATCTGATGTAAATCTGCCTATGTTACGGGTATTAAGGGATAAGGGTATTAAGGAATATTAAGGGATATTACGGGATAAGGGTATTAAGGACATTTCATACATGTCTTTAACAAATCTAATCCATATTTGATAGAAGGGTTTTAACGGGCTTACAAGATCTAATCCATTAGTAAGCTTAATTGGATCAAATATAAGGGGCTTTATTGAACTGTTTAATAACATTTGGTTATTTGAATTAGGTCAGGCTTTAATTATAAGACAATATAAAATTAGGTCATGCTTTCAGTTTAGACAAGAAATTTTGAGTTAGTTAGCTAATTTCTATATCAAACATGAACTAAATACAAACAATTTAAATGATGTATTATAATCTATTTCGATGGTTATTAAAACTACCCATGTGGTCACACATATTGTTTTATTGTTTTCAGCTTTAATTATCATGTAAAATGTTATGTTGCACTTCGCTCATCTCTTTATACTATGATATCTTCGACGCACACTTCTTAAGAATTCAGTGCACTGATTATAATTCTTAACCAAGGTGGTTTATGTCCAAATTTGTAATGGCGTGTGAATGTATCAAATACTGTGCGGTCTCATGATTATATCAAACAATCCAACAACAAATAGAAGCTGACTTGGTTTCATAATAAACACAAGATACTAGCCTTACCCCCACCTCCCAAACCAAATCTAGTAAGATTAAATATATTATGGTGTAATATTTAGGGAAAAGATCAAATAGGAAGTTTATTTTGGCTAGGAAGTGTAGGAAGCAATAGGATTAGGACATGTGGCAACATTTAAAATAAAGAAAAAATGGTATTTTAGTCAATCCAACCCTTTCTTCTTCCTTTTCAAAACCCAGTAACTTCAAAACCCACCATTTTCAAAACCCACCATCTTCAACCATTTCTTCACTTTCTATCTCAATAATCACTACATTATAGTGCGATTTTCATCACCAATCAATGAATCAAACACCCGATCAACGTGTTCTTCAGCTTTTTTGAAGAAAACCCAGTTTAATTTCATACAAAATCTCGTTTTTCCGGTGATTTTGAAGATAATCACTCGATCCGTTCGATTCGAGCGCTGATAAGTGTTTCAATCATTCAAAATTCGTCAATTGTTGAAGAAATCACTTCGATCCAGGTAAGAAATTCTTTAATTTCGTTTTTACGATCTGGGTTTTTGTTTTAGTCATTGCGTTTTACGATTTTGGCGGGGGTCCGGGGGCAGCGCCCCTGGTAACGGGGTCCCAGGGGCGGCAGCCCCTGGCGGGGTCCAAGAGGCAGAGCCCCTGGCTGGGGTTTTTTTTTCGATTAAATTGCTGTAGTAAAAATGCATCAGAAAATTTAATTTTCTATAAATTGTCTCTGGAAACTGCATTGGTTCAGGCAGTTCACAGCACAGACAATTCACAGCACAGACAAAACTATTGTCATGATTCAATGCGTTTTAGAGATAACACTTTCTTTGGTGTTTTTAGGCAATTGCGTTTTAGAACTAAAGCATTTTTTATGTGTTTTCTGGCCATTGCGTTTTAGAAAAACACATTCTTGAAGTGTTTTTGGTGCATTGCGTTTTAGGTAAAATACCTTTTTAGGTGTTTTCAGTCCATTGCGTTTTACAGAGAACACTTTCTTTTGTTTTTTTAGGCAATTGCGTTTTAGAATGAGTCATTTTTAAGTGTTTTCTGGCCATTGCGTTTTACAAATAAGACATTTCTTTGTGTTTTTGGTGCATTGCGTTTTAGGTAAAACACATTTTTATGTGTTTTTAGTCCATTGCGTTTTAGAAAGTACATTTTCTTTTGAGTTTTTAGGCTATTGCGTTTTAGAAATAAGACATTTCTTTGTGTTTTCTGGCCATTGCGTTTTACAAATAAGTCATTTCTTTGTGTTTTTGGTGCATTGCGTTTTAGAAAAATGTCATTTTTTATGTTTTTTTTTTCATTGCATTTTACGTAACTGGGGGTTTTTCTATTGCGTTTTACGCAACTGGATTTTTAAATTTTTTTTTCGAAAATATAGCAATAGTATTCTCGTTTTAAAGATAAAAAAAACGCTCGTTTTTTTGGTGCAATTTTTATAAAAAAATAATATCGTATGAAAGAGTTATTAACGTTTAAAAAATGGGGGGGGGGATTGGAGGAGAGAGAAACTATTGGCTTGGATTGACTAGAATGCCCCTAAACAAACTCACGCGCCTCTTTTCTTCTCTTCAATTTCCCTGATTTAATCTTGGCCCTTGATTATCTAAATGGATGGTCAAGATCACTTCCTAGCCTTCCTAGCCAAATAAACTTCCTATTGTATCTCCACCCGTAATATTTAATCTAGTAGCCATTATAATCATTTACATAATATAGATCAAAATATATAATATCCTATTAAACAATTAGTTGGTAATTGTTGATGGACCATATTACCCTTATTAACTAATTGGGTTTCCTCTTGGGTGCATATATAAGGAGACTTATGTAGAGGTAACAAGGTTAAACACCCATGGCATTATAGCCTAGTGGTATCTTGGTGGTGTGATAAGGCTTATGACCATTAGGTCATGGGTTCAATTCCCACAAAGAGGGTTTTTCCCAGATTTATTGGGTTTCCTCCTGAATTGGTGTATAGGCATTATTTCCTAGTGGAGATGGATATGATCGGGTGGTTCTGTTGGTGGCACGATGATACTCCAGTGGTCCGTCAGTGATCCAAATTTGCCGTTAAAAAAAACAAGGTTAGACAATTAGACATCTTGTGCTTAGTTAATAACATCATTCGAAACATCTCTCTCTCAACCGAACTCCCTATTCGGTTTTCATCATCACCATCATTAGATTGCACCCTAAGGAAGAACCAGATCACCTTGACAAACATGTCTACTTCGATGGCTGCATCACTCACTGGATTCTCTGCTGGCCTGTTTGTAATCACGGGTATGTTTTCATGTTTTCCATTATATTTAAAACAGAGCTGATCAAAATGTGGTATCAGAGCATATGTTGATTAATTAGTTCTGTTTTCGTATCCATTATTCTGGGATTGAAATCTGGAAAACATAAACTTTTGAAAGCCTAATAAAATTCACTGCATGGTTTCGAGTTCTTTAAAGTCACCGAAAACACTGTTTCGATAAACTGAATTGGTTAATCATGTGACTCGAAATCTAATGGGTTAATTTTATGTCCGAAATCTGCTTAGAAGCCTTAATTTTCAGGTTTCGGGTTCAAGAATCATGTTTTTATTTTTTAGGGTTCATCATGTGTTCTTAGGAAAATTCAATCTGTTTTGGAATATAATTTGGATTATTGGATGTTTTGGAATATAATTTGGATTATTGGATGTTTTTCTCTGTTTTATCTCTTAAAAATTTTTGAAAACTGTTATTAGATCAACAGATAAAATTTTTGAAATATTTGATAAAAGTAGATCAGCACTAAAATAGGAAATTATATCTCAAAATCCGTAAGAATTGGAATTTTCAGCCTTATCTTCATTAACAACTGTTGATGAGCAGATTTCGAGACTTGGTGAATAAGTTTCGAGATTAGGTGGTTTCGACTAAGGTTCTGACTGAGATTTCTACTCGAAATCTCACTAAAATATGAGGACAACTAAGATTGCGACTGAGATTTGGACTCGCAATTAGGTGGTTGCGACTCGAAACCCCATAATGAAGTCGAAATCTCATTAAGGCATCAATCTTCATCACTCGAAACCCCGGTTTCGAGTGAGGTTGCGACTGCCATTAGTGACTCGCAATCAGGTTGTTGCGACTCATGGCATTAGTGACTCGCAATCAGGTTATTGCGACTCGAAACCTCATAATGAGTCGAAATCTTACTCGAAACCTTATTCGATATCTCACTTGAAATCTCAAGTTGAGTCGAGATCTCATAACTGAGTCGAGATCTCACTCGAAATCTAAGGCTGAACTCGAAATCTCACTTAAAATCTCATTACCTTATTGAGTTGTTAGTTCGGTCCGCGCTAACAGGTGGTTTGCTATTAAATAATTGGTTTTTGTAAATACTTAGTTAATTAATCAGAATCATATAATGTTTTACAAAACCAAAATGGCTTAACTTGAATGAGCTTCTGATGTATCATTTTTGGCCAAAGCTGATTTGATACATCTATTTATCGTTCAAGTATTAAGAAATCTATGTTGAGTGTGCATTACAAACGTGAATGTCTTAATATCTGGCCAAAGCTGATTTAATGCATTCATGTATAGCATACTTAACAAGTGCATAACTAAAGTGATTGTCTCATTTCTGGCCAAAGCTGATTTGTCACAATCACTTTGCACACATGCTTAAATGATTACACTTCTGGACAAAGCAGATTTGTCTTCGTTTAAGTAGAATTTTAACTAAGTCTATTATTTTGATGTTAGTAATAGACAATATCACAGCTTCATAATTAAAATGGTCATTATTTATGCTTGCCTTAGTATAACATGCCCTTAGATCACATTAGGACTTCTTGATTAGTATCATAATTCGCTCATCTTATTTGCACTATCAGCACCCAATTACGGGATTGCACCTTTGATTGGTGATAACTTTGTTGCATGGAAGGACTCTCTCATGCTTACACTTGGATTGTTGGACTTCGATTATGCTCTGAGAGAGAATAAGCCAGCGGACCTTACTCCTCAAAGTGCTGCTGCTGAGTAGTTGACTCATGAAAAGTGGACTAGGTGTAACCGCATGTCTCTCATGTTTATGAAGCAGTCCATAAGTAATGCAATCAGAGGTGCCATTCTTGATTCTGAAGATGCTAAAACCTACCTGGATTCTGTGGAGGCTCAATTCAAGGGGACATCTAAAGCACACGCTAGTACTCTTATCCTCAAGCTGGTGACAACTAAGTATGATGGGAGGAGCGGCATTCGCGAACACATGATGATGATGAATGACATGGCCAATAAGCTGAAGGGGCTAGAAATGGAAATCAGTGATGGTTTCCTCGTTCATTTCATCATTACTTCGCTTCCTTCGTCCTTTGAAGCATTCAAGATCAATTACAACATTCAGAAGGACAAATGGACGATGAGTGAGCTAGTCGCTATGTGCGTACAGCAGGAAGAGCATATGAAGATGGATCGCACTACTTATGTTGCTAACTTCACCACCTCCAACTCTAAGAAGAGGAAGAACAATTATCAAAGAAAGGATGCTTCCAAAGTCCAAAGGCCCAATCCTAATACAAGTGCACCTTCCAGTTCTAAGAACTCCTTAGGCAAAATCACTGCAAGTTCTGTAAAAAGACAGGACATATGCAGAAGGAATGCCCTGACTTTAAGGAGTGGCTGGCAAAAAAAGGTAACGATTATTTTATGATATCTGAGTCCTATAATTTAAATGTTCTTGCTAATTCTTGGTGGTTTGATTCTGGTTCTATGGTTCATGTAACCAATTCTACTCAGGGATTCTTTTCAATCCGGAAGCTGGGAAGAAACCAAAGAACACTTAAGGTTGGGGATGATCGAGAATTAGAAGTGAAGGCCATAGGTGTTATGGGCCGTTTTCTGAGTATATATATCCTGGCTAATATCCTGCTTTTGGTTGTTTGCTTGTGATCAGGATACTGGATTAGGATATTGGTATCATTCTGGGCCATATCCTGGTGTTAACTAAATTAACCACGTGCAGGTTAGAGGCTGTGGGTTACTAAAGGTCAGAAGGACTTCTTCTCCTCAAGACTCGGGCGTATCTGTTATGTGAGAGACGTTGAACCCGAAAGACCAGGTCTACAACGTTCGAGTGGGGAATATTCGCCGGATCCGGGTTTATTAGGATAGTTTGTTGCATTTCTTTTACTATAAATAGATGGGGGCGGATCAGATTAAGGCACGCAACTTTCACACACACTAGAGAACACTTTTGCTCTCTAGCTTTCGGCAGTCACTACACACAAACACTTGTAATCAAATTACATTGTAACACCTAGTTGATCCGCATCACATCCTGCACTGTATCCTGAGATTTAAAGCAATAGAAGAACAAGGCAGCTGCGATTGTCAGCTCCCGAGGTTTTGTGCCGGCGATCTAGATTGATCAAGGGCTTTCCTCGTACATCACGTGTCAACCTTTACTTTTTTGCTCATTGTTTGATCATAGATACAGCTCAATATCCTAAGCCGTATCCTGAAACCGTTTTTGCAATTAACTTGATTAACATATTTTCGACACTCATTTCTAGCACACTACCTCACTTAACTAATTTGATCACTTAATTGCTTCGGTAATTTTTGACCAAAACAATTTGGCACCCACCGTGGGGCAAGTGGTGCTATTTTTGCTAAAAACTTTAGTAAAATCGTTACTCGGCTTTCTATTGTCAAAACGTTTTGCCACATTGTTTTCAATGGCCTCGAGATCAAACATGAGCTCTTCCACCATGTCTGCTACAACCTTTGCAACAATTGGTTTGGTGCTTCCACCTCCTCCACCACGAATGCAAACTTCTTCACATGGAACTGAAAGTCATGTGGCTCGGGATGTTATCCCCGCTCCCACTACTCAGGGATCTGGTCCTGTTTTGGCTTCTAATGATGAAATTCTGAATTTGTTTGGTAGTGTACAAGAACAGATGAGGCAGCAGCAGGAAACTAATCGGATGTTGATGAGAGAGATACAACTCTTGAAATCCGGCCCAAGTAGACCTGCTGAAGAAACTGTCACTCCTTTACAGCCTAGAGCTTTGAACTTCAGTTCTGCAGTTTACACCGAAGATAACCGGGGGAATATAGTGCCAAGCCATTCTCAGAATCATATTCCTAAGATACCCTCCTCGGTCAGGATGTCAACTGTGAGGAGCTCAGGATATGCTTCAGGATATGGCCAGAATCCTCAGACCGGTAACATATCAAATAATAATACTCTTGCTACTAACAATAATGGGTCTTTGCAGGATGCAGGTATGACGTCAACATTTACTAGGGAGCTTCAGAAATTGAAGGATATGATATCCAGTGTACCTGGAGTGGTTCAGCCAATTCCGGAAGTATCCCAAGACAGCCACAGGATATCCCGCTTTGCATATCCTATCTGTGATGCTGAAATCCCAAAGAGATTTCAAACCCCCAACATGAAGCTCTATGATGGGACTACGGATCCTGAAGAGCATATTGCTCAGTATAGGGAAAGGATGGAGATTAACCCTATCCCTCTGGAGCTCAAGGAAGCATGCTTGTGCAAGGGATTTGGATCTACCCTAACAGGATCAGCCTTAAAATGGCTGTTAAATGTTCCTCCTTACTCAATTACTTCGTTTGCTCATTTGGTTAATTTATTTAACAGTCAGTTTTCTTGCAGCCAGAGTTTTGAGAAACTAACCAGTGATCTTTACAGGATAACTCAAGGAACTCAGGAATCCTTGAGGGAATATGTGAACAAGTTTAGTCGAGAATCCTTGGATATCCCACATCTTGATGTTGCAACCGCTGTGCAGGCTTTTAAGATGGGGTTACAAAAGGATTCTTAGTTTTATCAGGATCTTGTAATGAATCCCTGCAGGAATCTGGACGAAGCTCGTATCAGGGCCTTAAGATATATTCGCTTGGAAGATGACAAAAAGATGCAAGAGAGGATGAATTCCACCTCAACCTACGAATCAACCAACAGGAAATCAGAATCCTCGTACAAACCATATCGCTCCAAGCCATATGGCAGAAATGATAACAAGAAAGTGAATGATGTTGAAGACGAGGATCCTGAAGAATATCCTGAATTATCTGAATACTGCTTTTCTGTTAATATACCCGAGTTAATGTATGCTATGCAGGGTTTAGGAGACAAAGCTAGGTGGCCTCGAAAGAATCAGCAGAAAGCTGATTGGAAGGATAAATCCAAATGGTGTGCCTTCCATGAAGATTTCGGACATGTGACCGAGGATTGCATTGCTCTAAGGAAAGAAATAAGTTACCTATTAAGCAAGGGGTATCTGAAGGATTTGCTGGGAAGAAAGAAGAATAAAGGTCAGGATCCTGAAAAGGATCCTGAACGAGCAGCATCACCCCCAGCAGATGCCAAAATAATTAACTTTATTTCAGGAGGATCCGACATTTGTGGGACTTCGTATTCTGCGGCCAAGAGACATGCAAAGGAAGCTAAGACTGAAAGGGGAGACAAACCAGCTAGTGTTTTGGTCAAAAATCAAGCAATGATAATGCAACCAAACTTTCTGTTGTGAGGTATGATGCTTGAATGAATGAACAACACTAAGGATCACTCTGAAATGTAATGAACAAGTGACACAAAGATTTATACGAGGAAAAAGCCCTTGATCAATGAATGATCTCCGGCATAAAAAACCTCGGGTGATGGAAACTACTGATCACCAACTCAAATTAAACAAGAAATGTATTACAACTTCAGATGATAGCGAGCTAATTACAAGGATCACTATAGTGTATTGTGTAAAAAAGAAAGTGTAATCGCCAAGTGAATTATCGAGAGCTGGTGAGAGCAGTTGCAATAGTGTATGTTTAGCCAAAAATAGCCAAGTGTTTTCTATCTAGCTCGCTACCCCCTTTAAAAATGGAAAATATCTAAACTAACAAACATTCCGCATTTGGTGCAAGTCTTCCACGACCTCCATAACGTCCATTTCTGCCATGCACATGCGGAATAAATATGGAATATGCTCCAGGAATATCGCCAAGACCAAGTCCAAGCTCGTGTTCCTGCAAAACATCATCATATTCAAAGTAGACAATCGTTAGTATAAGGATCCTTAAGATGATCCATGAACCTGGTCCTGCAACACTTCTGAGGATCACTAATTCAAACAGAAGTGAGGATCACTAAACCCAACAGTAATTGAGGATCACCGATCATTAAAAAATCCTCCCCTAACAATTGCCCCCAAAATATAAGGAGTAATTATGTAAATAAACGAGTTATATTTTCTGTTCTTATCCGTAATGAATCAACGGATAACTAGCCGTTGTAATCGGACTAGCCGTTACCATCCTGACGTCACTGAAGTGACTATCCTGCAAGACCATCATTATAAATTGAGGTTAGAGATAGGGATCAATTCGCATTTAAATTTAAGAGAAACTCCCTTTAAATCCACATCCGAAGATCAAACAGGTATCCCTCTTCCTCTTCTTCCTTTACGTTTTCTTTCTCTGTTCATCTTTTTCTCTACCCTCATGACCAAGATGATGCTAAGATCCTCTCCGGCCAAGGATTATACAAAAGACAGTCCTCTTAAAAGCCAGGGGATCATTAAAGATTCAGCGAAAGAAAGATGCTGCTTCACTGATCCACAAATAGACAGAATCCGCCACTGTTTTCCGGCAAACACCGATTTCAAACCATTTGATCCCACCGTCCTAAGTGATTATATTTCTGAAACATGGGTAGCTTTCCCGGTCACTCCTTTCACAATAGGATACTCGTATCCTTTCCCTGAATTCACCCAGTCTTTCTTCTCCCTCACCGGCATCTCCTATATTCAAGCTATGCCAATGATCTGGATGGTCTTATATACCCTTGAAAGGATCATTGAGCAAGAAGGAATTGCTCTGGGAATGTCGGAGTTGGCAGAGATGTATGACCTCGCAACATTTGGATCCCACCGATATCTACTCAAGCATAAACCCGGTGAAGAACACCCCATCTTCAAAGCCACTAAGAATGATACCAACTAGAAACGGTGATTCTTCTTTGTCAGAAGGGATTCTATCTCTGATGGAAAGGATCTGCCAAGGAAGTGGAGCACCCATGGTAGGATAGAGGATCCTGAGAAGGATCACCAGATGACCTTGTTTTTGTCTAAGGATCACTAACGTTCTTTTGTTTCTATCTTGCAGCTATTACTGTCGCACACCTTGTCACAACACCTGCAACAAAGGAAAGGCTTGCTGCTTTCTGGAGACTTGATCCTGTAAGAAGATCATTTAAAACAAATACCCAGGATTCTCAGGAAGTATCCTCAGGTTCTGTCACTATGTCGAGTAAGTATCTTGTTTTTTGTATAGTTAAATGTTTAAATAAATAGTTAAATAGAAATAGGATAAGGATACTTATCTGTTTTGGATGTGTAGGCGCTGGAAAAGCTTCAGGATCTGCCTCCAAATTCAGTGTCACTGATCTTGACACTGTCCAATCCTCAAAAAAAATCTGTTGCTAGCCCCTCCGTCATAATCCCCAAGGCAACCACTTCAAAGGGAAGAGGTGGAAAGAAAAGGAAGACCTCTGAAGCTGACAACCTAGAAGGCTTGCCTCTGATCCCCCATCAGTTCCTCGAGTACTTTGCAGACGTAAGGATCACTGACTTAGCTTAGTTATCCTATCCACTTGAGGATCATGTGATCCTAACTTTACATTGTCTTCCTTGTAGAAATTTGCCGAAATAGAGGACTATGTTGGGAATGTTGAAGAGCTTGAGGAGAAATATTCTGACCTCCAAAAGTGGCGGTGCTCAAGGATCACAAGATTGCTTCCCTCGAAAAGGATCTCAATGATGCCAAAACTCAGATGGTTGCAGCCCAGATCAATGCTGACTATGAGAAGCACGAGATCACGGAGGATGCTAAAGTCTCCGATGCCATTGCCATGTACAAGATCAAGCTGCAGATGGCCCAAGAAGCTCAGGATCCTGCCTTTGACAGGAGCAATTGGGACATGGAGGGCTGGAAGGCTACGCTGGCTGAGTTGGAGGATGAAGAAGAGGCTGAAGAGGTTCTGGCAATCGAGGCTAGTGGCAGTGGCAAGGATCAGGTGAAGGATACTGGAGCTGGAGGAGATGGTGATGCAGCGATGGTGTAGGCTGCATGAATGGGCGATGAAGGACATTTCTAGACGTAGCCGGAGCCCATTTTTCTAGAATTTGGTAGTTTATTTTGGTTATGATGTTTTTGTTGAACAATGATGGGTTGTATCTTGAACAATAGTAATTAAGGCTAAGGATCATGGATCCTTTGAACAATAGGTAGGATTACAAATGGTGGAGGGATCCTCTGTTTGGGGGATGAAGCCATTGTGATCCTGCCGTCTTTTGATTCCTGCACTTTCTAGACCTATGAACAACGGACACCCTTTGCCAACCCACGTGGACGGGCCACGTTTTACTGGTAGAAACGTGGGTTGGCAATTTTGACAACCTTAAGGGGTTTAATCTTTTGTGAATAAAATAACTTTAACTTTTTGGCTATCTCCCGTGTTACTATCCTTGTTAGTACTTTACTTTTCAATCATTGTGATGTTCATTTTGTTTAAATTTATCAAATAGAGAAATACTTAACAAATATCCCCAAAAATTTTAGGATATGATTAAGGATCACATATCCTATAGTCTACAATTTCTGAAAAGTAACATATTTTAAGGATCATAAGTTCAGTTGTCAAAGGATAAGGGTTACTCAAATGAATAATGAATAAAATCAAAATAGTTAAGGATCATACCTGAGAATCCAAGTTAGGATCCTATCCTTCAACACTTATAATCAGGATAACACAAAAGACAAACCTAAGTAGAAAGTAAGGATCAAGGATCCTTGGTCGTTTATCTCCAAAAACCTGAAATAGGATACAACTTGGGACTAAGCCAATATAAGATAAGAGTTAGTAACTAGGGACAAGCCCAACAATTCTGGGGACAAGCCCAATGTACTGGGGACAAGCCCAAAGGATAACTGGGGACAAGCCCAAAGGATCGTGTGTAAACTGGAGTATGGCCCTTACTGGCGACTATCCAAACTTAGTGACATGAAAATGCCAAAACCTTAGCTAACGTGAAAACGTTAGAAACCTTAGGGACGGATGTATGGTACGTCTACCATTATACGTAGGATCCTGAATATAGCCAGTACAATGAAATTGTCAGGCCCTAAAGCGAGTACTGGTCCCATTGCCATGAACTATACCAGGATCATCGTGCGCTACTGGCGAAACTGGGGACAGGCCCAAACTGGGGTCAAGCCCAAATAACTGGGGTCAAGCCCAAATAACTGGGGTAAAGCCCATATAACTGGATACTTCTGTGGATACTCAATCCTTTGTTAAGGATACCTGAACCTTCAAAACTCAGAATCAAATGAAAGGAGGATAAAGGATGCAGGATCCTTATCCTTATATAAGATAACTAAAGAATGAAATAGTTTGAGGTTAGAATATTACCACAATGAGGATCATCTGTCCTGTAAGGATCCTTCAAGGATACTTGTCAGCTAAGGATCATGGATCCTTATCACATGAAGTATTTTTTCAAGTGGACAGCATTCCAAGCTCTTGGTAGCAAGTCACCTTCCATTGTTAGCAATCGATATGCCCCCTTTCCTGCCTCAGCTTCAATCAAGTAAGGGCCTTCCCACTTTGGTGCCAACTTTCCATCAGCAGGATTGGTGGTATTCTGAAATGCTTTCCTTAACACCATATCACCAACTTGGAATTTCCTGATCCTGACATTTTTGTTGTAAGCTCCAGCCATCCTTTGTTGATAACTGGCCATCCTTATCCTTGCCAAATCCCTGAGCTCTTCTATAGTATCCAAGTCTTGAACCAAGTTTTCAGCATTTTCTTCAGGATCACGAATGCTTGTTCTTGCAGTAGGAACCACCATCTCTGTAGGGATCACTGATTCTGCTCCAAATACCAAAGAGAATGGAGTTTGACCAGTAGCATTCTTAGGAGTTGTCCTATCAGCCCATAGTACATAAGGTAGTTCTTCTGCCCACTTTCCCTTCTTGGATCCAAGCTTTTTCTTCAAATTGTTGATGATGATCTTGTTGGATGATTCTGCCTGACCATTAGCTTGTGGGTGGACTGGTGTTGATGTTATTATCTTAATCCCCCAGCTGTCACAAAAGTTAGTGGTTCTATTCCCAATAAATTGGGATCCATTATCACAAACAATTTCAGAAGGGATACCAAATCTAGTAATAATGTTTCTTTTAATAAAGGATATAACTTCCTTTTCTCTGACTTGAGCAAAGGCTTCAGCCTCTATCCACTTAGAGAAGTAATCAGTCATAGCAAGCATGAATACTTTTCCACCAGGTGCCTTAGGAAGCTTTCCAACTATATCCATTCCCCATCTCATGAATGGCCAGGAAGAGGATATAGGATGCAAGAGCTCTGCTGGTTGGTGAAGGATATTACTATGCCTCTGACAAGGATCACACTTCTTGGCATACTCCACAGCATCCTTCTTCATAGAATAGTATCCTGTCCTTAGGATCCTTGAGAATAATGCCCTGCCCCTAGTGTGGTTTCCACAATCTCCTTCATGGAAATCCTTTAGGACTTCTTGGATTTCAGGATCCTCAATGCATCTTAGATATGGTCATGCAAGAGATCGTTTATACAACATATTATCTAATATTGTAAATCGAGATACCTTAATTTTGAAAGCCCTTGGGTTTTCTCCTGTAGGAATCTCTCCATGTTGTATGTATCTCATGATTGGGAGGATCCATGATCTTGAATGAGGTTGAGTATCACCACTAGGGATGATTGCAGAATCTTCTCCTATCTCCATAGTTATATGATCCTCAATAGCAGGGGTCAGGATATGGATAATAGGGATCCTTATATCCTCCGGGATCTTCAAGGATGATCCTAGATTGGCTAATGCATCAGCTTCTGCATTCTCTTCCCTTGGTACCTGTGTCAAACTAAAGGATACAAAAGAGAGTGCCAATTCTTTGACTATCTCTAAGTATTTGATTAGCTTCCTACCTTTAACAGCATAGGATCCATTAAAGTGATTAGTGATTAGTAATGAATCTACATGTACCTCAAGATACCTGATCCTCATATGCTTAGCAATTTGCAAACCAGCTATCAAGACTTCATACTCAGCCTCATTGTTGGTAGTTTGAAATTCACAAGCTATGGAGTGGGGTATTATGTCCCCTTGTGGCGATTTTAGTAGTATTCCAAGTCCTGTTCCTTTTACATTGGAGGCTCCATCAGTGAATAGTATCCAAGGATCCTTGGTTTCTTCAAGCTGTTGGACTTCTAACTCAGCCTCCTTTTGCAAATCACTACTAAAATCTGCCACAAAGTCAGCTAAGGCTTGGGATTTGATGGCAGTCCTTGGTTCATATCTTATATCATATGCACTTAGCTTCACTGCCCACTTAGCCATCCTTCCTGACATTTCAGGTTTCCTGAGAACATTCTTAATTGGAAAATTAGTTTTAACAATAATGACATGAGTCTCAAAATAATGTCTTAATTTAGTAGATGCCATAATTAATGCAAGGATAAGTTTTTCTAAGTATGAATACCTGGATTCAGCATCAAGTAAACTCTTACTTACATAATAAACAGGATGTTGTATACCTTGGTGATCCTTAACAAGGACCGAACTTACTGCTTTTGAGGATACTGCTAAGTATAAGGATAACACATCCCCCTTTTCTGGTTTCATCAAGGCAAGGGCTGAGGATAGGTAATCCTTAAGAGCTTTGAGGGCACTTTCATGCTTCTCAGTCCATTCAAATTTCTTGTTCTTCCTCAGGATGTCATAGAATTCCTTGCACTTTTCTGAGGATTTGGATATGAACCTGTTCAAGGCTGCGATCCTGCCTGTCAATCTTTGCATATCCTTAGCATTGGCAGGAGATTTGATATTCACAATAGCCTTGATTTGCTCTGGACTTGCTTCAATGCCCCTCTTTGTCACCATATAGCCTAAGAATTTATCAAGGATATTGAATGCTTCCTCCAAGTCTTTAAGGTGATCCTTTGCTTTCTTGGACTTAACTACCATGTCATCAATATAGACTTCCACAGTGTGTCCAATTTGTTCCTTGAACATCATATTGACAAGCCTTTGGTAAGTAGCACCTGCATTCCTTAGTCCAAATGGCATAGCAATATAACAATATATACCAGTTGGGGTCATAAAGGTTGTATCCTCTTGATCAGATGGTTCCATCTGAATTTGTTGAAATCCAGATGAAGCATCCATAAAAGTCAACAACTCATGACCCGCGATAGCATCCACCATGGAGTCAATGTGGGGTAATGGGAAAGGATCCTTGGGACATGCCTTGTTTAAATCAGTAAAATCGACACTTACCCTCCACTTTCCATTCTTCTTTTGAACAACAACCACATTGGCTAACCATCTTGGATACTTAACCTCTCTTATCATACCTGCCCGAAGTAGTTTATCTACCTCTTCCTGGATAATAGCATTCCTTTCAGGTGCAAACTTCCTCCTCTTTTGATGTATAGGCTTGAATGACCTGTCAATGCCAAGTTTATGAGTAATTATATCCTTAGATATACCTGTCATGTCTTCATGTTTCCAGGCAAAGGTGGATTTCCTCCTCTTAAGGAAGGATACTAGATTCTGCTCAATTTCGCTAAGGATCCCTGACCCTATGAAGATCCTAGATTCAGGATCATCAGGATCCATGAGGATTTCTTTCACATCCTGCTCTCTTGCCTCCAAGACATCTCTTGAAGGATACTTTAATTGCTATTGCTCCCTTGGTCTCGAGGCTGGCTTCATTGATGAGGTATAGCAATTCTTAGCTTCTTGTTGATCACTCTCAATTTTCACCACTCCCCAAGGACTTGGAAGCTTTACACATTGATGATAGGTGGATGGAACTGCCTTCATATCATGTATCCATGGCCTGCCAAGGATTACATTGCAACAAGATAAGCAATCTATAACACAAATTTTTTGATAAGAATGCAATCCTTCAATACAGATTGGAAGTTTGATGTCCCCCAATGTGTTTTTGGTTTCCCCACTAAATCCCACAAGTACTGAGGATCTTGGGACAATATCAGACTCCGGTATATTCATCTTCTTGAGGACATCAACCTGAATGATGTTCACAGAGCTTCCTCCATCTATAAGGATCCTGCGAACAAAGTGGTTAGAAATAAACAATGTAATTACAAGACCATCATGATGAGGATCCTGGACATCAACACGATCATCCTCATCAAAGGTTATGACTTTATCCTGGGTAACAATGGAAGTCCGAACGGGTCTGTCTCCATTCTCCATCTTGGTTTCCTTAGCATGTCTTTTTGCTGCTGAAAAGGAGGTACCACAAATGTCTGATCCACCGGATATGAAGTTTATAACTTGTGCATCTGCTGGAGGAGCAAGAGCCTTTTCTGGGATCCTTTCAGGATCCTGGATCCTTGACTTCTTTCGTCCCAAGAGTTCCTTCAAATGCCCCTTGCTCAACAAGTAACCAATTTCCTTTCTTAATGCAATACACTCTTCAGTGAGATGCCCGAAATCCTCATGATATGCACACCACTTGGACTTATCCTTTGTAGCAGTTGGCTTATCACTTTTTCTCGGCCACCTAGCTTTCTCACCTAGATTCTGCATTGCAAGGATTAGCTCATTGTTATCAACAGAAAAACAGTATTCAGAAATAGGAGGATAATCCTCATCATCCTCTTCTTGTTCCACTGCATGCACATTCTGGTTATCAGATCTGTTGTAAGACTTTGATTTGTTGTTCCTGAAGTAGGATCCTTGCTTCTCCTGTTTTGAGGATCCTGTCAATCTATCCTGGATCCCTTTGTCATCCTCTAGGTGGATGAACCTAAGTGCCCTGGTTCTTACTTCATCAAGATTCCTGCAAGGTGTCATCACAAGATCATCATAGAATAATGAATCCCTAAGCAATCCCATTTTAAAGGCTTCTACAGCCGTAGCAATATCCAAGTTAGGGATATCTAAGGATTCTTTACTAAACTTAGTGATGTAATCTCTAAGTGATTCATTTTGACCTTGAGTTACCATATATAAATCACTAGTTAATCGTTCAAACTTTCTACTACAAGAGAATTGACTATTAAACAAATTAACTAGATTAGCAAATGAAGTAATAGAGTAAGGGGGAAGACTTAGCAGCCATTTAAGAGCAGATCCTGTGAGTGTGGATCCGAATCCCTTGCATAGACATGCTTCTTTTAACCTTTCAGGAATTGGATTGATCTCCATCCTCTCCCTGTATTGAGCTTCATGCTCCTCTGGATCCGTTGAACCATCATACAGTTTCATGGATGGTATCTGGAATCTTTTGGGTATCTCAGCATCACATAAGGGTGGTGCAAAACGAGATATCCTATGACTTCCGTCTGCAATTTCAGGAATGGGTTTAACCACTCCCGGAACACTGGATATCATATCCTTGAGCTTCTGTAACTCCCTTGCCATAGCCTGATTGATACCTGTATCCTGCATTAAGCCATGGTTAGTGTTGTATGAATTATTGAAAGTGTTACCTCCCACAGGATTCGTGTTTGGAATTCCAGATGTGTATCCATATTGACGGGATTCTGGTATGATCGAAGGACCAGATGAAGCAATGGTCTGCATTGGTATGATGTCTCCTTGATGAACGTCCGAGCTCTGAGGCTGCATACTTCTCAAGAATCCTTGATCCTGAAAGATGTTGGATCCTTGAGGCTGAGAGGATCCTTGAACCTGAAAGGATCCTGGGACAATAGAGAATCCTTGGACCTGGGAGGATCCTTGGATCTGGGAGGATCCTTGGACCTGGGAGGATCCTTGGACCTGGGAGGATCCTTGGACCGTGTGCATTCCCAAATATCCTCCTGAGCTGAAGGATCCTCAAAGCTGAACAGAGGATCCCGGTGGCTGAAAATAGGATCCCTGAGGCTGGTAGTGAGAGCCAAATGCTTGACTCATTGTTGTTGTTCCATGACGTCTTCCTGGTAATTCACCCAAGTGTTGCACATCCGAAGCTGCTGAGTGCTGGGAAGTTATGACTGGAGTGTCGAAGTTCAGCGACCTTGGCATCAGAGGAGAGTGATCCTCCACTGATTTCTTCTGTTTCTTGATTTCAGCGATCTCCCGGAGGATCCTTTCATTGATTTTGTCCTGCTCTTGTGCGTGATTCCTCATCTGCAAAATCAGAGCGTAAAGATCATTAGTAGTAGGATTAGTTGAAACAGAAGAAGTTGGTGGTTTTTGGAAAATGGGGATTTGTTTCTTCGCAGCATTCTCAACATTCTTCTGGGATCCAGAAGGTGGTGGAGGCAAAGGAGGAACGTCTTGTGAAGAACTGAATGACGGCATTAAGCTTGAAGTGTTCTTCGCTGAGGAAGCCATCTGCCTGGTTGTTATGAACCGAAATGACTACAAAGGTATGAATCTTCTTGGGAATGAAGCACCAATTGCCCCACGGTGGGCGCCAAACTGTTTTGGTCAAAAATCAAGCAATGATAATGCAACCAAACTTTCTGTTGTGAGGTATGATGCTTGAATGAATGAACAACACTAAGGATCACTCTGAAATGTAATGAACAAGTGACACAAAGATTTATATGAGGAAAAAGCCCTTGATCAATGAATGATCTCCGGCATAAAAAACCTCAGGTGATGGAAACTACCGATCACCAACTCAGATTAAACAAGAAATGTATTACAACTTCGGATGATAGCGAGCTAATTACAAGGATCACTATAGTGTATTGTGTAAAAAAGAAAGTGTAATCGCCAAGTGAATTATCGAGAGCTGGTGAGAGCAGTTGCAATAGTGTATGTTTAGCCAAAAATAGCCAAGTGTTTTCTATCTAGCTCGCTACCCCTTTAAAAATGGAAAATATCTAAACTAACAAACATTCCGCATTTGGTGCAAGTCTTCCACGACCTCCATAACGTCCATTTCTGCCATGCACGTGCGGAATAAATATGGAATATGCTCCAGGAATATCGCCAAGACCAAGTCCAAGTTCGTGTTCCTGCAAAACATCATCATATTCAAAGTAGACAATCGTTAGTATAAGGATCCTTAAGATGATCCATAATCCTGATCCTGCAACACTTCTGAGGATCACTAATTCAAACAAAAGTGAGGATCACTAAACCCAACAGTAATTGAGGATCACCGATCATTAAAAAATCCTCCCCTAACAGCTAGGATGACTACCCTTACAACCGATAAAGTGATCACTTTCGATAGTGATGACAGGGATACTGTCCAGGATCCTCACCATGATGCTCTCGTAATAACATTGTATGTTGCTAACCATTTTGTACGTAGGATATTGGTGGACAATGGTAGCTCCGTCAACATAATTCAGCTGGAAACATTGAAGAGGATGAATGTATCTCCGATGGACATTACTTCGAAGTCCACTGTGCTCGTTGGTTTCAGTGGAGAAGCTAGGAATACCGTAGGGGAGATAAAGTTACCAGTATATGTTGAAGGGGTCAACTCGATACAACGCTTCTGTGTGATGGACTCCTTATCCTGCTATAACATCATACTAGGCAGGCCATCGATCCATGACATGAAAGTTGTGCCATCGACTTATCACCAGTGCATCAAGATCCCTACCCCTTGGGGGGTCGTCAAAGTTGATAGTGATCAGCAGGAGGCGAAGGAATGCTACTCATCCTCAATGAAATCCTCGACCAAGCCTAATCCAGCATAGCAATTAAAGATGCGGGCATAGGATATCGTGGACGCTTCAGAGCAGGATATGAAGAAAGTTATCCTGGATCAGGATAATCCTGATATCTCGGTGCTCGTGGGGACCAATATCCCTCAAGATATTGAAGAACGATTAACTAACTTTTTGAAGTGCAGGATGTCAACATTTTCCTGGAAGCATGAGGATATGACAGGTATATCCAAAGACATTATTACTCACATGACAGGTCGTTCAAGTCTGTTCAGCAAAAAAGAAGGAAGTTTGCTCCTGAACGAAATACAATCATACAAGAGGAAGTTGAAAGATTGTTGAAGTCCAAAATGATCAGAGAAGTTAAGTTTCCAAGATGGCTGCCAAATGTATTCGTGGTACAGAAGAAAAATGGGAAATGGAGAGTCTGTGTAGATTACACAGACTTGAACAAGGCTTGTCCTAAAGACCCATTTCCTCTTCCCCATATTGATGCAATGGTGGATGCTACTGCCGGTCATGAGATGTTAACCTTCATGGATGCATCCTCAGGATTTCAGCAGATTCAAATGGAGCCTTCGGACCAGGATGATACTGCCTTCATGACACCAACAGGTATTTATTGTTATACTGCTATGCCCTTTGGTTTGAAAAATGCAGGTGCAACATATCAGAGATTGGTGAACATGATGTTCAAAGATAAGCTGGGGGACACAATGGAGGTATACATCGATGATATGGTGGTAAAATCAAAAAAGGCTGAGGATCACCTCCTGGATATTAAGGGAGCATTTGATATCCTGGATCGGTATAACATGAAACTAAATCCTGCTAAGTGCCATTTCGGAGTGAGGGCAGGAAAGTTTCTAGGATATATGGTGACCAACAGAGGAATAGAGGCAAGCCCGGAGCAGATTAAAGCCATCCTGGATATCAAATCACCTTCAAATATGAAGGATGTTCAATGATTGACAGGGCGAGTTACAGCATTGAACAGATTCATCTCAAGATCCTCCGAGAAATGCAAGAATTTTATGATATCCTGAAGAAAAATAAGAAGTTCGAATGGGGAGCAAAGTATGAAGCAGTCTTCCAGGATTTGAAGCGATATCTCTCAACTGCACCTCTATTGATGAAGCTTGAAAATGGTGAACCACTATCCCTATACCTCGCTGTATCAGGGAATGCTGTAAGTGTCGTTCTTATAAAGGACCATGAAGGTCAACAATATCCTGTCTATTATGTTAGTAAAAGTTTACTAGATGCTGAAACTAGATATTCTCATCTAGAGAAATTGATATTAGCCCTAGTTATGGCATCAACAAAACTTAGACATTATTTTGAGACACATAGGATTCGTGTTAAAACCAATTATCCTATTAAAAATGTGCTTAGGAAACCCGAGATGTCGGGTAGGATGGCTAATTGGTCAGTAAAACTGAGTGCTTATGACTTAGTATATGAGCCTAGAAATGCCATAAAATCTCAGGCTTTAGCTGACTTTGTGGCTGATTTCAGTAGTGACATTCAAAATGAAGTAGATTTAGAAGTACAGCAGCTAGGATAAAACTTAGAATGCTGGACATTGTATACTGATGGTGCATCTAACGTAAGAGGTGTAGGTTTAGGTATACTACTAAAATCGCCACAGGGGGACATATTACCCTAGGCTATTAGGTGTGAATTTCCTGCTACTAATAATGAGGCAGAATATGAGGCTTTAATTGCAGGATTAGAGTTGGCTAAGAATATGAGTATCAAGAATTTGCAAGTATATGTTGATTCTTTGTTAATCAGTAATCACTTTAATGGAACCTATGCAGTTAAGGGAGAGAAGTTAATCGAGTATCTCGAAATTCTCAAAAAATTAGCAGGATATTTCGATATTTTCACACTTGAACAGGTACCAAGAGAGGATAATGCTGAAGCTGATGCCTTGGCAAATCTGGGATCATCGGTCAGGATACCGGAAGGAACCCGAATACCAATATTACATATCCTATATCCTGCGACGAATCCTCAGGATAAGGAAGTAATAAGTATTCAGGATCCTGATGATCAGTATCCTGAGAAGGATCCTAAGTCCTGGACGGCTCCAATCATGAGATATCTCAAGGAAGGACACATCCCAAAGAATGAGAATCCTAAAGCCTTTAGAATGAAGGTATCACGATTCACTATTATAAATGATGTTTTCTCTTGCAGGACCATATTTGAGGTGCTTGGAGGATCCCGAAACCAAAGAAGTACTTCAGGATATACATGAAGGGGATTGTGGTAACCATACTGGGGGCAGGTCCTTATTCTCAAAAGTATTAAGGACATGATATTATTGGCCGACGATGAGGAAAGATGCCACAGAGTATGCTCGAAGATGTGACGCATGTCAAAGACATAGTAACATATTACATCAGCCTGCTGAACCGCTGTATCCTATCGTTTCCCCTTGGCCGTTCATGAAATGGGGTATGGATATAGTGGGAAAGCTTCCAAAGGCTCTAGGAGGAAAGGTTTCCTTGTTGGCAATGACGGATTACTTCTCCAAGTGGGTTGAAGCAGAAGCATTTGTTCAAGTTAGAGATCAAGAAGTGGTATCCTTCATAAAAAGGAATATCCTGACTAGGTTTGGAGTACCAGCTGAGATAATTTGTGACAACGGATCTCAATTTATAAGTAAAAGGACTACTGACTTCTGCAAGAGTTGGGGAATCAAAATGATTACGTCTACTCCGGTACATCCTCAAGCAAATGGACAAGCAGAATCATCGAACAAGATAATTGTCAACAACTTGAAAAAGAGACTAGGGGCTAAGAAAGGAAGATGGGCAGAAGAGTTATCCTTTGTTTTGTGGGCTGATAGGACAACGGTGAAGAATGCAACTGGCCAAACCCCGTTTTCCTTGGTGTTTGGAGCAGAAGCGGTGATTCCGACAGAAATGGTGATACCTACAGTGAGATCCAATCTCAGGGATCCTGAGAAGAATCCTAAAGTCCTATGCCAGGAACTGGATACTGTTGATGAGACAAGAGACGCTGCAAGGCTAAGGATGGCAGCATATCAACAGAGGATATCTAAAGCATATAACAAGAATATAAGGACTAGAAGATTTCAGGTTGGAGATTGGGTATTGAGAAAAGCTTTTCAGAATACTACTAATCCTGCTGATGGAAAGTTGGCCCCAAAGTGGGAAGGACCCTACGAGGTTGAATCAGAATCGGGAAAAGGAGCATACCGACTCAAGAATATGGAGGGAGATATGCTGCCGAGATCCTGGAATGCTACACATCTAAAGCTCTATTTTAAGTGAGTATGGAATTCAAATTCTGACTCAGGGCGGTATGGATTCTGACTCTTTTATTAAATTTTAATATCATTTACTATTTTGAACCTGTTACTGACTTAAGCATCGGAGGGGTGTTAGCCAGGCTAACACCCACCTTAGTTAACAGTTGTTTTGCAGTATATTATTCGGGATGTAGCACCAGGATACACACTCAGGATACTTCGGAAGATTAGAGGATTGGCCCCCTCTCTCACGTCTAAGGGATCCTGATCCCTTCACAGGTTTAAAGGTATTCACCTTTCTTCCGAGTTGGGTTTAAACACCCCGCCTGGAGCGCAAGTATTCGGGAATAGTTCAAGGTGGCGGGACCAGTTCATGTAAAAGTGGCTGACAATTTCGTTACTATTGGCTATATCCTGAATCCTTAAGGTATATGAGGATTGATCACCCTCTCTCACGAAAGGGTATTTTCATACTCTCTAAGGTTTAAAGGTTTTCACCTTTCTAAGCCTTGGAGTTTATACACTCCCGCCTGTAGCGCATGAAAATTTGGGATTTTCCCCAGGATACGAAGGATTTATCTCCAGTATATTTTGGGTTTTACCCCTGTAACACAAAAATTGTCTATACAATTGGAACTATTGTTCAAAAATTTTCTAAGTGTTTAAGGACTTCATGTACAGGGGACATTCCATCTAAAGCAATTGTATGATGCACAAAGGATCAAAGTTGAGTTAAGTGTCTCGAACTGGGGACATCTTGGTAGGAGAAGCCACAAAAGGGGTTGGAGTTTAATACTAAGGCTGCACTCAATTCCTGGTATGATCTTTCCTTTGTGAACCTTAAATAAATTTTGTAACTCAGGTTAAGGTTTAAGTATCCTGAAAAGGGTATATCTTTAGGATATATCTTCTAAATATGTTTTTGGGATGCGTTTCGGGATATTTGATTGAAATATTTGGAAGTGATACTTGATTGAAGTTAAAACTCTGATCAAACAAGTATTGTCAAAACAGGTTTTAGAAAGTGGACTATCTCTTATTCTTTAGAAGTTGTCTCTAAAGTTGATTAAATTTTTAGAAGTTCTATTTAATAAAAGTTTTCATAATATATCACAGAATATATTGATCAGGATATGAGAGCAATGACAAGTCAATTGAAAGATGAAATTAGTTGAAATAAGCAATACCAGTTGATAACCGAAGTTTTCATCCTAAAACCCAGGACCCATCCACCTTCGGCTATCAAGTTGTTTTAATACAGAAATAAAAACTGTTCATAAGACAAGAAATAAAATTGTTCAAACATAAGCATAACTCTCAAATTTAAAGAAAATAAGTTTTAGGAGGCAGCGCCTTCTTCGTTCATGGTAATTTCAGCAGCATCCGTCTTGGGATCCGCCTCAGCATTCCTCTCAGCACCGGTAGGTTTTTCAACTGCTTTTGAAGATCCTTCAACAGCAGGTTTGGCAGAAGCGCCGCCAAGGCTCTTTAGCTTTATTTCCCAGGCACTAACGTCCCAAGAAGGGCATTCGAAGCCTAGTGTTTTGGCTTCGTAGGCCATCTTTAGCCTGGCCTGGAGGAGAGAAGTGACGACGGAACTTTTAAGGCTTTCCCGATAGCTGACCATATCCTGTTCATGTTGAGCATGGGCAGCGTCAAGATCGGCTTGGGCATGGAGAGTAGCTTTGTTGAGAGCGTCTGGTGTTCTTGGGTCATAGCCTTGAACTTCTCCTCGTAGTGCCGAGATTTAGCGGCTGCAATCATGCCTTGATCAGAGATGGTAACCTTGGATTTCTTTAACTTGGATTCAAGCGTCTTGTTGAGCCCGCAGGATTCTTGATATAGATGAACCAGACGTTCAAGACCCTGCAAAAATAAGAGGACAGGTATTGGTTTTAATAAATACTTCTAAGTGGTATAAGCTGCAGGATATGGTTCAAGGATACTAACCTGGTTGAGAAAAGAAGTCAAAATCCACTTGCTTCGATGAACCCGTAATTCTCATAGGGGAATGTATCAGAGATGACGGGGGAATCGGGCTCTTTCCTTTTACGAGAGCTTGAACTCCGGGACCTGGTAGCTGGCGAAGGTTTGGGAATGACGATGGCCTTGGAACTGCTGGGCTTGGATGAGGCCGTGGACTTGGGACTAGGTTCCTTCTTGATCTGAACCTGATCGGAATAACTGTCCAGCTCGTCGAGGTCAAAGACTTCAGGGATCTTGGCCGGTGCTGCGTAAAGGGAAAAGTCTTACATCTTTATTACCTTTCATTATATTGTATTGTGCTGATTAATTATTTCACAAGTAATCCTTACCAGACATCTCAGATGATGAATATTGACTGGAACTCGGGATATGTGTGGTAAAACTCCTGTCGCTTGCAGGTAATTGGTAAACAGTTTTGATTCTTTTCTCTGATTCCGCAGTAGGGGGAGCTACTTCCTTAAAATTTACTGCAAAGGGATCAAAAAGGAGGATATTAGCAAAAGATAAAAGTCTAAAGGTACATGGGAACATTCATGATCCAACCGGTGGTTAACCACTCCACTGGAAGGCTAGCACCCTCATCAATGGAGTCTCGTTTGACAAAGAAGAACTTGTGTTGCCATCCGTCTTCGTTTTTGGTGGCTTTAAGAATAAGGGGTTTGTTGGAAGTCGAAAAAAGCAAAAACCGGCTAGAACCGTGGGATCGGAGGCGGTAAGCGATTGGCAGATCTTCGATACAAAGGTCGGGACAGTGAAGATTTTTAATTTGGTTGAGTACGATTAATACCCTCCAGACCATGGGCATGGTCTGAGCAAAGGAGATACCGGTGGTCCGGAAGAATTGCATCATAAATTCGGGAAAAGGGTATCGAAGACCTAGCGAGAAAGGGTATGCTGGGAAGCAAACCCAATCAGTAGAAGAAACGTCCGATCGAATTGACCGATCGAATGGTCTGAAGACCGTGTTATTGGGGAAAGCACCGGAAGCTCTCAAAGCCGCAATGTCTGCGTTATCAAAAGCACAGACCTCCTTCTCGGGATTTTTTGAGAAGATTCTGCTGAATGAAGGTCTCAGATGATTCACCGGTTTGGGAATAAGTTCTAGCAGCTATTGTGAATAAAGGAAGAGAGATTGACAAAAAATGAATGAGAAGTAGGGAATTACCTGGAGACTCCGTTGGAGATATCTGCTTTTCAAACAAGAAGAGAGAAGATATAGGAGCATTGTAGATCTCCATCGAGTTAAAAGCGCGTTGGAGGTTATGGTGTAATCTTGACCGTCGTCTCGATTTAATTGCCTTGATTTACGAGATAGAATTTTTAAAATATATCCGTTGGATTGGTATACCAACAGATATATTTGGGGACAATTGTTATGGGCCATTTTCTGAGTATATATATCCTGGCTAATATCCTGCTTTTGGTTGTTTGCTTGTGATCAGGATACTGGATTAGGATATTGGTATCATTCTGGGCCATATCCTGGTGTTAACTAAATTAACCACGTGCAGGTTAGAGGCTGTGGGTTACTAATGGTCAGAAGGACTTCTTCTCCTCAAGACTCGGGCGTATCTGTTATGTGAGAGACGTTGAACCCGAAAGACCAGGTCTACAACATTCGAGTGGTGAATATTCGCCGGATCTCGGTTTATTAGGATAGTTTGTTGCATTTCTTTTACTATAAATAGATGGGGGCGGATCAGATTAAGGCACGCAACTTTCACACACACTAGAGAACACTTTTGCTCTCTAGCTTTCAGCAGTCACTACACACAAACACTTGTAATCAAATTACATTGTAACACCTAGTTGATCCGCATCACATCCTGCACTGTATCCTGAGATTTAAAGCAATAGAAGAACAAGGCAGCTGCGATTGTCAGCTCCCGAGGTTTTGTGCCGGCGATCTAGATTGATCAAGGGCTTTCCTCGTACATCACGTGCCAACCTTTACTTTTTTGCTCATTGTTTGATCATAGATACAGCTCAATATCCTGAGCCGTATCCTGAAACTGTTTTTGCAATTAACTTGATTAACATATTTTCGACACTCATTTCTAGCACACTACCTCACTTAACTAATTTGATCACTTAATTGCTTCGGTAATTTTTGACCAAAACAATAGGAACATTACAATTATTTATGAAAACTGGTTTGTGTATTAAACTTTATGATACCTTATATGTTCCTGAGGTAACTCGGAACCTTGTATCAGGACCAAAGTTAGACATGGACGGTTTTATTGTTTCACATGGTCATCGCAAACTCTCTATCCTCTATGATTCTGTTCTTTTTGGTACTGGTATTCTGGATGACGGTCTCTATAGATTAGGACTAGATGATGATTTTTCCAAATCTTTGTTGTCATATAAC
The DNA here is from genome assembly GCA_030545235.1 of Helianthus tuberosus. NCBI lineage: Eukaryota > Viridiplantae > Streptophyta > Magnoliopsida > Asterales > Asteraceae > Helianthus > Helianthus tuberosus. The sequence continues at coordinate 34,255,299 of CM060443.1, read as the reverse complement.
ATTAATGAATCACTCACAAAGATGAAAGAGAAACGAGACTTAGAGACTTCATCCATGTTGTGGCATCAACATTTAGGCCACATCTCAAGAGAACAGTTAAATCATCTCGTAAAGGATGAAGTCTTACCTCCTCTCGATTTCTCTGATTTTGGAACATGTGTCAAATATATTAAAGGTAAAATGACATTAGCAAATAAGAAAGGTGCCACTAGGAGCTCTAATTTATTAGAACTCATTCACACTGACATTAGTGGTCCTTACCAAATCGCTGGCATAACAGGACATACTTCATTTATCACTTTCATTGATGATTATTCTCGTTACATGTACTTATATCTTATTAAGGAAAAGTCTGAATCTCTAAAATTTTTTAAAGATTATAAGGCTGAAGTTGAAAAGCAATTAGATCGCCAGATTAAAGTTGTGAGATCAGATAGAGGCGATGAATATTATTGAAGACATACTGATGTGGGTCAAGCTCCTGGTCCATTTTATGAGTCTTGTAAGGCTCAGGGGATTGTGAACCAATACACCATGCCTAGTACACCTCAGCAGAATGGTGTCGCTGAACGAAGAAACCGCACCCTTATGAACATGGTACGCAGTATGTTAGCCAACACTAATTTACCATTATTCCTCTGGACTGAAGCATTAAAAGCAGCTGTTCATATACTCAATAGAGTTCCTTCTATGTCTGTCCCTAAAACTCCTTATGAACTTTGGACAGGAAGGAAATCGAGTCTTAAATACATGAAAGTATGGGGCTGCATTGCTGAAGCAAACTTTATAATCCTTTCATAAGGAAACTTGACCCTAAAACATTTACTTGTTTCTATATCGGGTATCCTGATCATTCAAATGGTTATCGTTTCTATTGTCCTTCCCACTTCACCCGTATTGTTGAAACCAAGCGTGCTGCGTTCCTGGAGGATTTCAAGGTCAGTGGGAGCAGTACCAACCCTTACGAAGAATTGCAAGAAGTACAAGACGCAGGGGGGAGAGACTCGTCGCTTACTATTACTCCGTTTACTCCTCTTGTACCCAATGCAACTACTGCACCTGAAGCTACTGTACCAACTCCAAATTTATCTCCACAATCAGAACCCATTATACCTCATAACGAAGGCACATCAAACGCTCAAAACCAAGACAACGCTGAACCCGATAATCAACTCAGGAGGTCATCTAGGCCTAGAAGGCCTACTAATTGGGTTGATTATGTTACCTACCTGACTGAAATGGATCCCGGAAAGCTCAATGATCCCATTTCTTATAATGAAGGCGTTAGCAGTGATCAGTCTTCTGAATGGAATAAAGCAATGATTGATGAGCTTGAATCCATGAAGAAAAATGACGTTTGGGATTTGGTAGAATTACCCAATGGTGTCAAACCCGTAGGATGTAAATGGGTGTTTAAAACAAAACTGGATCCGAATGGGAACGTTGAACGCTACAAAGCGAGATTGGTTGCGAAGGGCTACACTCAGAAAGATGGAATTGATTATCAAGAGACATTTTCACCTGTCTCTTGTAAAGATTCATTAAGGATCGTCATGGACCTAGTAGCTCATTTTGATTTAGAGCTGCATCAGATGGACGTTAAAACTGATTTCCTTAGCGAAGATTTAAACGAAGATGTTTCCATGAAACAACCTAAAGATTTTAAACCTGAAAGTCAGGAGCATCTAGTATGTAAGTTGAAGAAATCCATTTACGGGTTAAAACAAGCATCATGTCAATGGTACCTTAAGTTTGATGAAGTCATGAGGAAACAAGGTTTTATAAAGAATCAAGTGGATCAACGCACCTACCTCAAGATGAGTGGGAGCAACTTTACTATACTTGTCCTTTACGTAGATGATATTCTATTAGCAAGTAATAGTTTAGACATATTGCATGAGTCGAAGCGGTTACTCTCGCATAACTTCGACATGAAGGATCTCGGAGATGCTTCTTACGTCATTGGCATCGAAATTCACCGAGATAGACACAAAGGGATCTTAGGATTGTCTCAAAAAGCTTACATAGATTGTGTCCTTACAGGTTACAACATGCAACAGTGCAAACCCTCAGTCGCTCCAGTAGTTAAAGGGGATGTTTTTGGTTCATTCAAGTGTCCAAAAATAGAGGTTGAGAAGGAGTAAATGAGCCAGATACCTTATGCGTCAGTAGTCGGGAGCCTGATGTATGCTCAAGTCTGTACTCGCCTAGATATCGCTCATATTGATGGAATGCTAGGCCGTTATCAGACTAATCCTGGCCTAGATCACTGGAAAGCAACTAAGAAGGTACTTCGATATCTACAAGGGACGAAAGACTATAAAATGACTTATAGAAGAAGTGATCATTTAGAAGTAGTAGGCTATTCTGATTCTGACTTTGCAAAATGCAAAGATGACAAGAAATCCACTCCGGGCTATATCTTTATGTTAGCAGGTGGACCTATCTCATGGAAGAGTCATAAACAACAGTTGACCAAAACTTCCACAATGATGGCAGAGTACATTGCTGTTTATAACGCAACCTGTCATGGAATGTTGCTTAGGAATCTGATCACTGGACTCAAAATCGTTAATTCCATTTCTAGACCATTGAAGCTTTATTGTGATAACTCAGCTGCCGTTAGTTTCTCGAATAGTAACAGTTCAACTGAAGCTGGTTTATATCTTGATACAAAATATCTGTTCGTACGAGAAAGAGTTGAGGAAAATAATCTTTGTATTGAGTATATTAGTACTAAAGATATGTTTGCGGATCTGATGACTAAAGGTCTCCCACCTAAAGTTTATGAAGAACATGTTCGGAATATGGGATTTAGTAAAGACCTTATTTAAGCATATTGTACTAGCTTATGTTTTATCTTAATGAAATTTCCTCAGTTTGATTTTGTATGTCTCTAAGAATATGTTCAACCGGTATAATGGCATATAGACAAATAAAATTACAAATCGAACAAAGGGCATATGCGTATTTTGATCATAATGATTAGGTTTTAAATTGAGGCTATAGCATGACTAATGGGGGTCCTGAGTCGAATGATGATTCAACAACTGTATTTCTCTACTATAGTTCTTGGTTTAAGGCTAAAATGAGTGTTAACTCCTGATCAGGCTTATCTAATACTCATAGTAAATGATTACTCGGCTAAGTGAAGAATGTAAGATTAAATATATTATGGTGTACTATTTAATCTAGTAGCCATTATAATCATTTACATAATATAGATCAAAATATATAACAAACTATTAAATAATTAGTTGGTAATTGTTGATGGACCATATTACCCTTATTAACAAATTGGGTTTCCTCTTGGGTGCATATATAAAGAGACTTATGTAGAGGTAACAAAGTTAGACAATTAGACATCTTGTGCTTAGTTTATAACATCATTCGAAACCTCTCTATCTCTCAACCGAACTCCCTATTCGGTTTTCATCATCACCATCATTAGATTGCACCCTAAGGAGGAACCAGATCACCTTGACAAACATGTCAACTTCGATGGCTGCATCACTCACTGGATTCTCTAATGGCCTGTCTGCAATCACGGGTATCTTTTCATGTTTCCTATTATATTTAAAACAGAGCTGATCAACAAATCTAACATGAACCTTAGATCTCACATGACTCGAAAGAATTGGAATCAATTGTTAACAGTGATATCATATAAAGGAACAAAAGTGCATCATTGAAAGCTGCAAAACAGAAAGTTTGGACCTCAAAATGGTGATGTTCCACCTTGGTTTAGCATGGTAAACCTGTGGAAACACTCCTAGAGGTGTTCCAAGCTTTGTAGTAGAAGAAAAGATGAAGAAATGGTGAAGAAAAGTGAGTTTGAACTCACTTTTGGACTTGGAATAATTCTGCCTTTTCTTGATATTGCAGCTGATTTGAGAGCAATTTGAGTGTGTAAATGAGCTGGGAACGTGAAAATGGGAGGATGGAGGCTTGTTTATATAGAGAGGAGGTAGGGTTTGGTGTTAAAGGTGGTTAGGAGGTGATTGGGTAAGAGAATAATGGCCAATCCTTTCAATATACGAGGTTATTATCTTATTATCTATTGCTTTATTAAAAAAGGAATAAAAGTAGGGTCGTACACCTAGGTTGTTCCCCTTCAATACCCGGCTGCAGGGGTAGGTGCTGGCATTAACTCATTAAATATTTCTTTATTTTTATTATTTATTTATTTTATTTATTTATTAAAAAAGAACAAGTGCGGTTCAAAAAAGAGGGAAAGGAATATAAATTTGGTTTGTTCTCGAGAATTATTATTGTTTTTGGTTGCGTGAAATGTGTGAATCGTGCATCGGTTTCGAAATGAACGAAGTATCAAGTATAAAACACATTAAAATTGAGATAGCATAAAAGAGCATTTAACGTAAAACTTGGAGCATCACTGAACGTAACTAAGACTTTTCCAAAGTGAACCGAAAGTTCTTTCGAGTTAGGGAAACATGTTTTGGCCTAATTGGTAGAATACTCTCGTCGAGAAGAGATTAACGGTATTCACCCTTCTAGTTACTACACGTACCTAGTCGATTGAAAATTCAAAACTTTGGCGGGATTGAAAATCGAGGAGTGGGACTAGTTGTCAAGATGCGGGTTTCACCCCTAACTTGGCAACATCGTACCCTAGATGTGGTTGGTACTCGTCAAACGGGTTAAGAAATTTAATTCCGACTCGTTGATGAGGGTCCACTAGAATAGGAAATTTCCCATCAAGATGTGGATTTCATTCCTAACTTGATGGTGTAATTTCGTGCAATAAATCGAACAACATGGATTGAGAGTTGTTCACCAAATTGTGGGTTTCACGCCTATTTTGGTGAAGTCATCTCGTTTATATAATACAAGTGTCTGCATGTCTTCATGTGTATATTTGTGTAAATGTCTTAAGAAAGACACGTGTATAATTTAAGACGAAGTGAATAGAGAGAAGTAAAATAGGAAGAATTGTAACATTTAAGCATGAAAAGCAAGAACGGTCAAAGTTTGGGACATAAACTATAGACTAGGTCAAATCTTGGAAATTCTACCGAATTCCCTATAGTTATGGCTCTGATACCAATCTGTCACACCCCAACCGATGGCGGAAACATCGAAGTGAGACGAAAACGAGATTGCTCGAGACCTCATAACACTACTTGCGACAACAATTAACAAAACTGATTTCATTTCATTGATAATAATTCAAGTACAACATTTGAAATGGAAAATACAACAAGTTTATAAATCAAGTACAACATAATATCTGAAACAAATACAAAAACAGAAGCTAGATTTCTAAGGAGTGTATCTAATCAACCCTACTAACTTTCATCATCATCAACGTCATTAATTCCCTGCAACATGTTTGAAGTATAGTTCGATAAAATCATATTGGTGAGTTTACAAGTTTGATAATAGCATAAGTATAGAAAGAGTTTAAACAATCAACATGGCATAAATGTTATCTAAAATTAACATACGATTGGCTTCTGGCTTGAGCAAGTTGTCATGAATCTGCAAAATCTTGTCTGTCGTCTCTTGTACGATCTCAGGACCGGTGATTTGAGCTTCTCCGATCTCGAGCCAACAAATAGGCGAACGACACTTACGACCATACAGTGCTTCGAACGGTGCCATTTGAATACTCGCGTGAGAACTGTTATTGTACGAGAATTCTATTAAAAGCAAGTGCATATCCCAATTGCCACCAAAATCAATTACGCATGAACGAATCATATCCACTAGAGTTTGGATAGTGCGCTCGGTTTAATTGTCGGACTGAGGATAGAAAGCGGTACTCAATGGGGATACTATGACGACAAATGACTTCATTCGTGTAGATACGAGCCAATCTCTCGACTTTGTAATCTTCATGAATGGGGAGGAGATGAGCGGATTTGGTCAATCCATCAATGATTACCAAAATACTGTCATATCCAGAAGAAGTACGAGGAAGTTTGGTAATGAAGTCCATAGCGATACTCTCCCATTTCCAGACAGGAATTTCTGGTTGTTCGAGTAGACTAGAGAGACGTTTATGTTCGGCTTTCACCTTTGAGCATGTGAGACACTTCGAAACAAAGGTGGCGATATCCTTCTTCATGCCAGACCACCAATAAGACGTACGCAGATCATGGTATATCTTGTCAGCACCATGATGATGTAACACCCTTACTATTAAATAACGATTTTCGTATAAATTACAAAAAATAAACATGTATCTATATGCACATATTGTTAAATAATACGGGTAAATTAAAACTTTTACAATTTTAAGATAATACAATTTAACGTGTACGGATTCGTCGTTTTAAAATAACGACGAAACAACGTGCGAAAGCTTTAATCTCGTGTGTTCGGTTCTTCATCGAGCTTGATCTTTATCCGTGTGCATAATTCGTTCACCTAAATTCAAAACCAACATAAAAGTTAGTTTTGATAAGTTAAATACATGTTAAAACTAGTTTCATGAGTCAAAACAACAAAATTCAAACAATTTTCGGAATTTAGGGGCGTCGCGCTACGCCACGCCCCATTTTTGACAGAATGTTGCTTGCTTGCTGCTGCAGTTGCCCATCTATAGTTTTAATCGAAAAACGAACTTCAAAATGTCATAACTTTTGTTCTACTTATCCGATTCGCGTGATTCTTTTTCCTACACGACCGTAATTTAATTCTCCATATCATGGAGTAAAAACCCGACATCTGAATTCACAAATTTTTAGATTTCAAGCTCTCAGCTTGAAATTCAATTTTGACACTTTTGGACCCGTTTGTGTTTTGATTAAACAAACTTGTTAGTTACCTTTAAAATGTTGTGTAAATCACATTATATCAGTTTACAAATATCCAAGATTCAAATTACAGATTCTTATGCAAATCTTAACCCGTTTTGCATATCTATTCATTTTGACCCGTTAAGGGTATTTACATTTTCAATCTCAAATCACGCTTCGTTTTAGTTTACATCCTATCTCCAGTTTTTATACATATCACAAGGACTCAATTTAACAAAACGCTTATTTCTAAACAACTCTTAAATGTTGTTTGCCCCATTTACCCTTCAAGGGCTTTATGATCAATTGTAGTCCTTCATTTTGCGATGAAGGACTTTCGCTAATAGTTGACCCAAAATATCGCTTCTAACTACAATACAAAATATGCGTACCTGGCTCGGGTCAACATATTGACCCATTTTAAGACCTTGTCTCTATAATATGCTAATTCATAGCCTCGCTAAATCATAAACCATTTATCCTGCGAGCATGCGACTCGGCATACACTTATTAGTCGTTAATTGTCAAATGGTATCAATATTACCATTTGACCCGTTTGGTCTAAACTACCAAATATTTTGTGCTTAATATTATATGGTGTTTATCCACCATTTCACTAAGTAACTAACTTTGGATTTCTAACCATTTAGTTATGTCGCCCCAACCCATTTCTTACGCGTTTAATCCCACATGGTTTATGTCCCTTGGCATCGATTAAAGCTTCGACTTTTATCATTCACACGTGATCAAAATCATCGGTTTACCCTCTTTACTCGTTTAGGCTTACTTATAAAGTAGCCATCCAAAACTTGTTTTAAATATGTCATTTCAAATGTCAAATTTACATTTTTCACCCTTTTTACCAGTAGTCATGGTTTTTCATCATTTTGGTATGTTCCGACCCGTATCATGTCGCGCCGGGAACCATACCTTAGTATTATCCATATCGTATAATTGATTTTAGAACGAGCACATATTCTACAAAAGATGTAAGTTTCACTTACCTTCATCCGGTTGTGCACTTATCTTTTCGTACATGATTCGTTTGACCGTTTCTTTCCCAAGCCTCCACCTAGCTCGTTTAGCGTCAAACTAACATCATCATTCACAAGGTGGTTAGATTAGTCATTAACAAATACGACTATTCCACCTTACATATTTTCTATGGCGAAATCATTATTCGACTTCGTCATTGGTTAGTTTAACTTTCTACTAGTTAACTACCTTAAATCATATGATACGTGAAATTAATTAAAATCTACATTATGATTAGATTCCGTATTATCACATATCACCCCTAACTAAATCAATTAGAAAATTACGCGTTTCATTCATAGTTTCAACATATGAACATTCATTTAGGCGTTTTAACAAACACCTTGTGGGCATAATTTTTACACATCTACAATCAAGTTCATAACTTGTCATTTAGCCAAGATTAACATCAATTAGGCAAGTTCATATCAAATTTTCACATCAACAAATCTGAATTTACTTCATAGAGTTCAAAATACACTAGAATGATAACTATAATCCTAGTGTTTAACATGCTTTTACAAAACCCACTAATCACCTACATTGGTGATTATGGAATTCACAAGTAATGAGCATAATTTCAATAATCTAATGACTAGGGTTTGTTCCTAGACACAATTTCATTCTAATTTTATCCAAACAACATTCATGCAACACTAATTTCGAATTATAATTGTTCATCCAGAATTTTAGATGGAATCAAATAACTAATTTCCGCATACCTTATGATCCCTTTTCGAATGAGATCACTAATCTTTGCTTGGATTTCGATTTGGGTAAAATTTGTGCCTTCATTTGAACAGTTTTAGCATGAACTAGGGTTTGAGGAGAGCTCTTGGTTGCCCCTATGTTTTAGTCGAACCAGACACACACTCTTGTGTGTGTTTGGGTTTTTTTTTTTTTAATAAAACTTATTTCAATTTTGACAACTTTAGCCCCTCATGTTTTAGTTTGTTATTAAGTAGGCCACACCCTACTTATTTCTAGTAACATTCCCTCTAATTAACTAGGTTAATTATTCCTAGTTAACTTAATGGGTTCGGGAAGTCATAACATGTTTTATTTTAAGTCCCGTTAACTCGGGCCTTTTACATACTTTGTTTTCTCAAAGTATTTATCCTCCTTTTTAATTAACATCAAGTTTATTTATTTAAATCCTAATATTTACCGGGTTAATTTTTACCACTAACGGTATTTTACCCGTCATTACTATTAGCGTGGTTTGATTACCAAACCCGTTTTTGGGGTGTTACAAATGAATAGAGTATCGAGTCTTGTATGCCTCCTTCATTAGTAGATCTCGAAGGTCATCACGATTTGGCACCCAAACGCGATTGAGATAGTAAAGAATACCATCGGATTTGGTTACGAGTTGATCTTCAGCACCACACTTCATATCGTTATAGAGGTTACCTGTAACACCTGTGCCTCCACGGCCATCAAACAAATACCAAACCAATGAAATATTATATTTCATACTTGGGATTTGTAAAAATATGTGTATCATTTGCACATATCAATTTTTGTTCGATTTCAAACTCTAAATCGCTTTCTGGAAGGTTATACGCGCACCGATGCGTAAATATAACCAGTTTAATGCAACAAACACTCCGGAATAGTGACATAGGCTTAACATACCTTAAATAACCTTTACATAACTTAGAAATAAGTTTTGAAGGCTTTGGTATGGCAAAATCAAGTTAAATCGCTTACAGGGACTAAAGTTGACAAACTGCGAAAGTATGCCAATTTGAACTGTAACAGACATTCCGGAACATGACCATAAGTTAAACACACCTTAAATATCCTTTATATAGCTTAGAAATAGGCTTTGAGGGGTTTGGTGTGCTAAAATAAACTTTTGGGTCATTCAGGGACTAAAAGTGTCAAAAAGTGCACAAGTTTGCATTTTCGCGCATAACTTACGTTCTGAATACATCTGGACATCCAAAAATTTATGTAAGCATGACTACATTATATTTTAGTGTTCGCCTTAAGAAAAATCCATTCGTCGCGTCATTTGGATCGTTTTTCGCGCTTATGCGCATTCCGTCGTAATTAAGCGAACATCGCGTTCGTACGGCCAAACGAACCGACATCCGAGATATTTTTGAGCACATTTTAAGTTCCCTATATTTTAACTTCATTTTAGAGCTTTGAAATGGGGTTAACGGGCCTTAAACGTGTCGAAAATGGCCTAAATACAGTTCAGGGACCAAAAGTGTAATTCTGCCGAAATAGTGCCTAGCGGTGCGCTACACTTTAAGCGTAGCGGTGCGCTAGGGGTCTGCAGACCAGATGCAGAGTACCAAACAGCCTGTTTGCAGCAGTTTTACCCACAACCACAAGTTCCTAATTGCTTAGTCATGAAGATAAGAACCATTTTAAGCCACCATGAGGTTCCAACACATGTACGGCCTTGATCGTTTCCCCTTTTCCAAGAAACGATCTCAACGGTAGACCGAATACTATAAATACCCCACCCCCCATTACTTCAAATGCACTAGAATTCTGATTTTAGAAACTCTAAGTTGAAACCATTGTTTCATACCTGAGATTCTCGAATCGGGATTAGCATTCGGGGACCCTGGGTAAGTATTCTTTCGTTCTTTTCCTTATTTTACTGCTTTTCGAGTCAGAAAGTCAAACTTTGTTTGACTTTCAGCGTTGACCAGTAATGGTCAATGCGAAGTTCGTTTGAACTTCGCAACGTGAGTGTAATCACGTTGGTCATAGTCCCTTAGGACTATGCCCACTGATTACCACGTTGTCTAGAGTCGTAGGGTAGGCGATCTAATAAATCGCCTATACCTTCGAACTCGACCCATTTGGTCGATCATTAGGATCGGACCAAATACATTAGGTGACCATAGTAGGTAGGGAATAACCTTCCGAGGTTATACCCTATGGTCACATCGTTTAAGTAGTTGTATGATAGGTAGTTTATATGCCTTAGGTAAATTACCAGAATACCCTTTTCATGCATAATTGGTAATTTAGCATATGTAACCCAAAATTTTGCCACATAACTGATTATGTAACATGTTTAGGCATATAACACTTGTCATAGGGCTGGTTAGGCGTTCCGAACGCGTTTTACACGAACGACGCGTTAAAGTAGCATAAGCTTCCTAAACGGGTCGTAATGGGTCGATAAGACTTAGGTTAAGTTTCATTTAGCATGTAGGCTTTGTTAAACCATATCATATGAGTTCCTACACTCATTTGGTTTACAAACCCTAATGCTACCCAGTCTTCCGATATAGGTCCGGTTTATTAACATAGTTACCTATATTAGGTGCCGTTTGATTCCGTGATCTCTAGCATTGTTTGGTTGTCACTCAAGGACTACTGAGCATTCTCAAGTGAGTACATAGACCCCTCTTTTACTGTTTTCCAAACTGTTTTGGGGTGGAACACATGTGCCTACTTGTTACTTTCATGCTTTCCTGTTTTCATATCATATACCTGCTATGTTTGTTAGTACATTATAGTACGTCGTTTTACATTGACATTTTATGCTATGTATGTATATAGCGTGCATACTTAGTACATCGTTTTACATGACATTTTATGCTATGTATGTTCATTTAGTTCATACTTAGTACATTGTTTTACATCACATCACATCACATGCTATGTATGTTCATTTGTTGCATACTTAGTACAGATTCATTTCATCACATGCTTACATTTTGGTATGACATTTGGTTTGTTAAATGGGACAATACATTCATTAACATTAGCTACGCCGTTCGTTAGTAGGTAGTGGTACCATAGGAATTGACAACTCCCGTTCCGGACATCCCAGGGAAAGGGGACAGTAAAGGAATGACCGAATTCGTTGATATTTACACAGATAGACCTTTAATTTGTTTAAGGGTTTATCACCTCAGTCGCAAGGCTTGGATGTATGCATTGGAACAACACCACATAAATGTACATATTCAGTATAGCATGCATGTAGACATTTTAACATGATTGACCTTGATCATGCATTTACACAAGACATAATATTGATTTAAACCAAGTTTTACTTCAATACTTTGCTTTTGTGCATATGGTTTAGTTGAGACATTTCGCTAGCCATACAGGACATTTTGACATAGACATTAGACATAGACATTTTAACATGATTGACCTTGATCATGCATTTACACAAGACATAATATTGATTTAAACCAAGTTTTACTTCAATACTTTGCTTTTGTGCATATGGTTTAGTTGAGACATTTCGCTAGCCATACAGGACATTTTGACATAGACATTAGACATAGACATTTTAACATGATTGACATTGATCATGCATTTACACAAAACATAATGTTGATTTAAACACAGTTTTACTTCAATACCTTGTTTTTGTGCATTTCACCTATGGTTTAGTTGATGCGTTTTCACTAGCCATACATATCATTTAGCTTACACATTACATGATTTACATTGATCATGCATTTTGACATATTATTCAATACATTTGACAAATTCATTTATACATGGACAAATTTACATTGTTGGTTTGGTTTGATTAAGTGATTAAGTAACGATGCGGGTGTAATATGATACAAGCATGGTGGATACGCCGCTGGTACTTCCTATATATAAGTGTTTGTATGGTATTACATGTCGTAGCGTTATTTGAATCATTTCAGTTTGAGACATAGAACATTTTATGCAAATATCATATTTTTCACAAGACATTGATTTACAAACAACTTATCTTATACAAACTCATTTTACATGGTTATTCATTTAACCATACATTATTTATACATATCATCTGATCTTATCGATTTTCAAATGATTTACAAAACAAAGCAAATAACAAGGTTCATGACTAAACATTTTCTCAAACATAAGTCATGAAACCTATTTTCACAAAACCTATGTATCTCACCGGCATTTTTATGCTGACGTACCATATTTTCACATGTGTTTTTCAGGAAATGAAGCATAAGATGATCAAGATACACATAGGCAGACTTGGGCTTTAGTGACAATAAAAGATGCAAGACTAGTTAATTATGTTGTATTTCTTTGCTTGTTAAGACATTGTAACATTTTTAATCAATAAAACGAAACTTAAATTTCCATGGTTGTGAAACATTAATTCTGTTACCACACTCCCCGATGTTTCCGCCGCGATTTGTATGTTCTACGCGGTCGGGGTGTGACATTACCCTCTTTAACAGACGAGTATTGCGCTTCTCGAATGCGGTTTCGAAGATTGTCCACGAGTTGGAAACAGTGAACACTCTTGACATGAGTTTTATGACTAAGAGCGTTAGCCATGACATTTACATTACCTGGATGGTAGCGAATCTCGCAGTCATAGTCGTTTAACAACTCCATGCAGCAACGTTGACGCATGCTGGGTTCCTTTTGATTGAAGATGTGTTGAACGCTCTTATGGTCGGTGAAGACCACACACTTAGTACCATAAAGGTAGTGTCGCCATATCTTCAATGCAAAAACAACAAGACCAAGTTCAAGGTTGTGAATAGTGTAGTTTTTCTCGCGTATTTTGAGTTGTCTTGATGCGTAAGCGATAACCTTGTCTCGTTGCGTGAGGACCCAACCAAGACTTTGGTTAGAGGCGTCACAATACCCGAAAAATTCGTCATTTTTGTCGGCAAGAGCAAGAATTAGAGCATTGCAAAGCATGTCCTTAAGCGTTTGGAAAGAATCCTCTTGCTTGGGACCCTAAACAAAAGGTTTATCCTTTTGAGTCAAAGAACTAAAAGGAAGGGCAATTTTTGAAAAGTTGGAGATGAATCGACGATAATAACCCGCCAATCCAAGGAATGAACACATTTCAAACGGATACTTAGGTGCGATCCAGTTCTTGACAGCTTCGATCTTTGCGGGATCAACGTGAGTATCTTTTTCGTTGACAACGTGACCAAGGAATTGAACCTCTTTCAACCAAAATTCGCACTTGGAGAATTTTGTATAAAGTTGTTCAATGCACAAGAGTTCGAGGATAAGACGCAAGTGTCGCTCGTGCTCTTCTTGTGTCTTGGAGTAGATTAGCATATCGTCGATGAAGACGATCACGAAACGGTCCAAGTAAAGCTTGCACACTCAGTTCATTAAGTCCATGAAGACCACAGGCGCGTTGGTCAAACCAAAGGGCATGACCACGAACTCATAAGGACTGTATCGTGTACAAAAGGTAGTTTTAGCAATATCTTCTTCAAGGACTCGAAGTTAATGGTAACTAGAACGAAGATAGATCTTAGAGAAACACGTCGCGCCTCGAATTTGATCGAAGAGGTCGTCGATGCGACGAAGAGGATAACAATTCTTAACACTAAGCTTGTTAAGTTCATGATAATCAATGCACATTCGAAAGGAATCGTCCTTCTTCTTCACAAACAGAACCGGCGCGCCCCAAGGAGAAGTACTAGGGCATATAAAGCCTTTATCAAGTAATTCTTGAAATTGGCTAGATAGTTCTTGCATTTCTGAGGGTGCGAGTCATTATGGAGATTTAGCAACATGCATATCTCCAGGGACTAAATTGATACGAAAATCAACTGAACGAAGAGGAGGAGGAGGACCTGGTAGATCTTCAGGAAAAACGACAGGAAAATCGCAAACAAAAGGAACATCACTCACGCTCTTATCTTTGTCCTTCTTTTCCACAATGTGGGCGAGAAAGGCAAAGTAATCCTTGCGCAAGTACTTGTTCGCTTGAGTACACGACATAAGCTTGAGACCTTTAGAAGGTTTCTCGCCATAGACGTGCAAAAAGTCACCACTAGGAAGAGGAAGACGAATAAAGTTTTTCGAACAAACAACTTTAGCACGAACTCGCCTAAGCCAATCTATGCCTACTATGATATCGAAACTACCCAATTTCATGGGTATGAGGTCAATCGAGAACTTATGATCGTTGAGATTCAAAGAACATTTAGGGAGAACAGAATCGATAGTTAGTGACTTCAACCGCAAATGATTTTGCAACTTAGAGCGTCTACACTTAAGCAATGAATCTAATTCAACGGATACAGAACTTTTATCTGCTCCAATATCAAAGAACAAGAAGTATAGACATCGTTTACAAGAAACGTATCGTTGATGACAACGTTGTTGTTCTGAGCTTGTGCTTCTATGATGACAAAGGCTCATCCACGAGGTTGCTGCTGCTGGTCGTTGTTGTTGTGTTGTGGAAATGTGTTGCTGAGGTGGTTTAGATCTCCGCAATTGAAGTAGGTTCGACCGTTATTTGCTTGAGGCTGAGCTTGGTTCGCAGTAGGGGTTTAGTTTGGGTTACCTTGTCACTTTGGCCACTTCAGCATGGGTTTACAAAATGCCTAAATCTATTACAGTTGGTGTATAGGTGGCACGGTGTATGGATCGGATGATGGTATAAACAGGTGTTACACTTGGGATGAGTCCCAATGTAAGCCTTCTTCGCTGGCTCAGGGTTTTAGGTGAGAGCGACTTCTCGTATGGGTTGAGGGTTTTGCGGAGTAACAACCGCAAAGTTTTGGTTTGAAGTCTTCTACTTCTTACCGTTGTTGTTCTTTTTGGTGGGTGGTTTAGTCGGTGTGGGTTCAACAGTGGGTTCAGCGGTGGCTTGGTGGGCAGTCTTCAATGAACCCTTGTTGTCAAAGGTTCCATCCAAGATCTTGTTATTGTTAACCTTGGCTGCCAGACGACAGGTGTCCTCAAGAGTTTTAGGTTGAGCGTACTCGACGAAGTTCATGATGGAGGGAGGTAAGCATCGAATGTACTTAGCGATGGCCTTGTCAGTGGAATCGACTTGGCCATGGCATAGGACACTCAATTGTTTGAACCTAGCTGTAAGGATGACATTGTCACTCCCCACTTGCTTGAGGTTCCAAAACTCGTTTTCGAGTTGTTGGAGCTCGTGTGGAGGACAAAACTCATCCTTCATGAGCTTTTTCAGCTCAGTCCAGGTTAGGGCATAGGCGACGTCGTCACCACGTGCATTACGTTCAATGGTCCACCAATCGAGAGCTCTCTATCGGAAGACATCAGTCGCGTTCGTGGTTCGAATGTGGTCGGGGCAACCGCTTTGTCGAAACGTGACTTCAATGGCATTGAACCATTGAAGCATCTTGGTTGCACCGTATTCGCTTGTGAAAGGCATCGAGCTGCACGAATTGAACTGCTTAAAGGTAGAGGTCGACTTAGGCGGATCGGCCTAAGAGTCAACCAAGGCATGAGGGGATTCGGTGTTGGGTGTTGACTGAATCTTGCTAACGATGTCTGGTATCACCTTGGCCATCTGCTTGGCCATGAACTTCATCATTAAGATGAAGTGAATAGAGAGAAGCAAAATAGGAAGAATTATAACATTTAAGCATGGAAAGCAAGAATGGTCAAAGTTTGGGACTTAAACTATAGACTAGGTCAAATCATGGCAATTCTATCTAATTCCCTATAGTTATGGCTCTGATACCAATCTGTCACACTCCAACCGATGGCGGAAACATCGGAGTGAGACGAAAATGAGATTGCTCAAGACTTCATAACACTACTTGCGACAATAATTAACAAAACTGATTTCATTTCATTGATAATAATTCAAGTACAACATTTGAAATGGAAAATACAACAAGTTCATAAATCAAGTACAACATAATATTTGAAACAAATACAACAACAGAAGCTAGATTTCTAAGGTGTGTATCTTATCAACCCTACTAACTTTCATCATCATCAACGTTATCAATTTCCTGCAACATGTTCAAAGTATAGTTCAATACAAAGCGTATTGGCGAGTATACAAGTTTGATAATAGTATAAGTATAAAAAGAGTTTAAACAATCAACATGGCATAAATGTTATCTAAATTTAACATACGATTGGCATGCAACTATAAATGTCAACCCAAAGATTACCGCTAGTGTAATCCTATCGTAGCAACGATAGGACCGTTCTGTTTTAACTTAACATGACCACAAAACTACAGGCCCTACAGCGATATACATGTTAAGGGAGGCTTGATCGAAGTTAATGACAAGTATACCATATAAGAATGTTCCAACACGTATGAATCAGAGAATAACGTATTAAGCATTTATGAATGATTTTTTATTTGTGATTACATAAAGTATGTGTGTTTGTGTAAGTTTGAATATGTAAACATGTTGCAGCCAAAAGTGTAAGGCATAAAAGGGGTGTCGAGTATACTCACGGTTTCACAAAGCTTCCCTTTTTAATCCGCGAGTTTGACGAACGAGAAGGTGGAACACCGAAGTTACCCTACAATGGGGAAACAAATGTGTGTGAGTATTCAGATTTTTTACGAAGGATTTGGATTGGAATTTAAGTACAAAAAGTATGTATTCATAAAAATGTATCTTGTCTAAGTACTCGTTTTGACACTAAGTTTTTATGTGATTTCATTAGTCCTAATTTGCCCGTTAGAATAAAAACGAGAAACTTAAACAAAGATAAGATAACCTAAGTTCATAATACATAACCACAACCGATTAGCATCATGGATTTGGCTATATATATATATATATATGTGTGTGTGTGTGTGTGTGTGTATATGTATATATTCTATATGTTATATAGTATACCTAATACTAAGTCCATCATGAATGTCATAGATATTATATAAGTCAAGCATGGAGGTATGATTAACCTCATTGTATGAATTAACCAATGCACAAATCATCACAAGGATGATTCGGATGATCATGAATGAAAAATGGAAATATAACTATCTAACAAGTTCATCAAGTAGTCAAGTAAGATCAACCCGAGGGTTTCATACCCACCATGGAAAATGTTGGAGATACGGTTGGGTTGTGTTACTTTAGGACTAGGAAACTACTTGGAATATCATGATAAAACAACAAGTGAGGTGGTGGAACAAGTTAGGATATCCAAGGCTTCCAAGGTTCACACCTTCACCAAAACACAAGTCTTGCCATATGGACTATGGTAGACTTGGATGGTGTCAACACTTGTGGGTTGTCTATACCCTATCAAAACAGAAAGTTTAGAGGGTCTTTGCACCTCTAAACTCATAAGAATCAACCATACACAAGCTCTCTAACCATAGACTTGATTAGAGGCAAGGTAGGTACAAGATTATAACATGTTCATAAAGATTAAACAAAACTTCTTCTAAAACAGAAAGTTTAGACCTCAAAATGGTGATGTTCCACTTGGTTTACCATGGTAAACCTGTGGAAACACTCCTAGAGGTGTTCCAAGCTTTGTAGTAGAAGAAAAGATGAATAAATGATGAAGAAAAGTGAGTTTGAACTCACTTTTGGACTTGGAATAATTCTGCCTTTTCTTGATGTTGCAGCTGATTTGAGAGCAATTTAAGTGTGAAAATGAGTTGGGAAAGTGAAAACGGGAGGATGGAGGCTTGTTTATATAGAGAGGGGGTAGGGTTTGGTGTTAAAGGAGGTTAGAAAGTGATTGGGGAAGAGAATAATGGCCAATCCATGAAGAGAAAACAGCAATCTATGGATTGAGGGTGATTGGCCGCCATAGAAATGGCTTAGAGTTTCACGCCCTGTGGCATCCCATTTCATCAGCCCAAGTTTGATTTATTTCACTTTTGGCCCCTGAACTTTGATTCCTTTATTATTTCGTGCAATAACTTGGTTTTTGACATGTTTTTTTAAGTATGAAACGTGTATGAATGTATAATTCAAGTATTGGGAATGTATGTACGAATAATTTCACGTATAATAAGTGTCAGTTTGCAAATAATGATGTATTTAAACCATTGATTCCATGTATAATAAATATGTATAAAATATAAATTCCATATGATCAAAGTCTTGAATTACAAATCGGGAAATGAAATATGAACATGGTACGAATACAAGTTTCTAAAAATGGAAATACGAATACACTTTCAAAATAAGGAAAGTACAAAATTCGAAGCGTTACAGTCTCCCCTACTTTAGGAAATTTCATCCCGAAATTTATTCAAGATGAAGACTCAACGAACAGATACGGGTACTTAGGGGCTGTTTGGCTAAGCTTTTCAAAATGACTTATTTGCTTATTTACTTTTCTGAAAAGCAAATAAGTCAATAAGCTGTTTTGAAAAGCTTTAAAATGGAGCTTTTCAAAATGACTTATTTGCTTATTTGCTTTTCAGAAAGCAAATAAGCAAATAAGTCATTTTGAAAAGCTTAGCCAAACAGCCCCTTAGTCTTCATTTCACTTTGAAGTTCCCAAGTAAACTCAGCGCCACGTTTTCCTCCTCATCATACCTTAACTATGGGAATTCGACTGTGCCTTAGTTGCTTGATCCATGATTTCAACTGGTTTCTCCACGAAGTGTAAGGTGTCATTGATTTGAAGAACTTCGAGTGGAACTTGAAGTCCTACTTCAGCTAAGCATTTCTTCAAGTTCGAAACATTAAACGTTGGGTGAACGTTGTTGAGTTCCTGAGGTAGGTCCAGTCGATACGCTACCTTGCCAATCCTTTCGAGAATCTTGAAAGGACCTACATAGCGAGGAGCGAGGTCAAAGTCTGGGTTACCTCGTTTCTTATGCTGGTTCTCATGGTACATGTTTGGGGTTTCGGATATGATTTGTTATGTCCTTTGTGGGATTTGTTACAGGATACGAATAAACCAAGATAAAACAATAACAATTCCAAACTTTATTATTATCTAACAATGGTGGCCATGGTGAAGTAGTAGCGGTTATGGTTCGATGTAGGACGGAGGTGATAATGGTTGCAGGTGTTAGTAACGGGAGATGTTGGTTAGGTGTGGTGGTCGGAATAATTAGGTGGGCATAGCGAACGACGGTGGTGTTTTGTTCAGACGTATTGGTTGTTGGGAGATTGTGGTGCAACGGCGAGGTGTGAATGGTGGTAAGTTGTGGTGGTTTGGTGATTTCGATGATTGTTATGGTTTTGAAGGTTGTAAGAGTTGGTGGCCAGAGGTTAAGAGAGAAGATGGAGGTGATGATGGTTAAAGGTGGTGGTAGCGGTTGTTTGGAGGTGGTGATCGTGATGAGAAAGAGATAAAGGTGGGTCCCACCTTGATGATGGTGATGAATACGTTTTTTTAACTCAGGGGTAAATTAGGTATGTTTTAAAAATTAAACCGCTAAGCTTAGCCCCAATCCAAGTCAGGGACCACCTATGTTATCGAAATCAAACATCAGGCACTATCATTGCGATTTTAAACATTTAATTCTTGCAAACCATAGGGACGATCCAGGCACTTAACTCTTTTAGTTATGGGTAAATACAAATTAGTGAAGCGAGAGTTATTTGAAATGACCAAACGTCGTAAAGGATGATTCATGTGATTAATAAGGATTAAGGACAGAGGAATTTCCTATATACCTAGATGAGGAAAAAATTAATTTACTTTACATGATGTAAATTGGTATAATATAATATTAATCTAGTACTTTATTTATATTGGACCTGGTAAACGGGTTAGGTTGGGTCGGCCGGGTTAGGTTGGGTCGGGCCGGGACGGGTCATGGTTCAAAATGGGTCAATTGAAAAAAGGGTTGTTTTCGTTCGGGTTGAAACGGGTTCGGGTCAGAACGGGTTTCGGATCGAAACGGGTCATTTAGTAAGTATAAAATGTACGAGACAATCTATATCTATATATAATAAATAAATAAGATTTGGGACACTTGTCCTCTCCTGGTACAACTATTTTAGGTTTTTGTGGGAAAATGGTGGATCATTGTTATTTTTTCTATGGATACCGCGTGTGTTGGTGCATCTAGTGTCTGTTAACTTTGTCTTAATCGAGTCTTTTGTCTAGATAGGATAAACGAGTGCACAACAGGGTTTGAAATTAGGGTTTTGTATGTTAAAGTGGGTGATTCCGCTTGAAAGTGTCAATGTGCAGTTCAAGCGAAATCAGTTAGCTAATTCCGCTTGAAATTAACATTGACATGTTCAAGCGAAATTACCTATTCCGCTTGAAACAACATGTCATGTTCAATCAGAATCTCCACATCTATAAATACCCATGTGCTAGTGTCATTTGGAGCGGGATTAGATCATATGCTCTGAGTCAAGGTGCTGTCCGTTTGCCATTTGAATTGTAAAAAGCTCAGGATTGATCAATAAAAGGATAATTAGAAAGGAACAAGCTGTGTTGACATCTTTTACATTGATTCCGCCTTTGTATTTGATGATGAACTACTCAGACTGACTATTTAGGGTCACACGTCGATCCAACAAGTGGTATCAGAGCTCAGGACGAGGAGTTCATACCAATTCAGCTTGATTTTACCGGATTCTCTCACTTCTACTCCTTCTTTTCTGATTTGAACAAGTTTGAACGGACAAAATGGCTTAAAACTCACACATATCAAGTGAAACATGGTTTTAACTAATCCTTGAAAGTTTTGGACCTAAATTCGAACTAATTCTGACAAAATTGATTAATTCCGCTTGAAAACCAGTTTGAACATGCTGACGTCATAGCTATTTCGCTTGAAAGTATCAGTGTAATTCCAAGCGGAATTACGTATTTGGCTTAATTTCGCTTGAAAGTTGCTGTCTGATTTCGCTTGAAATTAGATCCCGCTTGAAATTCAAGCGAAATAAGGGATTTCGCTTCAAAACCTGATTTCGCTTGAATAGTCTTATTCCGCTTGAAAAGAAATCTTGCTTAAAAGATGATTTCGCTTGAAGCTATTTTGCTTCAACTGATTCCGCTTGAAATTGTTGTTATCAAAATTTCAAAAAAATTTCTAAGTGTTTGTTGACTGTTTCAGGTACGTGAAAGATGGATGATTTGTTTATGAATCCGTTCTGTGATGTGTTTGCATTTACCGGTGGTTCGGGAGATGGCACTTTAGATAACACGAATGAAACTACACCAACACCGAGTGCGAAGAAAATTCTTCAGGATGTTATGAGCGTAGACAGTGCAAACGGAACATACAATAAGCCGCCCAAGTTGATGGCTATTGAAGATTATAACCGGTAGGCTACAAGATTCGAAGAATGGCTTAAAGCGTTTGCGTATTCCAGTTGGAGAAGTTTGAAAAATGGATTTGATATGGGAAGAGATGATTATGAGAACTTAGAAGAAAATCATATTGAAAAATACGTTGCTGAACAGAAGTGTATTGCTCTACTTCACCAATCTGTCCGAGATGACATTATTGCACTGATCGAATACAAAGATTCGAGAGACCTTTGGGACAAATTAAAAATAAAATGTATTGGTAGTGCTGAAATAGTGAAGAACAAAAAGAAACTGTTACGAAAAGAGTTTGATTTGTTTGGTTGTTTAAAGAACGAGTCTGTTTCCAAGATGATTGAAAGATTTGGGCATCTGAAGATGGAGCTTGCTAGACATGACAACATTTACAGTCAAGAAGAGCTGGTAGACAAATTGTTTGATGCTCTACCAAATGAGCAAGACTGGCAGTATTTTGCATTGATGCTGAAGAATACGATAAAGTCTGCTGATTTGAAGGTTGATCTGCTTATAGAAAGACTGGAAAGCCATGAATTGGAGATCAAGAAATCCAGCAAAGTCAATAACACATCTTATCAGCAGAATATGGAGCTGTATTACAGAGGCAGTGTGATCCCAAAGACTACATCTCCAAAGACAGCCTTTTCAGCAAAAAGCTCAAAATCAGTGAATCAAGAAACTCCTAGCAGTGGCTACCATGGTAGTTCTTCGTCAAATACTTCAAATCAATCTGCATCAAAGAATGTATTTCAATGCAACATTGCTGTTGATCTGAAGAGTGGTCAGAATTTCAGTGAAGAGTCTGCTAAACAACAGATGGTGTTCTTAGCGTCTGTGTTAGAATCGTACGAAAGTCTTGTGGCAGGCAAGATAGGGAACACCAACCTAACAAAAGAAGACTACGATCATATCGATCCTGAGGTGATGGAGTTGATCGATATAAGGTGGTGTATGGCCAGTGCAGTGAGAAGAGCACAACGATTTATGGAGATTACTGGAAGACAGTCTATTGGTGGACCTTCTACCAAGTTAGGCTTTGACAAATCAAAAGTGACGTGTTTCAAGTGTAAACAGAAAGGTCATTTTAAGCGTGAGTGCAGAAATGCTTATACTGATGATACTGCAAATCCTTTTCGAGAGGATTATTACAAAAGAGCAATCTATCATCAGAATAAATCAGAACCTCCTAGGATGAAGCAGATAGAGGAGGCACCCAAATAGAAATCCAGGGCACTTGCAGTTTTTCATGACGATGAAGGTTACGATTGGAGTGATGTTTTGCCTGAGGAAGACGCAGTTGGTTATGCCTTCACAGCAGCAAAGATTGTTCCATTTAAGGATAAAAGAACTGAAGAAGTAAAGTATATGAACAGAAAGGATACAGCTCGATTCATGAAAGCCAAAATCTATCGTATATACAAAGAAGCTAAACAGGCGAAAAGATGGGATCCTGATAGAGAATGTTATCTTGATCCTAATGGTAACATAGCTGTGGATCTAGATACTGTTGATCTTGAAGTTCTCACCAAACAAATTGATGATGAAGAGGAAGCCAGACAGAGAGAATGGTGGGGAGGAGGAGAAGTCGTTGAGAAAGAAAAAGAAAAAGAGACAGCAAAAGAACCGGAGCCAAAGAAGATTGATGACGGAGTTATTGATACGTCACAAGAACTCATCGCTGAAAACTTGAAGAAGATGGCTGACAAAGTTCTAGCTGCAAAAAAACTAGAGGTAGTTTCTGGTTCTGGAACTGAGTCCAAAGATAAGGTCAGTACAAATGATACACATGTGTCAGGTAAGAATGTTAAATCTGAGAACAACTGCAAAAATTGCATGAAAGAGTGCAAAGTTTGTAGTACAAATGCTTACCTCAGTGGTAAGAGAGTTGAAGATCTGACTAGTAGAGTCAGAAGTGTTGAAGATCAGATCTTAAACCGTGATAAGTTGTTAAAAGCTTCAAACGACAAATTAAAAGAATTAACTGAGAAAATTGAAAATGATAAAATTGACGTAGAAAGAATTAGAAAAGAAAATGAAAAATTGATTCTTGAAAATCGTCAAATCTCAGAAAATTTTGAGAAGCTAAAACAAACAGTTAAAGATTGTGATGAAAGAAATGGTAAAATAGACAAAGAAAATCTTCAACTGACCGGTGTTCTTAGAGTGAAAGAAGAGTTAATCAATCAGCAACTGGATGAAATTGCTAAGTTGAAACTTCAATTTCAAGAAGCCAAAATTGAAAATGAACGCATCCAATTGAAATTGAAAAGTTACAACTCTGCAAGCTTTGTTTTACAACACATTGTTCCCAAACCCATCGGGAAAAACAAAGCAGGCGAAGATGTATACGCTGATGGAACCGGGGTGGGGTATCATCAGGTTCCACCACCAGTTCTAAAAAATTTCTCAAAGAAGAAATCTGGGTTGGTTAACGATAAAGATGTTCATGAAGTGAAACTTCCTGAGTCAATTGATGTCACATTCACTTCATCTTCCGATGAAGATAGTGTTCAATCTGAAATTGTTAAAAGTATGGCTGAAAATGTCTTAAAATCTGGAAGTGACACTACTGAGGAAGATGCATGTTTTCTAGACAAATACATTCCGAAACTAAAATCCAAAAACAACTTAAATGAAGAACCAACTCTTGTCATGTACAAGATGTTGGGATCGGATAAGTTGTATTCGGATTCTGAGTTTCCACTGGAGAATGTTAATGTTGCTAAATTGAAAAGTGTATTCAAATTGGTTGAAATTGATCTGTCTGAGATTGAAGGTCTAAAACAGACGAAGAGGCAAATGAATTTTGAAAAAGATAAAGCTTACTACAAGAAACCTGTTGTTCCACCACGTTTTTATAACAACAATCGAAACAGATGGTCGGGTGGTTATCAGGGTGGTAAGAATTATCAGAAAAAGAATGTTCAAAACAAGAAGTTTGCTGAGAAGAAAGTGTTTGTTTCGAGTTCAAGTTCACTTTCTGATGAAGAATCTGAGATTTTTTCAAAATCAAACAAAGAGTTCTTTGAGAAGAAGGCCTCGCAGCCTCAGTCTGAAGGCACAAGTCGGATAGTTGACACCCAAACATGCTTCAAATGCAATCAAGTTGGACATATTGCACGAAAGTGTACCAACTTGAAGCCTAAGACTGAAGTTGTGATGAATTCAAGAAAGAAAGATGTTGTGAAAGGAAAAGCTCCATTGGTTGTTGAGAAAAAGGTTTTGAAAAATGACAACACCAAGATCAAAACTGAACCTGTTAAGAATTTGGTAACTAAAAATGACAGATTTTACAAACGGGTTGCGTCATCTCAACAAACATGGAAGCCAAAAAACTGTTGACAAGAAAGAAAGTTCATCTAAACCAAAGGTTTCAAAGTCAGAAAAACAATCGTCTTCTACCACTTCGGTAAAGATGGATGTTCCTTTGGATTATTATGAACAATTGGAGAAACAATCTTCTACTCCACCAGAGAAGAAGAATGGTCAAAAGAAAGATCAACCAAACGGTCAACCTCATAAAGATGAGTTTTTCTTATATAAAAAGGTTGAGGTTGGATCTGAGGAGAGCTTAAAGATGAATGACAAAAACTTTCCGCCACTTTATATTGCAAAATCTCACATCAATGTCAAGTTACCCGAGTCAAAAGAGGCTTGGGTAGCATCAAAATCTCACTAAATGTTGGTGATATGTGCATGGGCTTCCAAGATCCGTTTCACGTTGGATTATGGAGAGTGGAGCTTCTCGGCACATGACAGGGAAGAAAACCCTGTTATACGATGTTCGTGGTTTTAATGGAGGTTATGTGGGGTTCGCAGGAAATCAAGGAGGTAGGATAGTTGGAGAAGGAACTTTATCGAATGGCATTGTCACGTTTGAAAGAGTTAACTACATTGCTGAGCTTGAAAACAATCTTCTAAGCATATCTCAGATTTGTGATAGGATGTATACAACGCACTTCACAGATAAAGAATGTTTGATCTTGAAACCAGGATTTGTTGTTCCCAAAGAATGGATTATCATGAGAGCACCCAGAGTCAATGATCTGTACGTGTTGGATATGAGCGTAGCAACTACAACCACGGGTCAGGCTCATTGTTTTATGTCTAGAGCAACAGAGAAAGAATCACAACTGTGGCACCGAAAAATGGGTCATATACATTTGAGAAAAATGAATCATCTGGTGCATAATGATTTGGTTGATGGTGTTCATGTAAAAGGTTTTCATCTTGAGGGGGAGTGCATAAGTTGCATCAAAGGAAAGCAAAAGAAGAAATCTCATCCCAGAAAGAAAGAAAATTCAATCTCGAGACCTTTAGAGAGACTTCATATGGATCTGTTTGGTCCAGTGAACGTCAAAAGTATTACAGGGGATCTTTATTGTCTTGTCGTCACAGATGATTATTCAAGATTTTATTGGGTATTATTTCTGAAGACAAAAGATGAGACGTTTGATCGTTTGATGATACTTTTCAAGAAGATGGAAAATTTGTACCAGACACTCATTCGAAGATTACGTAGTGACAATGGTACTGAGTTCAAGAATATCAAGATGGAAGAGTATTGTGATGAGAGAGGTATATTGCATGAATTTAGTGCTCCTTATACTCCGCAACAGAATGGAGTAGTTGAAAGAAAGAACAGGACGCTAATTGAAACGGCCAGGACGATGCTTGCTGATTCCAAGCTACCTGTTAACTTTTGGGCAGAAGCAGTATCAGCTGCATGCTATACACTCAACCAGGTTCTCACTGTCAAGAAATTCAACAAGACATGCTTTGAGTTGATCAATAACCGCAAACCGAATCTGAAGTATTTAGAACCGTTTGGGTCACCCTGCACAGTTCTAGAGCCTTTTGGTAAATTTGGTGCAAAGAGCATTGAGGGAATATCCGTGGGTTATTCAAGTCCACAAAAACGAGTCTTTGTTCCAAGCTTGAAGCGGATTATTGAAGCACATAATGTTGAATGACAAGGTCACACAATGCCACCACAAAATCCCGGTGATTCATGGCGTTTTCACTATGATACTTTGTGGGATTCGTTTGACATGAAAGAAAAAGAAGAAGAAGACTTCTTTGACGAGTTGGATATTCTGAGAGAGTATGAGTCTTCACAGGAAAGGTTCCCAGCTGAGTATTCAAGATGACCATGACAAACTTCAAATGATGATGAAGCAGGTCCAAGCAATGCTGGGGAATATGATGATATTCAACAAAATGAAGTTGCTCATGATAATCAGACGGCAGTTAATGATAATCTAGAATCTGATGATAGACCGATATTCGATCATGGTGATTCAGATTCTGAGGGGGAGCAAACTCAGATTTCAAGTCAAACAAACCCAGTCAGTGAACAAGGTGCAAATCAAAATATTACAAATTTGGAAGGCGAAGTAGATGTTCCAGGTGAGGTGATGCCAAGAACTCTTTCTTACCATCCAGAGGAATTGATCATTGGAGAATTGCAGACAGGAATTCGCACAAGACGTCAAATTGACCAAGGGCTTACTTGTTTTTATTCTACAGTTGCTCCTTTACAAACTGAGTTTTCACTAAGTTGTTTTATTTCGCAGATCGAACCGCGAACATACAAAGAGGCGCTAACTGAAGATTCTTGGGTCAATGCCATGCAAGAAGAATTGAGTCAGTTTGAGAAGTTAGGTGTGTGGAAGTTAGTAGACTTGCCTGATGGTCAAAGGAAGATAAACACCAAGTGGGTGTTCAAGTGCAATAGGGATGATAGAGGAGTTGTTGTTCGTAACAAAGCTAGACTCGTAGTCCAGGGTTTTAGTCAGCAGGAGGGTATAGATTTCACTGAAGTGTATGCTCCGGTTGCTAGACTAGAAGGGATTAGAATCTTCCTAGCATTTGCATCTTGGAAAAATTTCAAAGTTTATCAGTTAGATGTAAAATCGGCGTTTCTCTATGGAAAGGTAAAAGAGGAGGTATATGTCGGACAGCCACCGGGCTTCACCGATCCAATCCACAAAGACAAGGTTTACTTGCTAGACAAAGCGTTGTATGGTTTACACCAGGCCCCGAGAGCTTGGTACGAGACATTGTCTCAACACCTGCTAGCCAACAGCTTCATTCATGGAAAAGTGGATGCCACTCTCTTCACCAAAGAGGTCGACGGACATCTTCTGATAGTTCAAATATACGTGGACGACATCATATTTGGGTCAATAAATGAGAATTTGTGCAAAGATTTTGAACAAGTGATGAAGCAGAAATTTGAAATGTCATCGATGGGTGAGATGAAATTCTTTTTGGGTCTGCAGGTTGATCAACTACCCAAAGGAATTTTCATTCATCAAACGAAGTATGTTCATGATATCTTGGAGAAATTCGGGATGTCAGGTTCTACTCCGGCTTCCACCCCATTAGCGAAAAATCATGGGATAAATCCTGATCTCACCGGAGAAAAGGTAGATGAAACGATGTATCGTTCTATGATCGGTTCGTTAATGTATTTGACAGCTTCGAGACCCGATATTATGTATCCAACCTGCCTCGCAGCGCGGTTTCAGTCTAATCCTAGAGCTTCGCATATGGTGATTGTGAAAAGGATATTACGCTACCTAAAAGGAACTCCATCGTTGGGGTTGGGGTATCCAAAAGAAGGCGACTTCATGCTCAAAGGGTATTCTGATTCTGATTTCGGTTGCTGCAAAGTTAACGCTAAATCAACTACAGCGGGTTGTCAGTTTTTCGGATCACGATTGGTCACCTGGCAATGCAAAAAGCAGACCTCTGTGGCTTTATCCACATGTGAAGCTGAATATGTATCTGTGAGCAGTTGTTGTTCTCAGATCTTGTTGATCCAGCAACAGATGAGAGACTACGGTTTGCAATTTCTTAACACCCCTATTTTTGTTGATAATGAGGCAGCAATTAACATTACTAAAAATCCTGTTCATCACGCTAAAACGAAACACATTGAAATTCGTCATCACTTCATCCGAGATTGTTTCGAGAAGAAGTTGATACGAATTGAGAAACTCCACACTGACGATCAAAAAGCTGATTTACATACCAAAGCATTTGATAAAAATCGTTTTCAATATTTGCTAAAACTGAACGGTATGAAGCTTTTATCGGTGTTGGAGGAGATTCTTGGCGTTGATGAAGGAGACATTGTAGATGATGTTGAGAAGCAATCTGCAATGGTTTGTCGATTTTTTACCTGTTTTGGTATTTAGGGGGAGAGTAGGGTAATATTTTCAGAAAATACAAAAACAGTAAAAATTTCAAAAATACAAAAACATGAGATATCTTCAAAATCCAAAAACAATAGAAAACCAGAAAAGAGCTTGTGTAAAAAGGGAAAATGATAGTACATTGGCTTGACAGTTACGGTATGCTAAAGAAATGGAAAGTATAAAAGTTTTAAACAGTCTCGCTGATGATGTGCCGATAGGTTTTTACACATTTAGTAGGTTTGTTCGGGATATAAACCTAAATATTTACTTACTTATTTCGTGGGGAACACTACTTGGATATATAGGAAACCCCTGAAATCTTGTTTGAAAGATCCCTCTTTCTGAGCTACTAGGTCTTTATACTCAGTGATATCTGGGGTATTATTCCGGGACTTCTGATAATGCGGAAGCAATGGCCTAGTCCCCGAATAATACTTTCTGCATTGCTTGAAATATAGCGCCGCCCTCAGCATAAAATGATGAGACAATAAAATTGCTAATCAATGTTGTTGTAAAAAAGATCCTCTAAAGGGGACCCACTAAAGTCGAACCGTCATCTCTCTGCTGAACGGAAGTTCTGACCTGTGTGACAACTGTGCCTCCGCGACCATCAAACAAATACCAAATCAATGAGATATTGTGTTTCATACGTAGGATTTGTAAAAATATGTGTATCGTTTGCACATATCTTTTCTTGTTCGATTTCGGGCTTTAAATCGCTTTCTGGAAGGTTATACGCGATCTGATGCGTAAATATAACCAATTTAAGGCAACGAACACTCCGGAATAGTAAAATAGGCTTAACATACCTTAAATAACCTTTACATAACTTAGAAATAAGTTTTGGATGGTTTGGTATGCCGAAATCCAGTTAATTCGCTTACAGGGACTAAATTTGACAAACTGCGAAAGTATGCCAATTTGAACTGTAACAGACATTCCGGAACATGACCATAAGTTAAACATACCCTAAATATCTTTTACATATCTTAGAAATAGGCTTTGAGGGGTTCGGTGTGCTAAAATAAACTTTTGGGTCATTCAGGGACTAAAAGCATCAAAAAGTGCATAAGTTTGCATTTTCGCGCATAACTTACGTTCTGAATACATCCGGACATCCAAAAATTTATGTAAGCAATAAAATATTTTATTTTAGTGTTTGGCATAAGAAAAATCCATTTGTCACGCATTTTGGATCGTTTTTCGCGCTTATGCGCACTCCGTCGTAATTAAGTGAACATCGCGATCGTACGGCCAAACGAACCGACATCCGAGATATTTTTGAGCACATTTTAAGTCCCCTATACTTTAACTTCATTTTAGAGCTTTGAAATGGGGTTAACGGGGCTTAAACGTGTCAAAAATGCATCAAATAGCAAGTTTGGATGCACAGGGGCCTGTTCTGCCAAAATATGAAAGTATCAGACCTGCAAGGTCCTTACGGACCGTATGGTTCTGAGTCTTACGGTCCGTAAGCAGGGGTCAGACAGCAGAAACTTGTGTCCAGCTTGATCCAGCTGTTAAACCACCTTTAATCCCTTTTGCACTTGCCTCTTCCTGATAATGGGGGGCCAATTTGAGTTACCTTAGTGTTGCAACAAGTGTAGGGACAAGATCAAAGCACATTATTCGATAAACGATCTTAACGTTTCTAACATTCCTATAAATACCCAACCCATTCACTTACAAAACCCACAAATCTGATCTAAGAATGCTCTAAGTTGAAGCCATTGCTTCATACCTGACCTACTTGGATCAAGATTAGCTTGTGGGGACCCTTTGTAAGTGTTCCTTCGTTCTTTTATCGCTTTTCGAGTCCGAAAGTCAAACTATGTTTAACTTTCTGCATTGACCAGTTTATGGTCAATGCGAAGTTCATTTGAACTTCATAACGTGAGGGTAATCACGATGGTTATAGTCCCTAGTGACTATACCTACTGATTACCACGTTATCTTGGCTCAGTGACGAGTCGTAGTTTCGGCCAAAATGCGCATTCTTGCGTATTTTGTAACCAAACTACTCTTGGGTATCAAAACCGTTTGTTTTGATACCAAACCTGTTTTCTAAACTTAGTTAAGCATGTTTAAACATGCTTAGCTCGTCACTTTTAGTTTAGTGCTTATGTAGGGTCGTAAGGTAAGCGATCTAAACAATCGCTTATACTTTCGAACCCGACCCGTTTGGTCGATCATTAGGATCCGACCAAGCACTTTAGGTGACCATAGTATATAGGGAAAAACCTTCCGAGGTTATACCTTATGGTCGCTTCGTTTAAATAGTTGTATGATAGGTAGTTTATATGCCTTAGGTAAATTACCAAAATGCCCTTTTTACGCCAAAGTTCATTTTAAGCATATGTAACATAACTTTTGGTATCTAAACTAATTTAGCAACAATATTAGACATGTTAAGGCATATTTTACTTGTCATAGGACTAGTTAGGCGGTCCGAACGCGTTTCACGCGAACGACGCGTTAAAGTAGCATAAGCTACCAAACTGGGTCGTAATGGGTCGTAAGCACTTAGGTTAGGTTTCATTTAGTATGTAGGCTTTGTTAAACCATATTACATGAGTTCTCGTACTCATTTGGTGTAGGATCGTGATCTGACCCGAATGAGTCGTTCAGAGGTGTTCCACTCAGTTTCAGGTGCGGAATAACAAGAAACGGAGGTAGAAATAGCTGATTCTTCACTTAATCTACTGATTCTATTTATTTGACAAACAATTACAGCTCGATCTTCACACCGGCAGCACTTCGGCATGGAATACAAGACAATGCTTCATGATTTCGCTCATTGAACCCCTATATATAGGGTTGATGGTTTCACTCCAAGATACATGCACACATGAGTGAAACCTCTACATGACCAAATAAGCGAAACCCCTTAACTAAGATCCTATGAGCGAAATCAGCTCTCTAAACTCTAACATCTTCCTATTTTCTCGTAAATCGTGCCCTAATCTATACAATTCAATGTATGACTCGATCCAAGACGAAGTCGACAGATGTAGTGCACCAACAAACTCCCCCTCAGATGTTGACGAGTTGTTCATCGAGTCTTTGACAATATCATGTCTTCACTTCTTCAATCTTGATCAGTCTCTGGGCTTTTCTCTCTTCTATCTTCAATATCTAAGACTCGAACAAAGATGTAGTCGACAGACAACTGCACCAACAGACTCCCCCTTGAATGTTGACGGAATCTTCAGTGAGAGTCTTCAACATGACAATTCTTCAATCTTGATCGATTTTCTTCAGGAACCTTTCCTGGAATCATGTACCTGGATCTTTCTCTGGCTCTAACTCTCATCAGACTCCCCCTATCATCGAGCTGGGATCGCTGTCTGGAATTTGTTATCACCTTTGAAATTAAATCCTGGCTTTCTCAGTTTAAGCTCTTCTCAGGTTCTGATACATCTCCTGGCTTTCCGTAGCAACAGGATCAGAAACCTACACAACTCAAACACTCTATTACAACAGACCATGTTGTGATTCAACTTAATGGATCAACTAAACATTCGAGAATTTTCACATTTAAAACTTATCAAACTTTGAAACATTTCTAAATCTGATTCAACTTAATGAATCGTCTAAACATTTCAAATTAATTAACCAAACCATCTGTTCATCATGTTTAGCCTTTGAGATTTTGAATATCAGTTTTCCAATATCAGTTGTTAAAAATCTTTTTGGATTTTTCAAAATATGAAACATAAATGCAATGACAGAAATTAAATGCAGAAATGAAATATGTACCAACATATTTTTGTGAGTTTGCGAAAGAGAATCATATCAAATTTTGAGATCAATCACCAACACCGTTAAGCTTGATTTCATTTTAAGCTTTAAACGATTCACATTGATTGACGATATTGTTGTCCACTTAAACTGAATCTAAAAACTTTCGAAATGCTTATTGATACGTTAAGGTATATTAATTTTGCACTAAGTTCTTATGGACCCCACGATCTCAGCATATCCCCTCATCATGCAATACACTGACTCAAGTAACGCCTTTAAACTTTGATCAACTGTGATTTGTGCGAAAACAACGCAGAATGTTTAAACATTAACAATCAGGTCGATACTTCCGTATACGCAGAGAAAGTCCAATGTTTAAACAAAATAAGAAAAATAAAACAAGTTGAAGTTGTTTAGGCTTTAACCACCAGGTCGATACTTCCGTATACACAGAGGAGGTCCAAAGCTTAAATGAAACACCAAAGAAAATAAAGCAGAACGTTTAGGCAACAACATCCAGGTCGATACTCACGTATACGCAGAGGATGTCCGATGCTTAAACAAAATAAAGAAATAAAACAAGTTTAAATCTTTGCAAAATGAAATACACAATCACAGCGACTTTTCAGCAAAGTTGTGAAAGTTCACAAACTTAACCAGTTTTATGTCTTTCGACAATCAGCGATTATTGAGTAGGCACACAATCAAGAAGGACAAAACTAAGTACTATGCTTTCGACCATGTTTCCCACTAGAACTAGGCTTTTTCATTTAAGTTTGTATCGTTATCGCAAATCTATTAGTCTAGCTGAGCCTATCGTCACATCATTAGTGAGACCGTTTATCACTTTTTAGACTTTACATATCTTTAGCATGCTGTGATAGTCCACTGATTTTCTATCATTTCCTCTTATTTCAGCAAAACTCATTTTTTTTTAATTTTCCAATGTTTTTGACATTTTCAAATTTTCTAATTTTTTAAAAATTTTTACTCCCCCTAAAATCAGAATATGTTTCAATTTTGATTTTCTGGGAAAATTTGAAACAAACTGTACAAACTTGACAACATGATGAGAATCACTTCAATTCTCCATTCACTTGACTTAAACAATCAGAACTCCCCCTGACGACAAAACATTTTCCCATAGTGATCTCAAAACACTTAAGTTTGTTTTAATCAAAATGGTTTTTCCGGAAAATAATTTTTGTGAGTCATTTCTCAAACATGGAGTTTCATCACCTTGTTCTTTCAACCATTTGTAAAAACTAACATTTGTAAGATCAATCCACAAACATCACTTGTAGAAAATCAAGTACAACTTAATGTCCCTGATTTACCACTTGTAAGACGAAATATCACTTTCGTGAATTTCTCAAGAAATGTGCCGATTCATGTTCCACGCTTACCAACCTGGGAACTCCGGCAAGTCAGGTTTTTCATTTAAACAGATTCACCCAAGCCTGACTGTCCTTGGGTGATTTTGAATTCTTGTTCAACAATGGTGGAAAATTTGCATCATCCATTGTTAGACCAGAATTCTCAACTTTTACCTCAACACATGGCTCCTCTGGTTTTACCACACCAGATTCATTGCCTGAATGTGGCTTGTCTGACTTTGATAAGCAAGATTCATCGCCGACATGTGGCTCCTTTGTTTCTACAGAAACAGATTCATTGCCAGCAACTTTCTTTTTCATTTTTCTCTCTTTCGTCCTCAGATTTGTATCTGATGAATTCGTTTTGCTTGATTTGTCATTCTTTGGCGAGCAAGACGATTTATCAGAACTTTTATCTGTTTTACCAGTTGTATCCGAGGACAAAATCTTCTCTAGATACTCTCTGGCCTTCTTCCTCTTTTTCCTCAGTCTGTCTTTTTGCCCTTGAGAAAGCTTAACTTTCTTTTCTTGAACTTTCTGTTCTTGAACTTTAGATTCTTGAACTTTCTGTTCTTTGGGCTTGACATTGACTGGTTTCTTCATTGCCATTTTCTGAGATTCAGCCCTCGATCTTCCCTTTGATCTCATTGGGCAATCTTTGGCAATGTGATCTTTGATTTGGCAGTTATAGCATCGCCTCGTCTCATAACTCCAACTCTGGCAGTTAACAGCAATGTGTCCTTGATAACCGCATCGGTAACACACTTTGTTATCGTACCAATCACCATTTGCAGTCCAAACATTCAGATCAAAACATTGTTTGGCTTGGTGATAATCACTCCTCTTGAAAACTTGATTTGGCTTTGAAGCACTGTGGTCAAACCTGCACCACTCATTACCAACTGTTTTTGAGTTTTGTTTTTCAGATTTTTGTGATTTTTTATAATGATTGGATGATTGAACTGATGAGCTTTTATTCTTGTTTTGACCATTTTCTGAATTTTTAACTTTTTGTTTCTGTTCCACTTTCTTCTTCAAAGGTTTTTGCGTAGAGCATTCTCCCTTTTCAGTTGATTGCAGAACAGTTTTCTGAAACTTTTCTTTTAATTTCAAAAATATTTTCTTTTTCTCATTTTCAGCATCAAATTCTGACTCAGACTCGTCTGCTGAATAAAACTCCTCATTTTCATCATCAGTTTTCTCATCACAATCTTCAACCTTGACTTTGTCAAAGTTTGTGACATAGTCACTTATTGGAACTGAATTGATCGATTTTGGACAGGGGAACACTGATAAAGTCACAAAACCTTTCAATTTCTTTTCAAGCTCATCAATTTTGTTCCTTGAATTCTCAGCTTCATTTTCAAGCTGAGATATTCGTTCAAGATGAGACTTGATTGTTTTTTCGTTATCAATTTTAATGTTTTCAAGAACAGATTTTTCATTTTCCAAAACTTTTAACTGTTCTTGAAATTTAGTTTCATTTGCTTTCAAATTTTTGTTCTCCAATTTTATCCAGAAGTCTTCATCTTCTGAAGATTTCTTTTTGCTTTCAAAATCTTGTTCTTTCTCTTTCAAAACCTTGTTTTCTAATGTCAAACTGTTCAAATCATTTAACAGTTTGTCATTTTCAGATTTCAACCTCTCACAATTTTCCTGCAAAACAAGAATCTGTTTATCAGCAGATTTCTTTTCATTCTTCATCACTGAAATCTCTTCAGTCTGTTCCTCTCCCATTTGGACACCTTTACTCTTGTTCTTCTTTAATATTGATTTTCCACTTTGACTTTTCTTATTTTCAGCATTGATCACCATCTGTTCTTCAATCTTTTCAATGAGTGGACAAATTGTCAGTTGGGAAAATTCTCCAGAAATCTTCAAGTTCAAGATATAATTTTCCCATTCTTCTTGAGGTAAAGCACTGACAAATTTTTCAACCCAATCTTCTGGTCTTTTGGTTATACCAATTTTGGACATTGAACGAACAAGATGTCTATACCTCTCAATGATAGTCTTTGTGTTTTCTCCTGGATAACCTGAAAATGAATCAAATTCTTTCTTTAATACATTTATTCTATCAAATGTTTCTTTAGTCATATTAAAGAAATTGGTATCCATGATTTGGTAACACGTTTTTCAAGAACAATGACAAATAAGCGAAATCAGGAGTTCTGGGTGTCCTTTTGAGCGAAATTAGGGTTTGTGCACAAAGAGCGAAATCCCAGATGTTCACAAGAGTGGAACCCTGATGTACTCATAAGCGAAATCTCTCAATTTTGGTGACACAGGAGCGAAATCAAGGTTTTGATTGTTCACAAAAACGAAATCAGATGTCCAAATAAGCGAAATTACACAATGTCCGTAAAAGCGAAACCTAGTCCGAGGTCAATTTTGTCCATTTTTACTTTGAATTTAGGTCTCAAACTCTCAGGGATTTGTCTATGTCCAATTACACACAGTCTGTGAAATTTTGAGCGAATTTCGACCGTTAAAACTTTCTAAAGTGATGAAAGAAGGTGTAGAAGTAAGAAAACTCGATGAATTCCAGCTATTCTCTGCAGAACTCCTCCTCCTGAGCTCTGATACCACTTGTAGGATCGTGATCTGACCCGAATGAGTCGTTCAGAGGTGTTCCAATCAGTTTCAGGTGCGGAATAACAAGAAACGGAGGTAGAAATAGCTGATTCTTCACTTAATCTACTGATTCTATTTATTTGACAAACAATTACAGCTCGATCTTCACACCGGCAGCACTTCGGCATGGAATACAAGACAATGCTTCATGATTTCGCTCATTGAACCCCTATATATAGGGTTGATGGTTTCGCTCCAAGATACATGCACACATGAGCGAAACCTCTACATGACCAAATAAGCGAAACCCCTTAACTAAGACCCTATGAGCGAAATCAGCTCTCTAAACTCTAACATCTTCCTATTTTCTCGTAAATCGTGCCCTAATCTATACAATTCAATGTATGACTCGATCCAAGACGAAGTCGACAGATGTAGTGCACCAACAAACTCCCCCTCAGATGTTGACGAGTCGTTCATCGAGTCTTTGACAATATCATGTCTTCACTTCTTCAATCTTGATCAGTCTCTGGGCTTTTCTCTCTTCTATCTTCAATATCTAAGACTCGAACAAAGATGTAGTCGACAGACAACTGCACCAACATTTGGTTTACGAGCCCTCATTCTATCCAATCTTCTGATTAGGGTCCGGTTTATTAACATAGTTACCATATTAGGTGCCGTTTGATATCCGTGATCTCTAGCATTGTTTGGTTGTGTTGGGATCGAACCCTATCAGAGGAACAGATAATTAAAGCCAAAACTGGATCAGAGCAGTGGATCCAGAATAAGCAGATGTTTACATGCAAGTCTCTTCCCTTGAAAGTGATTTCAACATCTGCTGACCTCCTATCTGCTGATCTTGCAAAGTGCTGACCTACAACTGCTGCTCAAGTAAAGACCTGATGAAAGACTAAAGCCCTGCTGATTCTATCTACTGCCTTGAGTCAAGCACTGCTAATCCGGACAAGTACTGCTGGGTTCACAGCAGTGGAAAGTTGCAGCAGCTGATCTATAGTCTGTTTTGTAATGTAATGTAATAGCAGTAGTTAACATAGCAGTGCTTGTATAGATCAGAGGTTAGAGTTTGTTAGGAGGTTAGATGTCACTTTCATGGTGACGTCAGCTAAGATGCTCAGTGGTTTGCAAGTGCCTATAAATAGTTCAGTACTTTGTACTGTTCTATTAGCTCTTTTGCATCATCGTCTTCTTTGCACGAACAAACAACTGAGCTCTGGCTGAGGGGGAGTTTGCATTCATTCATCAATCATTGTAATCATTATTGAAATAAATTCAATCTTCCGATTCATTGTGAAAAGATGTTTGATCAAAGTATTACTCTCGTTTGATTGTATGCAAAGTTTGTTTTCATCATAATTCCGCTGCACACTCATCCATCTTCATTTTAATTACAAACACAAAATACAATCAGAAACAAACTCAGATCCAACAGGTTGTTACTCAAGGACTACTAAGCAATCTCAAATGAGTACATAGACCCCTCTTTTACTGTTTTTCAAACTGTTTTGGGGTGAAACACATGTGCCTACTTGTTACTTTCATGCTTTCCATGTTTTCACATCATATACTTGCTATGTTCATTAGTACAATTATAGTACATGATTTACATTACATTTCATGCTATGTATGTCCATTGTGTGCATACTTAGTACATTGTTTTACATTATATTTCATGCTATGTATGTCCATTGTGTGCATACTTAGTACATTGTTTTACATTACAATTTGTTGCATATGCTCATCCAGCATATGAACACATTATATTACATTATGTGAACCATTTGTATCTATTGAACCATGTGAACCATTTGACAATAGACATTTGACTCTACCTAAACATTTCTACAATTGTTAAACATTACATCTTGATGGTTTGGTTTGGGTAAGTGATTTAAGTAACGAGGCGTGTGTAATATGATACAAGCATGGTGG
Source organism: Helianthus tuberosus (assembly GCA_030545235.1). Lineage (NCBI taxonomy): Eukaryota > Viridiplantae > Streptophyta > Magnoliopsida > Asterales > Asteraceae > Helianthus > Helianthus tuberosus. Next base: position 34,216,716 of record CM060443.1, on the reverse strand, counting down.
ATAAGTCGCTGGTACTTCCTATATATAAGTGTTTGTATGGTATTACATATCGTAGCGTTATTTGAATCATTTCAATTTGAGACACATAACATTTTATACAAATAACATACTTTTCACAAGACATTGTTTTACAAATAACTTATCTTATGCAAACTCATTTTACTTGGTTATTCATTTAACCATACATTATTCTTTTTTACATATATATCATTTGGTTTATTTATCACTTTTCAAATGACTTATGAAAGGAACCACTCAACAAGATTCATGGCTACTTTTATTAAACAGTTTCTTTAAACACAAGTCATGAATCCTATTTTCACAAAACCTATGTATCTCACAGGCATTTTTATGCTGACGTACCTATTTTCACATGTGTTTTCAGGAATTGATGCATAGGATTGATCAAGATACACCTACGCAGACTTGTGCCTTAGTGACTTAAAACGAAGCAAGAACTAGTTAATTTGTGTTATGTACTCTTTGTTTCTTGTTTAAAATGATGTAAACTCTCTTGTTTGATTAATAAAACAAAACTTTATTTGCCATGGATTTGAAACAATTAATTCTGTTACAACACTCCCCGACGTTTCCGCCACGTTTCGTTGTCTCGGGTGGTCGGGGTGTGACAGAAAAGTTGGTATCAGAGCCAATGGTTATAGGGAATTAGGTTATTAGTAATGCTTTGACCTTGAGTATAACCTTTCTAGGACCCCAACGCAAGTTATCTTGTGTTTAGATCTTAAAACATGCATGTCACCTATCCTTAGGTGATAACCACGACGAGAACATCAATTCCGAATCCGCTTTGAAAAATTAATCATCTGTTTTTGGATGATTGATTACTAGGTTTTGAACCCTCTATTGTAAGGTTTTGAACCCTCTGTTATAAGGTTTTGAACCCCTTTGAGTTTTCAAAATCTCGTCAAAGTTTTGGGTCCTAAATAGTGTGAACACGTGCAAACTGGAAGAGTGAATGCCTGTACCCTGAGTTTTCTGTCTAAGACTAGAGTGTTCGTACAAATCCACATAATCGGACCAGTCACTCTTACCTGGGAACTCTTGGGGTGAGTGTCCACTTATAGGCGAGCATGTCTTCGCGATACATTATAAGGATCTATTTACTTTGATTCAGCCTTTGTGTGTTGTTTGTTTGCTTCGTGGTTCAAACAAATGACCATCACCCATGATTTTGGTTGGTAATTGTAACATCCTATTCTTACCCAATGCCATTTCGTTTGTTTTCTCTCTTGTTTCCCCTTTTAGAATGCCTCCACGACGCGAAAATCAGGTATCTATTGAAGAGCTGGCAGCTGTCATTACACAGCAAATGACTGCTGCAATCCCGAACATCGTTGCTCAATGTAACCAAGCCCTCAACAAGAATAATTCCCCCTGCAACTTCAAGACGTTCAACTCGGCTAAGCCATCAAAGTTTTCTGGGTCTCAAGGAGCGACTGCACTTCTGCAATGGTTCGAGAGTTTAGAGAGCACCTTCAGACATGTTCAATGTCCAAACGAGCGAAAGGTAGATTTCGCATCTAGTGTCTTTGAGAAACGAGCTTTGACATGGTGGAACGGTGTGATGAGAGATAGGGGTGCCGAAGCGGCACTGGCTCAAATGTGGGAAGAACTTCGAGCACTGATGATGAAGGAATTCTGTCCTCGTCACGAGATCAGGGCCTTGGAAAGGGAATTCGACGATCTTAAGCAAAACAGCGGTGAACATCGAGCATACACTGATCGATATGAGGAGCTGATCCTGTTGTGTCCTACCATGGTTACGCCTTTGGATAAGGCGATCGAAAAATACATTGATGGTCTCCCTGACTCAGTTCAGGACATTGTTACTGGTAGTAACCCCACTACGGTTAGGCAGGCCATTGAGCTATCTGCTACCTTGACTGAATCTCAAATCAGGAAAGGTAAACTTTTCTGAAAAGATGATAAGAAACCAATCGAGGAATCAAAGACCATGGATGAACAGACTGGATCCCCTAAGAGGTCAAAGAAGTGAAAGGCTTCTCAGAACTTCGCCGTGGTCACTCACAATGGTCAAGCCGTCCCCAACCAACCAGCTCAACCCCCTGCTAGGAAGCCATACAATGGAATTTCACCCTTGTGCAACCAATGTAACCTTCATCATCATGCTAATGTGAAGTGCCGCGAATGCCAAATTTGTGTACTTAAAGGTCATACAGCAAAAGTTTTCCGAGCAGCAGTTGCACCAAATCAAGCTGACAACAATCCTGATCAAGCTCGTTTTCCACCAGGTTCTTGCTACAATTGTGGCGAGATGGGTCATTTCCAAAGAAATTGCCCAAAGCTTGCTAATGCAAATCCAGCACAGGGATGAGCATCTGACCGACTAGAAGACAACACCCTTTAGAAATAATCACGTCTCATGTATTATTTTGTTGTCAAAGTCCATGAAACTGTTGTTATCATTGTTTATAAATAAATCTTTTATTTACATTGCAATGTATTTATGCGGTTATATGTATAAACAACATATCCCCTACAATACCGACAATCAAGGAATCGTATTCCTTGAAAAGCAAACTACCCCCCAAAATTTTTCTATTTTATGATATCTTGCATTTCCACGAAATTCCTAAGTACCTGTTTCTTCTAAGGAAAACGAAGTACAAGGCGCAAGTTACAACACTGGACGAATACCCAAAGTACCACTATAAATCCTTAATAGGGTACCTAAGGGTATTTCCGAAAATCCTAAAATTGTTGTGTTCCTTAATTCGAATATTACGTTTCTTTGAAAACAAAAATCGAATTTTTGGGAGATCTTCCTATCTTTTCAGATAGATCCCAGAGGAGATTGAAGTCCATCGACTGGTTTCCATATCCATTTTCAATCGATGACAAGTTAATAACAAATTAATAACCAAGTTAAACAACTATGTGCTTATGTGTTTCCATTTATGTTTTTGTGTAATCCAAGTTTTGTTATCCAAATCCTCGTAGAATCTTCCTTATCTTCGTATAAGGGATTCATAGTAGGATATCCAAAGGTACTATATTAAATCCTCAATGGGCTTTTACGTAATAGTAAAGACCCTTGGATTATATTGTACTATTCCATAATTAGACCCCTTGAGTGGTCTAGTTAAACGGATTGATCCAAAAATCTGGTTAGGAATATCATGTGATGAAATAGCTGAAAAGACTCCTTGGTGGTCTAATTAAAAGTGATCATTTGTCGATCTAATTAAAAGGACCCTATGATAGTCTAGTCACACTCCTCATAGGTTTAATTTTTCTTCCCCTTCACATTACAAAACAAAGTGTGCGGACTGTGCAAGGAATTGCGTAATTATGGATGCATACTTAATTATGGAATTTAGTGCACAGAAACCACAGCAAGTTTGGTCGTGTGTCTAGAGTTGACTCAGTGCATTTTCGTTTCTAAAGAAATTGTGGAAAATGACTCATTCCGTTCATTTTCGTTTCTGAAGAAATTGTGGAAAATGACTCATTCCGTTCATTTTCGTTTCTGAAGAAATTGTGGAAAATGACTTTCCGTTCATTTTCGTTTCTGAAGAAATTGTGGAAAATGACTCATTCCGCTCATTTTCGTTTCTGAAGAAATTGTGGAAAATGACTCATTCCGTGCATTTTCGTTTCTGAAGAAATTGTGGAAAATGACTCATTCCGTGCATTTTCGTTTCTAAAGAAATTGTGGAAAATGACTCATTCCTTTCATTTTCGTTTCTGAAGAATACCCATTAAGGAAAATGACTCATTCCGTGCATTTTCGTTTCTAAGGAAATTGTGGAAAATGACTCATTCCGTGCATTTTCGTTTCTGAAGAAATTGTGGAAAATGACTCATTCCGTTCATTTTCGTTTCTGAAGAAATTGTGGAAAATGACTCATTCCGTTCATTTTTGTTTCTGAAGAATATCCATTAAGGAAAATGACTCATTCCGTGCATTTTCGTTTCTGAAAGATACCCAGTAAGGAAAAAGACTCGTTCCGTGCATTTTTCGTTTCTGAAAATTTTCCATCGAAGGGAAATGAATATCCCTGATTCTTCCTTCATTTCCATTTCTGAAAAATGTCCGTTAAAGAGGAATATCAGGATTATGCCTTATCCTTGATGGTTATTTAACACAAAGTCACAGACAGACTCCTACAAATAAATTTCGGGACGAAATTTCCTAAAGTAGGGGAGACTGTGACAACTGTGCCTCCGTGACCATCAAACAAATACCAAATCAATGAGATATTGTGTTTCATACGTAGGATTTGTAAAAATATGTGTATTGTTTGCACATATCTTTTCTTGTTCGATTTCGGGCTTTAAATCGCTTTCTGGAAGGTTATACGCGATCTGATGCGTAAATATAACCAGTTTAAGGCAACGAACACTCCGGAATAGTAAAATAGGCTTAACATACCTTAAATAACCTTTACATAACTTAGAAATAAGTTTTGGATGGTTTGGTATGCCGAAATCAAGTTAATTCGCTTACAGGGACTAAATTTGACAAACTGCCAAAGTATGCCAATTTGAACTGTAACAAACATTCCAGAACATGACCATAAGTTAAACATACCCTAAATATCCTTTACATAGCTTAGAAATAGGCTTTGAGGGGTTCGATGTGCTAAAATAAACTTTTGGGTCATTCAGGGACTAAAAGCGTCAAAAAGTGCATAAGTTTGCATTTCGCGCATAACTTACGTTCTGAATACATCCGGACATCCAAAAATTTATGTAAGCACTAAAATATTTTATTTTAGTGTTTGGCATAAGAAAAACCCATTCGTCACGCCTTTTGGATCGTTTTTCGCGCTTATGCGCATTCCGTCGTAATTAAGCGAGCATCGCGATCGTACGGCCAAACGAACCGACATCCGAGATATTTTTGAGCACATTTTAAGTCCCCTATAACTTAACTTCATTTTAGAGCTTTGAAATGGGGTTAACGGGGCTTAAACGTGTCAAAAATGCATCAAATAGCAAGTTTGGATGCACAGGGGCCTGTTCTGCCAAAATATGAAAGTATCAGACCTGCAAGGTCCTTACGGACCGTATGGTTCTGAGTCTTACGGTCCGTAAGCAGGGTTCAGACAGCAGAAACTTGTTTCCAACTTGATCCAGCTGTTAAACCACCTTTAATTCCTTTTGCACTTGCCTCTTCCTGATAATGGGGGGCCAATTTGAGTTACCTTAGTGTTGCAACAAGTGTAGGGACAAGATCAAAGCTCGTTATTCGATAAACGATCTTAACGGTTCTAACATTCCTATAAATACCCAACCCATTCACTTACAAAACCCACAAATCTGATCTAAGAATGCTCTAAGTTGAAGCCATTGCTTCATACCTGACCTACTTGGATCAAGATTAGCTTGCGGGGACCCTTTGTAAGTGTTCCTTCGTTCTTTTATCGCTTTTCGAGTCCGAAAGTCAAACTATGTTTAACTTTCTGCATTGACCAGTTTATGGTCAATGTGAAGTTCATTTGAACTTCATAACGTGAGCGTAATCACGATGGTTATAGTCCCTAGTGACTATACCTACTGATTACCACGTTATCTTGGCTCAGTGACGAGTCGTAGTTTCGGCCAAAATGCGCATTCTTGCGTATTTTGTAACCAAACTACTCTTGGGTATCAAAACTGTTTGTTTTGATACCAAACCTGTTTTCTAAACTTAGTTAAGCATGTTTAAACATGCTTAGCTCGTCACTTTTAGTTTAGTGCTTATGTAGGGTCGTAAGGTAAGCGATCTAAACAATCGCTTATACTTTCGAACCCGACCCGTTTGGTCGATCATTAGGATCCGACCAAGCACTTTAGGTGACCATAGTATATAGGGAAAAACCTTCCGAGGTTATACCTTATGGTCGCTTCGTTTAAATAGTTGTATGATAGGTAGTTTATATGCCTTAGGTAAATTACCAAAATGCCCTTTTTTCGCCAAAGTTCATTTTAAGCATATGTAACATAACTTTTGGTATCTAAACTGATTTAGAAACAATATTAGACATGTTAAGGCATATTTTAGTTGTCATAGGACTAGTTAGGCGGTCCGAACGCGTTTCACGCGAACGACGCGTTAAAGTAGCATAAGCTACCTAAACGGGTCGTAATGGGTCGTAAGCACTTAGGTTAGGTTTCATTTAGTATGTAGGATTTGTTAAACAATATTACATGAGTTCTCATACTCATTTGGTTTACGAGCCCTCATTCTATCCGATCTTCCGATTTAGGTCCGGTTTATTAACATAGTTACCATATTAGGTGCCGTTTGATATCCGTGATCTCTAGCATTGTTTGGTTGTTACTAAAGGACTACTAAGCAATCTCAAGTGAGTACATAGACCCCTCTTTTACTGTTTTTCAAATTGTTTTGGGGTGAAACACATGTGCCTACTTGTTACTTTCATGCTTTCCATGTTTTCACATCATATACTTGCTATGTTCATTAGTACAATTATAGTACATGATTTACATTACATTTCATGTTGTGTATGTCCATTGTGTGCATACTTAGTACATTGTTTTACATTACATTTCATGCTATGTATGTCCATTGTGTGCATACTTAGTACATTGTTTTACATTTCATTTCATGTTATGTATGTCCATTGTGTGCATACTTAGTACATTGTTTTACATTGCAATTTGTTGCATATGCTCATCCAGCATATGAACACGTTATATTACATTATGTGAACCATTTGTTTCTATTGAACCATGTGAACCATTTGACAATAGACATTTGACTATACCTAAACATTTCTACAATTGTTAAACATTACATCTTGATGGTTTGGTTTGGGTAAATGATTTAAGTAATGAGGCGTGTGTAATATGATACAAGCATGGTGGATACGCCGCTGGTACTTCCTATATATAAGTGTTTGTATGGTATTACATATTGTAGCGTTATTTGAATCATTTCAATTTGAGACACATAACATTTTATACAAATAACATACTTTTCACAAGACATTGTTTTACAAATAACTTATCTTATGCAAACTCATTTTACTTCGTTATTCATTTAACCATACATTATTCTTTTTTACATATATATCATTTGGTTTATTTATCACTTTTCAAATGTCTTATGAAAGGAACCACTCAACAAGATTCATGGCTACTTTTATTAAACAGTTTCTTTAAACACAAGTCATGAATCCTATTTTCACAAAACCTATGTATCTCACAGGCATTTTTATTGTGACGTACCTATTTTCACATGTGTTTTCAGGAATTGATGCATAGGATTGATCAAGATACACCTAGGCAGACTTGTGCCTTAGTGACATAAAACGAAGCAAGAACTAGTTAATTTGTGTTATGTACTCTTTGTTTCTTGTTTAAAATGATGTAAACTCTCTTGTTTGATTAATAAAAAAAAACTTTAATTGCCATGGATTTGAAACAATTAATTCTGTTACAACACTCCCCGACGTTTCCGCCACGTTTCGTTGTCTCACGTGGTCGGGGTGTGACAACCTGAGCTCTCACGGTTTCGCAATTTAACCCTTTACAGATATCATCTGTGGTATACTCACCTGTAAGACTGAATATTGGGATTTGGATACGGGAGTATATTCAAGAGGTGGGACACATGAGTAAGTTTAAGTCTTAAAACACTAAATCCATATCCTGGACAGATTGAAATGTGTGTGACAATTTAAGTGGATCAGTATATCGACAATCTAAGTGAATTGTTTAATTCTGAGTATGAAATTAAAGCTTAACGGTACTTGTGACTTGTCAAATAAGCTGATATGATTCCCTAACATGCTCATCAAAAATATGTTTGTAAATAGTTTACATTTACTGCATTTTATTTCTGTATTTCATTTCTAGTTTAGAAACTTTATTAAAAATCCAAAAAGATTTTACACTTCTGCTTTATTTTCCGACAAACCAAAGTGGAAAGCTGATCTTCAGATTCGAATTGAAGCAGATGCAGGAAGTTTCTGAACTGGAGGATGAGTTTGGAGCTAAACATGATAATTGAGAAAATGGAAAGTCAAAACAAGCTCATTAATTTGAAACTTGTTATTTTCAGAAAAATGTTTGAAAAAGTTAAACAAATGTAAGTGTGATTTATCTCAGATCAACTAAGGTCATTAAGTTGGACTTGGTAGATAAATTGAGTAATCAGGGTCATTAACTTGGACCTGAATACTTAAATGGATTTTTGTACACTGATAAGACCATCAAATGAGGATTGAATGGTAAGGTTAAATTGAAACTGTTATTATCATATATCTTATATTTAGGTAGAGATTGTGCAGGAAACAGGAGTCAAGTTCCCCATGACAAAGAAAATGTCAAAGTTTGAACCAGAATTCAAGTCCCAGCTTATCGAGAGGGGGAGTTTGCGAAAGGGGGAGTCAGAATTCTGGATCAACACTCAAAGGGGAGATTGGAGATTAAAGTCTGAAGATAAAGATTGAAGAAGGCTTTTTCAATGTCAAGACAATTTGAAAAAGACAAAGACTAAAGACTCGACGCCGAAGACTTCGTCAACATTTAAGGGAGAGTCTGTTGGTGCATCTAGTGTCTGTTAACTTCGTCTTAATCGAGTCTTTTGTCTAGATAGGATAAACGAGTGCACAACAGGGTTTGAAATTAGGGTTTTGTATGTTAAAGTGGGTGATTCCGCTTGAAAGTGTCAATGTGCAGTTCAAGCGAAATCAGTTAGCTAATTCCGCTTGAAATGAACATTGACATGTTCAAGCGAAATTACCTATTCCGCTTGAAACAACATGTCATGTTCAAGCGGAATCTCCACATCTATAAATACCCATGTGCTAGTGTCATTTGGAGCGGGATTAGATCATATGCTCTGAGTCGAGGTGCTGTCCGTTTGTCATTTGAATTGTAAAAAGCTCAGGATTGATCAATAAAAGGATAATTAGAAAGGAACAAGCTGTGTTGACATCTTTTACATTGATTCCGCCTTTGTATTTGATGATGAACTACTCAGACTGACTATTTAGGGTCACACGTCGATCCAACAACGTGTATATCCATACACGCTTTGTTTGACCCCGATATATATACTCCTTAATTAACCTAATATCCTATATCCCTTATACGTTTCGTCACCAATCCGCTGCTGTGCAAAACCCTAGAACATGCAAAAAATCAGATCTTGAATCCCAAAAATCATCATTCATCTCATCCAGGTTTCTTTTGATATTCACTGATTGTTATTTTCATGATTCTAATTCAAATCACAACTGTTTTCTTCATCTTCTTTGTCGCAACCCCTGGTCCCTATCACCTGGGATCGGGCGGACACGAACTCAAGTTTGGTGGTAGCATGGTTATTCATTATTTGGCAGCGGAAATTTCATCAGGACCGTAGTTAGGAAATATTTTATCAGAGTAAAATACCATATTTTTATATTAATAACACATGAGTAAAACCCAAGTTTCTATTACAAACATGTTTATAGGGATAAACCCTGATTTATTGAATTTAAGACATCGTCTTTTAGGTAACTTTTATAGCCACATTTTTCCAAGGCTTCAGTGCTCTCCAGGAGTCTTCTAATTGGCTTTCACATTTTGTTACCTGAAACGCGTTTTAAAAACATTTGTCAGTGGGAAATACAGGTGAGTGAATCCCAGTTTAATCAAAAAACATTTTTCCTTTAATAGTATTGAGAGAAATCACAATGTTTATATCTACACAATTACTCATTCAGTATTGTCAATCCTGACTGGTGGGTCATATTACACATTGGCTATCTCGTTGTCCAATGGTAACGTGTTCCACATTTTGTGTACAAAATCCCAATTTACCGGCAGTAATTGAAGAATTACAAAGACTCAATCACTGCTACTCACATTGTAAAATATTTAAGGTTTTGTAAAAATAGTGTACAAAAAGGTTCACAAAAAGGAGATTACTCACATTGCTACTTTAGACTTTTCTTGGTGGATTCCTGGTTATAATCTATTAATTACACAATGCACGTGTGTTAGTATAATAACCCAATATTTACATTAGTGATACCCTCCCCGAGACAGGATTCCAACGACTACGCCGGGCAGAACCTCGACAGCCGTTACGGAACCCTAGATCAATCGTGCAGCGTATCTAATACGTAACCGGGGTTATAATACTCACAACGGGGCAGAACTTCGTTAATTAGGGGGTATAGTACCCGATTATAGCTTTTCTATTACAGAAATTCGAGAGAGAAAGTGTTTGATGAACGAATTGAAATGAACAGTCGATGGCCTCTATTTATAGATCTTATCTCGCAGTCTCTCGCGGCCCGCGAAGGATCCTTAAGGGATCTTCGCGCCCCGCGACGTAGGATGTAGATTCTAGGGTTGCTGATTCGTCGAACTAGGTTTGACACGCGCTCGACACGTGGCACGATCTGGTGAGGCCTGGTGTCCAGGTGCTTGCGGCCCGCGTAGACCCAGGTGTAGTCTGTCACGGCCCGCCAAGAACCATTAAAATTGTTTTTTATTTTATTTTTATGAAATTAAAGGTATTTAGGGTCAAATATCGTATACGGGGTGCATTTAAAACGTATAGGGACATTCTAAATATATTAAGGGTGTCAGAAATATTTTAGGAGGGTTGTTATATTCTTTTTATTTCTCTGTGATTAGATTTTAATTTTGCTATGAATATCGCCTCATTCAACACTGCTACTATTCTGCAAAATCATTGATTCGTATCAACCAGGTTTTCTTCGAAGATTTATTGATTGTTAATTCTGCTCATGATTCCAGGCGTTTCGTCTCTCCCACGTTTATCTCACGGCGTCTCTTTGAGAAACCCTAAAATCGCAACCAACTTTCTTTGTTTATCGATTTCAAGAAACGGAATTTTTTTTCTTTCATTTGAAGCATATCACCACCACCATTAAGATCTGGTACTTTCGACTGTATGTTTGTAAATCTACACTTTCTAGGTGATTTTTTGTTTCCCAGATCTTGTATTCTTTGATTTTTTATTTTTTTTTTTTTTTTGTTTCCTTGATATCTGGAAAAAATTAGGGTTTTCAATTCATTTGAAATGGTTATTATAATGTTTTGCAGTTTACTTTTGTTTTGATATGGATCTGGTAATTGTAACGTTTTTAGCGAATTTTTAATAGCTCTTTTGGTCCATGGAAAGTGAGATTTATAATAATAATAATAATAATAATAATAATAATAATAATAATAATAATAATAATAATGGAACCTTGGTCAATTTTAAAAAAACTATTGTATGAGTTCTTGATGGGAGTTAACCTAATTTGATCAATTGAACATCGTGTTGCTGCGAACCCTAATATTTTTTGTTTGTTTGAGATTTTGCTGAAAAAACAGGGATATGATTTGACTATTTGTGGTCTTTTGAGTATCAACATCAAAACTGGCCCCATAAATTATAGTGAGGTTCAGCATTTGACAAGATACAGAATCGAACATATCTTACTGGATTATTGGCAAGAGATTATTTATCATAATTGATTAATAATGGAGGCCGAAGTAAAAAAATATTAGTATAAAATTTTAAAAGTAAAAGATGACATGGATCTAGGCGATGATCTCTAGGATAGATTAATTTCATAGTTCAGAAAATGATTATTCCATCATTGGAAGGCTACAGATTCTTCACACTCTGCAAATTAAATATTTATTTATGTTCCAGAGTCTTCATTTTATGTGTGAAACAGTTGCAGGGTTGATTTGAAACACTTTCTTTGTTGGGTGCATTTATGTCAAATAACAATGGTAGAGCAAAAGGTTTCTCTGGTGGGATCAGCTTTACCTTGGTAAGTCCTGAACAAGTTTGGTGGAGGTCTTGCTGATATACTGGTAGTTGCTGGTGACATCCAGGTAGAACATCTTACATTTTTGGGTCAATAGGTAATGGGTTATGCGGATGGGTTATTAATGGGTCAAAATGGATAGTGTTGAAACTGAGTCACTTTGAGTTTGGTTGACCCATATCTTCTACTTATTTAATGTGCTTTTCATATTTTGGTTTTTTTTTATATTCTGCGAAATCTTTATGGTTTTCGCCTGTTATCAGCATAGCTTTTCTGACGATCGCGTGCTGCTTTTAGTCGTTCCTTGACTTGAATAATCTTGTCTATTGTTTCTTGTACTATCTCTGGTCCAGATAATTGCTTTTCTCCAATTTCTACCCAACAGACTGGGGTTCAACACTTTCGTCCATAAATAGCTTCGAATGGTGCAGCATTGATACTGGTATGATAGCTGTTGTTGTAGGAAAATTCTATTAATGGTAAGTGATCATCCCAATTTCCTTCGAATTCAATTACACAAGCTCTAAGCATATCTTCCATTGTCTGAATTGTCCTTTCGCTTTATCCGTCCATTTGAGGATGATAAGCTGTGCTTAGATTTAGCTTGGTTCCCATTGCTTTTTGGAAACTTGTCCAAAAATGAGAAGTAAAACGGCTATCTCTATCAGAAACAATTGATAAAGGAATTCCATGTAATGAAACTATTTCATTTACATACAATTTGGCTAATTGTTCCATACTGAATGTTTCCTTCATTGGTAAGAAATGAGCAGATTTAGTTAGTCTATCTACAATCACCCAGATTGTATCATTACCTTTTTGTGTCTTGGGTAATTTGGTAACAAAGTCCATTGTTATCAGTTCCCATTTCCATACAGGCATTTCCAATTGCTGTAACAAACTTGAGGGTTTCTGATGTTCAGCTTTGACCTGTGAACAAGTTAAACACTTGGCAACATAAGCTGCTATATCCTTTTTCATTCCTATCCACCAGAAATTCTTTCTTAAGTCTTGATATATTTTATCATTTCCAGGATGCATGGTATACTTAGACTTATGGGCTTCTTCTAATATACGGTGGCGTAGGTTTCCTAGTTTAGGTATCCACATTCTCTTCTTATAGAATCTCCAAATTCCATCTGTTCCTTGTTCTAATTCCTTAATCATTCCTTTCAACTTCTCGGTATCATCCTTGATTACTGATTCTTGTGTTTTTCTAATTTGTTCGTTTAAATCTATCTGCAGATTTAATTTAAGAGAACGTACTCTTTTTGGCTTTTCGTGATATTTCCGACTTAAAGCATCCGCTACTACATTTACTTTTCCTGCATGATACTAGATATTACAATAGTAATCACTAAGTATCTCCATCCAGCGTCTTTGTCTCATATTTAACTCTTTTTGCTTGAAAACATATCTTAAACTCTTATGATTGGTGAAAATGGTAAACTTGCTACCGTAAAGGTAATGTCTCCAAATTTTCAGGGCAAAAATTATAGCTCCTAATTCCAAATCATGGGTTGCATAATTTTTTTCATGATTCTTAAGTTGTTTTGATGCATAAGCTATAACCTTTTGACGTTGCATCAATACACGTCCATAACCTAACTTAGAAGCATCACAATATATTAGAAAATCTTCAATTCCTTCTGGTAATGCTAATATGGGTGCGTTAGTTAATCTTTGCTTAAGGATTCTAAAGGCTTCTTCTTGTTTTGGTCCCCATTCAAACTTAACAGATTTACAGGTTAGCTTAGTTAAGGGAATGTCTATTCTAGAAAAATCTCGGATGAATCTTCTATAATAACCGGCTAGTCCTAGAAAACTTGTAACTTCTGTTGGTAATTCAGGGGTTTTCCATTTAGTAATTGCCTCAATCTTGTTGGGATTTACATGAATTCCTTCCTGATTGACTAAATTCCCAAGAAACTGTACTTGTTCTAACCAGAATTCACACTTAGAAAACTTTGCATAAACCTTTTTCTTTTCTCAGCAAATTTAGAAGTGCATGCAGATGCGCTGCATGTTCTTCTTTATTTTTAGAATAAATTAGAATATCATCTATAAAGACAATTATGAATTTATCCAAATATGGCTTACATATTCGGTTTATCATGTCCATAAATGTGGCTGGGGCGTTGGTTAAACCAAATGGCATGACAGTAAATTCATAATGGCCATACCTGGTTCTAAATGCGGTCTTAGGAATGTCCTCTTCCTGTACCTTTAATTGATGATATCCTGAAAGTAAATCGATCTTAGAGAAAAATCGAGCTCCTTGCAATTGATCAAACAAATCATCGATTCTCGGTAATGGGTACCGATTTTTAATCGTGACTTTATACAATTCACGGTAGTCAATGCATATACGCATCGACCCGTCTTTCTTTTTGACAATTAAGATCGGTGCTCCCCATGGCGATGAACTTGGCTGTATAAATCCCTTTTCCAAGAGTTCGTCTAACTGTTTCTTTAGCTCTTGCATTTCTGCGGGTGCTAAACGATAAGGTGATTTAGCAATCGGTGTTGTTCCGGGTAGTAGATGGATTCTGAACTCGACTTCTCTGTCCGGAGGTGGCCCTGGTAATTCTTCTGGAAATACATCTGAAAATTGAGATACTACAGGGATATCTTTTAATTCCTTTCCTTTAGTGTTAATGATTATAGAAATCATATATACTAGTGATCCTTTTCTAGCATAACTTGCTGTTTTCATTACAGAGATGAATTTTGTGGATCTAGTTGGCTTGTCTCCTTTAATTGTGATCTTTTAACCTTTTGGTGAATTTACTTGTATTGACTTTTGATCACATAGAATACTGGCTTTATTGGCTATTAACCAATCAATTCCTAATACAACATCAAATCCTGCCAGGTTCATTGGGTAAAGGTTGGCAATAAATTTTTGATTTAGAAATTCTATTCTTGCTCCCTGCAAGATTTCGGTAATCTTAATGATTTCTCCATTTGTTGTTTCTACTAAACATTCTTGTTGGAGTTTAGTTAATGGTTGATTGAGAAGTTTGCAAAATGAAGTATTAATAAAACTTTGGTTTGCACCAAAGTCAAATAATACTTTGGAAAAAATATCATTAACTAAAAACGTATCGGCAATTACGTCCGGAATCATTTTGGCTTCTTCTGCACTCAGGACAAATGTTCTAGCATTCTTAGTAGTTTTGTTGTTTGTTGCTGGAACTAATTTCGGACAATTTGGCTTGATGTGGCCTTGCTCTCCACAATTATAGCATATCTTATTGGTGGGTTTCTTCCTGCAGTATTCTTCCTTGTGTCCAGATATTTTGCAGAAATTACAGTATATGGAGCATCTCCCAGAATGCTTCCTCTTGCAATACTTGCAATAAGGTGCAGAAGTAGAACCTACATTTTTCCCACGGTTGGGATTACCGTAGCGAAATTCTTGGGTAAGCTTTTGAGCTAGGTTCTTCCTCTGGTTTTCTTCTTGGGTACGTGCCAGTTCATTTGTCTGGGTATTAGCTAGTTCTACCGCTTCTTCTATGGTTTGTGGTCTAGCTCCCTTGACTACATGCCTGATTTCACTGATTAATCCCCAGATGTAACGGGAGATTAATACTGGTTCAGGTGATGCTAGGATTGGCACTATTCTAGCATATTCAAAGAATGTAGTAGTGTAACCCTTACTATCTGTTCCAGTCATTCTTAAGTTTAAGAATTTATTTGCTATCTGTTCCCTTTCATTGGGATGACAGAATTTCCTTTCTATTGTATCCTTAAACTCGTTCCATTCCATATCATAAACCCTGTCACTTCCTCTAGATTGGAGGATAGTGTTCCACCATTCTAACGCTGCATTTTTAAACAGCTTGGAAGCAAACATTATCTTATCTTCTTCTGCGCACTTGCTTATTTTTAAAACTGCCTCAGTCTTTTCTATCCAACATAGAGCTGCAATGGGCCCTTCATTGCCAAAGAATTCTATTGGTTTACAAGACCAGAATTCTTTGTAAGAACAACCATAAGACATGGTTCTTCTTCTTTTTGGGATTGGCATTTGAAAAATAGGTCCATTGTGTACGCTGTGACTAAGTTCAGTATGGGTTCGCCTACTCCCATTACCACTTTTATCATTATTTTCCGCGTCCCTAACATTTTGGATAATAGCTGGCATGGCATCCCTAATTCCTTGGCTTACAATGTGTCGAATTTCACTGTTATTTATTTGATTTTCATTATTCTGGTTTTCCTGATTTGCTGCGTCAACCATCTGAATTTTAAACAATTACAAAATATTAATATCGTATGAAAATATCCAATGCACCACTCACACAACAAGCATGTTGATCCAAAATCGTCGAACATTGCGACTTACTCTATTTTATAGTAGGCAGCTGTATTTATTACAAATACAACTGGAATTAAAATACAATACTAATATGCATCACTAACCACAAGATGGTCTATACTACAATATATTATTATTATTATTATTATTATATATAAGATATTATATTTATATTTTTTTCATCATACACACACACACACATATATATATATCTATTGTTATTATTATTATTATTATTATTATTATTATTATTATTAGCGATAGGGGTTCATCCAAAATTCCATATTACGCTTGTCATATTTCCAGACGAGTTGTTCCCCTATTGCCTCATCCTCTCACTTTCTTCTAAAATCTCCTAACCACAGGTTCGGAGTTCTTGCACATTCTCAGTGCTCATGGGTGGTACAGGTGCTGGTATTGGGTCTTGGAACTGGGGCATCTGTTCTTCCTGAGGGTATGGATTCTCTAGGATCTCCCTGATGTATTGGTCATTATCGTAATATGGGTCTAAAGGGTCAAGGTCTGGGTAGGGTCCTACTAGATCTTCCATGGGCTCCTCTATGGGGATTGGATAACGTTGCCGGTAATCCCTATGGTTGTCAAACCATGGGTCATAGTCTAGAGGAGGGGGTGCAGGTATCCTAGGAATTTCAGCTGGGTTTAGTTCAATGTCCATGGGTCATGTGGGAAAGAACGGTAATGGTTGGGGTGCTATGAGTTGCTCTAAATTAGGGCCTGCAGCTGTGGTTGTTAGGATATGAAAATT
This sequence comes from Helianthus tuberosus, assembly GCA_030545235.1. Classification (NCBI taxonomy): domain Eukaryota; kingdom Viridiplantae; phylum Streptophyta; class Magnoliopsida; order Asterales; family Asteraceae; genus Helianthus; species Helianthus tuberosus. The sequence goes on along the minus strand of CM060443.1, from coordinate 34,199,843 downwards.
TGCTAGACTCTTATTAAGCATATCCTGGGTGTGAGCATCTGTTTCTCTCTTAGCGGCTGCTAAAACTCGCTGTTGTTGTAACTTTTTCATCCTCTTCCTACGTTCATGCGCTCCTCTGCTGAACCATCCTCTCTTCTTGGGAGGGAATGGCTCTTCAGATTGGGCCTTGAACACGAATAACCCATCTTCGTTGTCAGCCGAATACCCCAAGAGGGTAGGCTGTGAAGAGGTACCTTCGTCCCTAGGTGAACCAGACAGTTGACGGTAAGCGTCTGAAGGTCCTTGGTCACTCATGCTGTAAACTAACAAATTGTCAAATAACAAAAAATAATAATCTACACGTATGCACATAATCATATTGATTATTTCCTAACAGAATTGATAAATTCAATGTCAGTAGAACACTTATGTGGCTGAATCAGTGGCTTAGCTCTGATACCACCTTCTGTCGCAACCCTCGGTCCCTATCACCTGGGATCAGGCGGACGCGAACTCAGATTTGGTGGTATCATGGTTATTCATTATTTGGCAGCGGAAATTTCATCAGGACCGTAGTTAGGAAATATTTTATCAGAGTAAAATACCACATTTTTATATTAATAAACACATGAGTAAAACCCAAGTTTCTATTACAAACATGTTTATAGGGATAAACCCTAATTTATTGAATTTAAAACATCGTCTTTTAGGTAACTTTTATAGCCACATTTTTCCAAGCCTTCAGTGCTCTCCAGCTGGCTTCTAATTGGCTTTCACATTTTGTTACCTGAAATGCGTTTTAAAAACGTTTGTCAGTGGAAATACTAGTGAGTGAATCCCAGTTTAATCAAAAAGCATTTATCCTTTAACAGTATTGAGAGCAATCACAATGTTTATATCTACACAATTACTGATTCAGAATTGTCAATCCTGACTGGTGGGTCATATTAGACATTGGCTATCTCGTTGTCCAATGGTAACGTGTTCCACATTTTGTAAACAAAACCCCAACATACCGGCAGTAATTGAAAAATTACAAAGACTCAATCACTGCTAATCACATTGTAAAATATTTAAGGTTTTGTAAAAATAGTGTACGAAAAGGTTCACAAAAAGGAGATTACTCACATTGCTACTTTAGACTTTTCTTGGTGGATTCCTGGTTATAATCTATTAATTACACAATGCACGTGTGTTAGTATAATAACCCAATATTTACATTAGTGATACCCTCCCCGAGACGGCATTCCAACGCCTACGTCAGGCAGAACCTCGACAGCCGTTACGGAACCCTAAATCAATCGGGCAGCGTATCTAATACGTAACCGGGGTTATAATACTTACAACGGGGCAGAACTTTGTTAATTAGGGGGCATAGTACACGATTATAGCTTTTCTATTACAGAAATTCGGGAGAGAAAGTGTTTGATGAACGAATTGAAATGAACAGCCGATGGCCTCTATTTATAGATCTGATCTCGCAGTCTCTCGCGGCCCGCGAAGGATCTTTAAGGGATCTTCGTGCCCGCGATGTAGGGATGTAGATTCTAGGGTTGCTGATTCGTCGAACTAGGTTTGACACGCGCTCGACACATGGCACGATCTGGTGCGGCCTGGTGTCCAGGTGCTCGCGGCCCGCGTAGACCCAGGTGTAGTCTGTCGCGGCCCGCCAGGAACCAATAAAAATTGTTTTTATTTTATTTTTATGACATTAAAGGTATTTAGGGCAAATATCGTATACGGGGTGCATTTAAAACGTATAGGGACATTCTAAATATATTAAGGATGTCAGAAATATTTTAGGAGGGTTGTTATCTTCTTTTTTATTTCTCTGTGATTAGATTGTAATTTTGCTCTGAATATCGCCTCATTCAACATTGCTACTATTCTACAAAATCATTGATTCATATCAACCAGGTTTTCTTCGAAGATTTATTGATTGTTAATTCTGCTCATGATTCCCGGCGTTTCGTCACTCCCACGTTTATCTCACAGCGTCTCTTTGAGAAACCCTAAAATCACAACCAACTTTCTTTGTTTATCGATTTCAAGAAACGGAAGTTTTTTTTCTTTCATTTGAAGCATATCACCACCACCATTAAGATCTGGTACTTTCGACTGTATGTTTGTAAATCTACACTTTCTAGGTGATTTTTTGTTTCCCATATCTTGTATTCTTTGATTTTTTTTTCCTTGATATCTGGAAAAAATTAGGGTTTTCAATTCATTTGAAATGGTTATTATAATGTTTTGCAGTTCAATTTTGTTTTGATATGGATCTGGTAATTGTAACGTTTTTAGCGAATTTTTAATAGCTCTTTTGGTCCATGGAAAGTGAGATTTATAATAATAATAATAATAATAATAATAATAATAATAATAATAATAATAATAATAATAATAATAATAATAATAATGGAACCTTGGTCAATTTTAGAAAAACTATTGTATGAGTTCTTGATGTGAGTTAACCTAATTTGATCAATTGAACATCGTGTTGCTGCGAACCCTAATATTTTTTGTTTGTTTGAGATTTTGCTGAAAAAACAGGGTATGATTTGACTATTTGTGGTCTTCTTAGTATCAACATCAAAACTGGCCCTATAAATTATAGTGAGGTTCAGCATTTGACAAGATACAGAATCGAGCATATCTTACTGGATTATTGGCAAGAGATTATTTATCATAATTGGTTAATAATGGAGGCCGAAGTAAAAAAATATTAGTATAAAATTTTAAAAGTAAAAGATGACATGGATCTAGGCGATGATCTCAAGGATAGATTAATTTCATAGTGCAGAAAATGATTATTCCATCATTGGAAGGCTACAGATTCTTCACACTCTGCAAATTAAATATTTATTTATGTTCCAGAGTCTTCATTTTATGTGTGAAATAGTTGCAGGGTTGATTTGAAACACTTTCTTTGTTGGGTGCATTTATGTCAAATAACAATGGTAGAGCAAAAGGTTTCTCTGGTGGGATCAGCTTTACCTTGGTAGGTCCTGAACAAGTTTGGTGGAGGTCTTGCTGATATACTGGTAGTTGCTGGTGACATCCAGGTAGAACATCTTACATTTTTGGGTCAAGAGGTAATGGGTTATGCGGATGGGTTAGTAATCGGTCAAAATGGATAGTGTTGAAACTGAGTCACTTTGAGTTTGGTTGACCCATATCTTCTACTTATTTAATGTGCTGTTCATATTTTGTTTTTTTATATTCTGCGAAATCTTTATGGAATATTTGCTTTGGATATATAAAGTACATTTTCAATAAATATCTGAGTATTTATCAAATAATATAACATTGCTTATTATATCAAAATAATAATATATATTTGTGGGTGCTAATAAAAAAATGAGGATGGCTTCCAGAATCTAATATAAAATGTTACTTTGATTGGGTCATTAATCATCATATAATTACATTAATGAGTATTATGTGATATTGGATGGTAATAGAAAGTTTGATTGCGTCGTTCTTATGATCATCTATACCTAATATGTAATAATTGTTTGCGTCATGTATCACAATTCTGTGAGCTCAAGATTATTTTCCTGTTTCTATTATTTCATCTTTTTGTATTATGTTTCTTAGTGTACAAAGTTTAGAAATTCAATACTAATAAACATGTGTACTATTATGTTAGAATAGGTTTGCGTTGTTGTTTAACAGGTTCAGTTATTTGCTATGAAGTGGCTGGAAAAGTCATGTGCAGTCGTTGTATTGTTGCATATTTCGTACGTCTGACACTGTGCGAATAGCTAGATAGAGCGTGTGTTGAATATTGTATAGAATATGAGAAAGTTGGACAGGTTTTGATACTGTAAAGGTCCATCCGGACGGATGACCATCCGGTCGGATGGCAATCCGGTCGGATGGCAATCCGATCGGATGGACACATGTGTTAGTTGTCTATAAATAGGGGGTTGGGGATCCCATTTGGACAAGCTTTTGGTTCCCAGAGGGGACATGCTGTCCAACTGGTCTCGTGGTGCTGTAAAGTTGAATAATCAATAGAGACCAGATTGAAATTGACTGCTCGGTGTTCTATCTATCTTCTACTCCTTTCTTAGTCGTAATAAACGCACCGAACACGTCGTTTCGCGACCGAGGCTCCGTCAAACTCGCCGGCTCCTGGAATCAGCAGTGGTATCAGAGCTACAGTACCGATTTAATCGATCTAACAGTCGGTTAAATCACCCAAAGCTCATCAATTTTGGCTTAAACGGGAGTTTTGACGTTAAAATAGAGAAAATCATCAAAATAAAGGTCAATTCATGGATGGATTTTGGAATTGAAGACATCATTCTGTTCGGAATTGATTCGCGCACAATCCTGTGAAGTTTCATCATGAAATTCACACATATAAAGATTTTGGATCGAAAAAACATGATTTGGAGTGTTCTTGAGCTGTTAGAACATATCCAATCGGATGGCAATCCGATCGGAAGACCATCCGATCGAACGACCATCTGATCCATGTCACTATTGGAAGTTTAAAGATCAGTTGGTTTTCACTCGAATGACCATCCGATCGGATGACCCTCCGTTCCACAAACACAAGTTTGTCCACTTTGTCATTCGATCGAACGACCATCCGATCGAACGACCATCCGACACATGCCATTCGACCAGATGATCAAATGCCTTAAAAAAAGAGGCATTTTTTGATCACAACGACGAGAAGAGTCTCCAGAAAAAATTTGGTGATTGAATATTTTTTCGGATTTTTAACGACTAAGCTAGGTTGTTCGGGGACACCGTCGGGGGCTTCAGTGAACATATTTGATGATGCGATCACGAATTGTGGAAATTAGTGGGGTAGTCATGATAATAGTGCATAATGTTTATCATTCATGTTATCTGACTATTTATGGGCCAAAACATAAAATCCGCAAAGATGAAAAACTGACGTTTTGAGGAAAATTGTCATATTTTCGGCATAGTCGAGTTTTTCAAAGATAAAAGAGGATTGAATTTCTCAGTTTGAGGGGGGATTCAGTGATAGAGACGTCAGAATTTGCAAAAATGAAGGGGAATAAAAATTTCACTGTCGTATGTTGAAATTCCGGCATTTTTGAAATTCGTGACACTGCAACAGTATTCAGGTAGTTTCGACTTCAGATTGTCAGGGGGAATGTGAATCTGATCGTAGGTGTAAGCTTCTGAGATCAAGATGATCCGAGGTGTTGATATCTAATCGTGGACGAAAGCATCGGAGATCTGAGAGTGATCGTGGATGATAGCTTCTGAGATATATATTATCCGAGGAGATGAATCCGATTGTGGACGAATGCTTCGGAGATCGGATTACATTACCAGATGATTTGTTTTTCCGATGAAGATTTGCTGATTGTGGAGAATACTGTTTACACGGATCTGTCATTCTTATGATGTGTGGATCACGGTAAACAGGATATCAGATCTTCAGGGGGAATCACGGATTTGAAGTTAACCAGTGGGGTATTTGAAGTTTCTATCATTTTCCAGTTGAGTTTTTGTACTTTCTTAGATCGAGCAGGCGGAATGCGAGATCGTGGTGCTGACATGACATATCAAAAACTGAGCTCGGATGCGGTTAAAGTTGAAACAGAGGATGCTGCATTGATTAGTTTCAAGTTAGTGATTGTTCTTGAAGGTTGCAGTTTAGCAAATCAGAGGAGAGTCGTAAACTGTGCAAAAGACCTGAAGATTCATTTCAGGGGGAATTCGTGCTTTACTCGGCTAAAAGCAAACCCGAATCATCAATCGAGGGGGAATTTGGATAGTCAGATTTCAAGTTACCTGATTGAAGTTGTAGAAAAGTTGAAGATTACATAATATTCAAACACAGCTCAAGGTTCTCAAAGTTTTAAAGACGATTCGACAGTGACAGCCGAGGGGGAATCTGTTGGTGCATATTTCGTACGTCTGACACTGTGCGAATAGCTAGATAGAGTGTGTGTTGAATTTTGTATAGAATATGAGAAAGTTGGACAGGTTTTGATAATGTAAAGGTCCATCCGGACGGATAACCATCCGGTCGGATGGCAATCCGATTGGATGGCAATCCGATCGGATGGACACATGTGTTAGTTTTCTATAAATAGGGGGTTGGGGATCCCATTTGGACAAGCTTTTGTTCCCAGAGGGGACATGCTGTTTAACTGGTCTCGTGGTGATGTAAAGTTGAATAATCAATAGAGACCAGATTGAAATTGACTGCTCGGTGTTCTATCTATCTTCTACTCCTTTCTTAGTCGTAATAAACGCGCCGAACATGTCTTTTCGGGACCGAGGCTCCGTCAAACTCGCCGGCTCCTGGAATCAGCACGTTGGCTAAAAGAGATGAGTTGGAGCAGCTTCTAGCTATGTTGGCGCAGTAGGTTTTGAAAGGAAACAACGACAAGTGGCTGTGGAGAACATGTAACAGCAAGGGGGAGTTTTTGGTTAAATTGGTGCGCTCTAACCTGGAAGACAGCTTTGACGGGGCAACAACGTATGCAACTATTTTATGGAGTTGGCAATCCTGAAGGTTAATTGCTTCATTTGGAGGGCCTGTACCAGGAGCATAACAACTGTTGCAGCCTTGGCAATCCGGAATGTGAATGTTGGTGATGGGATGTGTAATTTGTGCGGCGTTGATCTTGACATTGCAGACCATTTTTTGGTTTGGTGCTGCTTCACCAAATTGGTGTGGTGGATTGTGACAACCGGTGATTTACGGCTCTTAATTACATGATTAACAGGTGATTAACGCGATAATAAATAGTGTTTACAGCGCAAATTAACTCATTTAGGCCCTTGGAATGCCCAGGAACGTTTATTCGACTATGCAGTGTGCGTATGACGATCTGCGGAGAGATTGTGGAATATTAAACGATAACGAAACTGAAGCCGTACGAAATATTGACCACGCCGAAAAATACGGATTTTCTATGAATATTTTATATTTATGAATTTAATGTTGTGAATTTATTGCAATTCCATACGTCGCAAAACGCAAACAGGAACGAGAAACGCGACTGCAGGGAACGCACCGGTAACGAAACGGAAGCACCGGAGGTGCGTATTATTTTTAAAACTTAAATTTTACGATATATTTTGTTTCGTAATTAAATTTTAACAACCGAAGTTGAAACCGGATCGAAAAACGGATTGAAACGGCCAACGACACAAATTACGTGATTTTTACGCAACCGACGATCAAATGTCGACGACCGACCCTAATTTACGTGTTTTAATACTAAAATTATGTTATATGACACTACACGACATTTGGATGCAAAAACGGGCCTTAAAAACGAGATCGGGCCGCTCAAAATGCTAGAAACGGGCTTGTGGGCCTTAGGCCCAAGCCCACAAAGCCCTCACTATTTAAAGGGTTTTAACCTCAAAAACCACTCATTTTCACCTACACTTTCTCTCTCTTCCTCCACTTTTCCTCTCAACTCTGTCTCTCTCTCTAGATTATCCGATGACCGGAGCCGGCGAAAATTCCGGCGACTGTCGGCGAGCGTCCGGCAAGTCCGGCGAACGGCCGGCGACTCCGGCGAAGGCGGGGGACGGCGCCGCCGCCGCATGCAGCGGTGGCGGTGACGTTTTCCGGTGAGAATTCTTCGAGCGTATATCCTACCCCCACTAAACCGAACGTTCCCGACAAGATGGCGATGTCCGTTTTCAAAGAATCTCGGTCGTTTGAGCTGTGGAGCAACTCCGGTGAAGTTCCGGCGAGTTTTCCGGCAAGCCAATTTTGAAATTTTGACTCCGTCCATGCGTAGATCGGCTCACAAGGGATGTTTCTGCACATTTTCAAGGAATTTTATATTCCGGCGACTTTCCGGTAAGTTGAACCCGACTCGTGTTACTATCTTTTTTTGATTTCCGAACGAAAACAAGTTCCAACTCTGTTTTTCTTAATTTCCGGTGACGGCGGAGAGCCGCCGGCAGCGGCGGTGGGGCCGGTCGGCGGTAGCGGTTGCAGTGGTGGTTGTGAATCAGGTCAGTTTCAGTCGTAGTTTGGTTTATTTCAGGTTCGGCTCAGCAGAGGTTAACTCGGGTTCGGGTGTTCAGAACCAGTTGGTTTGATTTAGTCTCGGCTCTCGGGTTATTCACGATCAAAATGTTCGGGTCAGAATTCGGGTTCCGGGTCAGCCGCAGATCGGGACTCGGTTCAGGTTAGTGGTCAGTTCGTCTCATTTTTGGTGCTCAACTATGAGTTGGTTCGGGTTCCTTTTGTTTCATTTCAAAAAAAATTTTGGCTCAGATTGTTTCGGGTTCGGTTTTGTCAGCTTCAGAAGCGGTACGGGTTGACTCAGTCAACTCAGCTTACGGGTCAACTCGGTCCGGGTCAACAGTGGTAAACAGATCAGTTCGGGTGACGTTTCAGGTTCGGGACTCGGTTCGGTTCAGGTCAACGGTACGGTTCGGGTCGACACAGTCAACTCAGCGAGTCAACTCAACCGGTTGACTCGGTCAACTCAGTCAGCTTACTCGACTAATCGATACGAGAGTGGTAAAGTTTTAACGACGAAATTAGTTATATAGTTTTATTTACACGTGACAAACGATCTCTCGAACCGAATGATAAAATCGTATATATAGTTTGCGGTTTCATCTTGTTTTATAACTTGAGTTTATAAATATATTGTTTGAAAATTTGTTGAATTTTTAAAAAATAACGACAACTTGTGTTGTTGGGGGCGTCCAAAAACAGAGGAAACTCTGCCCATTTTTCCAGAAAATCCGTAAAACGAAATACATTTTTAATATAAAAACATACCGATCAACTACAAACGACTTTTGTAGAAATAAATACAAGCTTATAATATCATCGATAACACTTTACGACATACGAAAACTACGATTCGGACATTATTTACAATGATAAATATAGTTACTTTAAACTTCAAAATTCGACAATTCTTTTACTAAAATAAATATAGTTTATATAT